>ML802070.1:101094-134301 GCA_009831015.1 Picea engelmannii
AGCAGCTTCCATCACCATCAGCTTGGACTTGCATCAGAAAAGACTCTTGCTCCATGAGGTAATTGGTCCAAGGTATCATGGTATGTGTCATGTTTGATCATTATAACCTTCTTATATATGCATCAGGTTCCTTACATTTCTGAAAACTGCTTGGATCTTACACTAATCCACTTGACCATTGTTGGGGGGAGTAACGGGGTGACCTAACAAGCTTGTATTCATGGGTTTTGGTTAGCCACCAGGGGGGATTTGCAGAGCCATCGTCCGCTCCCACCATTCTATAATTTTACATCTTATCTCCCATACATCCATCCCATTCCCCTAGTCCGACCATTAGGATGACCTTTGAGGGTTACACTTTGTCTTGTGGGAAGAAGGGGCTAAAGGCCCAAGGGGTAAAAGTAGCTGGTAAAANTCCATAGGAAATAAAACCTAGAGATGCTTCGCCCAGGGATCCCCGAGAAGGCAATAAAAGGCCTCTCGATAAGAAACAAAAGGGACCCTAAGAAAAATAACTAAACAAAACCTAACCAAGAGGATGGGAGGTCTCATCACGATCTGACCCATTATGTTCATAGGTATCTAGGAGTATGACATTGCCACTATCTGGTCACCACGCCAGGGCAATGACCTTTGGTTGCATGGCTAAGGGAAAGGGGGTCTCATCACGAGCCAGCCTTATCATTTCTGCGAAAATACCAGTGGATAACACTGTCAACTTTGGTCACCACGCCAAGGCAGTGTCCTCTGGTCAGACCTTGAAGTAAAAAGAAAGAAAAGCAATAAATAAATAATAAAGGCAATAAAGGGGCTTGGAAAAAGTGCATCCATGACGGGTACATCTAACCTCCTACAAAGGCACCCACGGACAACACCTACCCCTGGTCTTACTATGACTGGACATCCCTAGACCATATCACTTCATGAACATGGCTTGAATGATCCTCTGTGGAAACTTTCCTTTTCTTGTGGACATTGGCCCAATAGGTTATTATGTTTGTTTCGTCAACTTTGTATAGTAGATATGTGTAACGTCTTTGAGCTCTTAGAGAATATGCTAGGGGTTTATGCATGTATTTGATAAATTTAATGATGAAATATGATTGGCATTGCTATGATCCTGAGGACTGATGAGCCCATGGAGGGCATAGTTTTTGATGTGCAAGACCATACCCGATGGACAGGTACCAGTGGACCGGTACACATGGGGATATGATTAGCTCGGACCTCCATGGGGCTGAAGAGCCCATCAGATGGTTGTTGGGATGGCAGAGATAGGATAACCTTATGATGAGCCATTGCATGAGAAGAAATAAGGACATTCCACCCAGGACAATTTGGCAGAGCCCGACCTAGGGGGAATCACCCACTGCAGATGGAACGTTTGCCTTTGATGGACAGGATGTTGCCTAGGAGAGTTGGACGTTATCTGGAGCATGTGGCAGTGTGTTGAGGTCATTTGGCACGTGTGGCAGCTTGGAGGAGCCCTAAAAGGGCCAACGTTTGGTTTTCTGGATGCTATGCTTGCCCAAGAAGGGCCAACGTCTCCCTCAGAAGGGCTTGATGTCCCTCCTTTTGCTCATATTATGACTTTTTTCTGGAAATTAATGTAAAAACAGTGTAAATTTTATGGTCAGCCTTGTCGGTTGTTTTAATGACCTAAATTTTAATTCAAAGGTCATGGATTGATATAAATAGAGGACGTTTCTCCTCATTTTAAACATAAGATAACTCACTCTCTTGTGAGAAATCAACTTTTAGTCTTTTGCTTGGTATCTTTGGTCTTGGAAGTGAGGCGCAACTCTTATTGGAGGATTCTTCTTGGCATTTATGGTGTTTCTCTCATGGAAGGTTTACAACTAGGGTTTGATTAATCATTCTTCATGATTTGTGAGTGAATTTTTCATGCAAAACTTCTTAAATGAATGGTTGTAGGCTTAATTTCTTACATTTGCTATATCATTGCTATTATATTGCTAAATCTTGAAACCCTAGGTAGCAAGCACACTAGTAGTTCATTCTTATATGTCCCCATGCTTGAGAAATTGTTTTAGCCATTGATGAAGGAAGATATAGCCTAGTTGTTGCTACACTTATCATCCTTTCTCTGAGTTAGCATTAAAATATAGGTTGAAGAGAGGAGAAGTCCTAGGCCTAGTTAATTCTACACCTAGGGTTTTAACCTTCTAGGGTTTGAAGAGTCTTGCTCTTGCAACACTTTTCTCCCTTAGATTTGTATTTTGAAGCTAGTCGTTTTGCCAAGAGTATTTAGAGAAAGAGGAAGGAGCATGAGGCCTTGCTTAAGAAACACCGGAATGAGCCTTTTTCACTTAGGGTTTTGATTCTAGGGCCCTGCCATTGCAGCACCACAGAACCTAACCTTCTAGTCTTTAAATTTTAATCCTCCTGAGATTTTGCCCTTGCTTTTGACTCCATATTACCCTAAGGCACTGGTATTCTTTCAAACGTTGAGCTTGTTGTGCAAAATCATTTTTCAAACTCTCAAATTTTGAAACCCTAACTAACCCTAATGCACTAACTAGGGTTGACGTCATACCTGACGCAACAACCCTTCTAACCTAGCAATAAATTATGACGTCATGCCTTATTTGAGCTATTGTTGATAGAAAATACTGTTGGCTTGGTCATCCTGTGATAGGCATTGATGTATTGGTAATTTTCATTGGCTAACTAGCAAAGCGTTGACCTTCTTTGTCTATTATACTAACCCTAAAAGAAGCTGACGTCATCTCTAGGATATTGACGCAGCAACCTCTTGTATATGAACAACTAATGACATTTAATGCATTGATTTAATTCAAGGATTGATCATTTTCATTTGATGCCATATTATTCTGGTGTTTATTGACAAGTAACATTATATAGCTATTTCCATTATTGCAATAATTGACTTCATCAATAATTATTGTTGTATATGCTCATATACATTAAATTTTGATAGTCATTGACTTATGAAGTACTAACCATTATTGCATGTACTAGTTTCATTGTTGTCTTGTCTCGCAAGCAGGTGCCTTTTCTATGGTTATTCTTTACTTGACTATCTTCTAGGCGGTAATCTGTGAAGGGGAAACTTGCCTTAATCCTTTGAGCCTTTCCCTTTCAAACCCTAGATTGTCAGCGACGTCTCCCTTGGGCTTAGCCACCCTAAATAGAAAGGACCTTCCCATTGTGGTGACATTGGGTGGGGTAGGTCCCTGTTACGCTAGTTTGACCCTTATCCTTTAGTCTATGACATAAACTACAAACTGAGCGATAACAAACCTATAAGGAGATAAGTGGAAAATATGATTTAAAATGTAGTTTTGTTCCTTTCCCTCAAAAAATGTTTACCCTTATGGTTGAAATTATCATCTGTAATCCTATTGGTTCTTTCAAAGTTGATTTTGATAGTACATTTTTTTTTTAGGCCCATTTTTTAACCTCAAAATTCCTCTAATTAAACATCAGATTCCAAATTTCATCTAAAAGGACCACAGTTGATTGAGCTCCTCACCTTGCGGGAGCCCATTTGTGTTGCTGCAAAAAAAGGATAAGGCATGGTGACTTTGTATTGACTACAAAGTTTTGAAAAAAACCACAATTAATAATCGATATCCAATCCGTTGGATTGATGATCTTCTTGATCAGCTCAAGGGTGCCAAGTTTTTTAATAATATTGATCTAATATCATACTACCACCATGTACCAATTGAACAAACTAATGTATAGAAGACAACCTTCAATTCTAAAAAAAGAATTTTTTAGTAGTTGGTCATGCATTTTGACTTTGACTAATGCAACGATAACATTCTTGAGGATTATGGAAACTATTTTACAGTCATTCCCAAATTATTTTGTGGTTTTATATTTGGAAAATATTTTCATCTTCAACAAAACTTGGGGAGAGTGTTTGAAGTGCATTTCACAGATCCTGAACTCTCTATCATAGCACAGTTTAGGTGTTAATATGGAGAAATGTTCATTCTGCATGTAGAGAATTTAGTGTCTAGGATACATTGTGGATGCACCTAGTGTGCATATGGATCTAGAGAATATTCAAGTCATTCATGATTCGTTGGCCCTTATTTGACTCTAGCAGGGCTCCATAGCTCTTTGGGTCTCCCCAACTTCTATCACAAGTTTGTTTTGGTATCCTCTCATGTCACTTGACCCATAAGACAAGTGACCAAGGATGAGGTCAAAGCCAATTTCAATTGGACCGAGTCATAATAGAAAGCATTTGAGGCCCTAAAACAATGTGTTTGTTCAACATTAGTGCTCACTCTACCAGAGCTACAATACCCCTTCAAGATTGAGACAGATGCTTCAAATTATGTTATAAGTGCAATTCTCACTCAACATGGACATTCAATGGCCCATCACAATGAGACATTTTCCAATGTGGTTTGCAGGTACACCATGTTATAGAAATTTTTGCCACACTCCATGCATCTTTCTTTGATTTCCTTCCCTTTCCCTCTACAAACTCAAATCCCCCATTTTTCTCCTTCCAAAGTGAAAAATTCAAAAATTTTTACATATACGTGAGCCATAGTTAGACAACTCGCATATACGTTGGTTTCTCCATTACAACCCACGTACATTAGGTTTTGTGCTCACAAATTTAAAAATATGTCGGGTTTCCATGTCATGTCACGATATCCATGATCCTTGACCTTCCATATACTGGAAACGCTCTGATCTGGCCCTTAAATTCCAATTGAAGGCTATAAATTGATCCATATATGAGCTTTTAAGGAATGGGTGATTGAGAGAAAAGACACTCCGGAGAAATTTCACTTTATATTGAGTTTGCATCCCTTTGTTCTTGAAAGTCTAAACTTATTTTGTTCATCCCCCCAAGATCTTCCTATCTTGTGAAGGAGAATCTCTATTTCTCCTACTGCTTGTGAGCTTGCCTTTGTGGAGGATTGAAGTGGCGAAGGCCCGGGTGGAGGGACTTGGTTTTTCAGTTTCAATATGTGTCTTTACAGAATTTTATCACCTATGTACTTATGTTGATTACATTAATAGAAATATTATTTTCTCGTCCAATTATATGTTGCAAATATTTGTATTCCTTTCCATGGGCATATTTTTTATACATGTTAATGGATTATGCTAGTTTATATGCTAACGTTTCATATAATTTCTATATGCTTGTGTATCTTGGATGTTGAGGACAGGTTGCAGGTATCAAGCATTGGATCATGAGCTCAATCGTGATCTTCTTTGGACGTCTAGACGAGGTAGGTTTCTAGCCTTCATTTTGTTAGCATTTCCATTTGTATAACATACTTGATATTAGAGTTGATTTCTGCATGTCATTATGTATGTTGTGGTTTACCCCAAGCCATAAAGAGAATGTCCTTGTAACAGAATTGGCGAATTCGTTGGGAGATCTCCCTTTTGGGGTTATTTGGTGATTTTTCTCCTTCATTGCTCTTTGTTTTCCTAAGTTTATGTGTCATTTGTTGCTTGATAGCCTCTATTTTACTTTGAATCTGAATTTCTTGGCTTAACCCTTTCCCAGTTAATGTATTTCTTGGTATATGAGGGTTTTCCCTTGACAGTTGTGTACATACACTTGATGTCTATGTTTAGGACATGTACATACATGTTCCCTAGAAAGTCATGTACATTATTTTCTAAGTCTTTTTGGCTAGTTTTAGTGTTTGTTAGGTGAGCTTTGTTGGTTTCTAAGACTTCTCGGGTCCATGTCTTGTCTGTTGAGTACCTACATAGTGATAGGAAGTTGTGTCATTGTTGAATTTTTTGGGTAAACTCATTTCTTGTCATTTTTCTCATTTGTTTTCCTTGCATTACTGGTCTGGGTAGTCTCTTCTCGGTGTCCTACTTGGATCATCTTCTTGTGCTTGCAGTAGGGTATGTATGACCCTACTGCAAGAACAAGAAGATGATCCAAGAAGGACACCAAGAAGCAACTACCCATACCAGTAATGCAAGGAAAACAAATGAGAAAAATGACAAGAAATGAGTTTACCCAAAAAATTCAACAATGACGCAGCTTCCTATCACTTTGTAGGTACTCAAAATACAAGATAGGGACCTCAGAAGTCTCAGAAACTAGAAAAACTCACCCATCAAACCCTAAACCTAGCCAAAAGGACTTAGAAAATAGTGCATGTGATTGTCCAAGGAACATAAGCGTATGTATGTGTCCTAAACATAGACATCACGCGTATGTACGCGACTGTCAAGGGAAAACCATCATATGCCAAGAAATATGCTGACTAGGCAAGGGTTAGGCCAAGAAACGCATATGCAAAGTAAAATAGAGGTTTTCAAGAAACCAGCGACACAGAAACTCAGGAAAACATAGAGAAATGAAGGAGAAACATCCCCAGTGGAGTCATCAATTTTGTTACGAGGAAATTCTCTCTATGGCTTGGGGTAAACCACAACAGAAAAAATGTCACCAAGAAATAAACTCTAATGTCAAGTATGATAGACAAATGGAAATTCTAATGAAAGGAAGGCTAGAAACCTACCTCGTCCGGACGTCTAAAGAAGATCACTGTTGATCTCATGATCCAATGCTTGATACCTGCAAATTGTCCTCAACATCCAAGATACACAAGCATATGGAAATTATATGAAACGTTAGCATATAAACTAGCATAATCCATTAACATGTATAACAAATATGTCCATGGAAATTAATACAAATAATTGCAACATATAATTGGATGAGAAAAGAGTATTTATATTAATGTAACCAGAAGAAGTACATAGGTGATAAACTTGTGTAACAACACATATCGGAACCGAGAAACCAAGTCCCTCAACCTGGGACTTCACCACTTCAATCTTCCACAAAGGCAAGCTCACAAGCAGTAGGAGAAATTGATATTCTCCTTCTCAAGATAGGAAGAGCTTGGGGGGATGAATAAAAGAAGTTCAGACTTTCAAGGACGAAGGGATGCAGACTCAATATGAATTGAAATTTCTCCAGAGTGTTTTTTCTCTCAATCACACATTCCTTCAAAGCTTGTATATGGCTCAATTTATAGCCTCCAAATGGACTTGAAGGGTCGGGTCGGAGTCTTTCCAGTATATGGAAGAGTCGGGTCGGAGCCTTTCCAGTATATGGAAGGTCGACAATCATGGATCTCATGACATAACATGGAAACCCGAAATATTTTTTAATTTTTAAGCACAAAACCCGATGTACGTGGGCTCTAATGGAGAAACCTGCATATGCGCGAATTGTCTAACTATGGCTCGCATATATGTTCAAAATTTTGAATTTTTGACTTTGGAATGAGAAAAAGGGGGATTTCAATCTGTAGAGGGAAAGGAAAGGCCATCAAAGAAAGATGCATGGAGTGTGGAAAAAATTGTAATAATAGATGCCCCCTAATGTGTGAGGTTAGAGGAGAAATTGCAATGGAAGAAATACATTAGAATTCCCATAAGTGGAGTAATGAGGACCCGGATTGAAGAACTAGTCACCCATGAGAAGATTACAATTCATATTGACTCTGTACACATGGTTGTCAATTTGCAGTACACTGCAGATCCATGTGGATATATAACAAATAGTTGTTCATGGCCATGAATAGGAAATACAAAGTAGGCATATGCCATAGATAATCATAGTCCCGAACAAAACACAATGGAGTCCAGTCTCAAAATTCGTTGAAGATATTTGTATACAATGTAGTATAATTTGATCTTCCATGATCATTGAAGTCAGATAGGCACTGGTCCGATGAAAAACAGTAGCAAATATGGGATGTTGCTACTGTGAACTGGAGGTCTTCTACACTATCTGTCAGAGGTGAAAGTCTACATTATGTGAATAAAGGAGTTAAAGTCGAACACAATGAGGCTTCGTTTGATTACCGGTCATTGAGGTATATAGTTAAGAAACGCGAAAAAACCCACTAATAATGAAAGTAGGTGTCAAGGCACTGAGTACATTCCACAAGTGTGAATAAAGGTGTTGAGGTCGAACACTTGAATAATCCATCGATCAGGGGACATTGATGTATTCCCAATTGTCAATAGAGGGAGAACTTGTCACTAACGACTGCAAACCTCTAGGTACTCTTATGACTGTATATCTCGATTCCAAAATAAATGAGTTGAATTTTTTGGAATGAGGCCCACTAAAACGAGAGAAATAATCAATCTCTCATCATCCAGCATGAGGTACAAAGCAATAGCTTGATGATTAGGAAGAACTCATAAGAATAGGATGTGTTAGCACTCTGTAAATTTTGTCTAGATGAATATAAAAACGACAGAGGTAACTATTTCAACCTACTTTAGAGCTAGGCACTAGCCTACTCAACTCAGAGAGGGTTATCTCACATCACAAGGTATTTCTTTAATAATCAGTAGCTATATTTGGTTTGTTTGGGGGTTTTATACAGTTTCTTTTGAAGGAAAGGGGGTGACATTTGGGGCTATAGAGTCGAAAATGAATAAAGCAATGGCAAGCCATTAGAAATGTCTAGAGCAGAAAGGTTAAATGAGGCAATGAGTCTAATTTTTTAAAATTGAAATATGCATGGTGAAAGAGGAAAAGGGAAACAAACAACTGCATCATATCATATTGAAATGAATTATGAATTAGTTAAGAAGAAGATTACATCATTTAAATTGCTAAGTTGAGAGTGTCATAAGACGAATTCTGGACTCTTAACTCTCCAATTTAAAAGAGGAAAATGTAAATGGGATTTCAAAGACACAAGAAATACACACTGTGAGAGAAAACAGAACTCATATCACATCCATTAGAATCTTTTCATAAATAGTTCAAAACGCTTATGCATTGTATATTCACTTTAGCTCCATGGATTTACAAAGTCTTCCTGCTACGAGGGCAAGCCCCTCTTTGGTCCGTCCAACCCTTTATTTATCTTTGTAATAGTATATATAGGTAGATTACATCCGGGATTCAAAACGAATCATCTTCCCCAAAGTTCCAAAAATAGTTGTCGGTTACAAAAGAGAAACGTACAGCAACCGAACTCCTATTTTCTAGGGGGCGTTATAAAAAAAATGACATATTTGAGGTTTTTACCTTGAAGTCCATTTGTCAATATTATTACAAAATTCTCTGGCACACACTAAATTTATCCTGCAATCTATTTCATCTTGGAAATTTCTTCTTTTAACGTATCAAGCCATGTAGGTTGGTTTTCCCCAACGCTTTCGACCACCTCATCTTTTACCTCTATCTTCTGACGCTTGCTCTGTTTCCTCTTGAAAACTTGTGTATGGTGTTCACCTGCGTATCCGTTGATGATTAAATCCTTCATGATGAAATTTAATCTGACCTCTTCATCCGCTCCTGGCTCTCCCGAAGGCTTTGTATACAATTTCGTTGCTAAGATCCGAGCAACTAGTTGCTCTCTTTTCTTCAATGGTGAATTTGTCATATTAGTTGAAAATCCTAGTTCACTGGAGGCCACTTGCTCTATTGTATCCATTTTCCCTGGTTTTTCAGTAAGCATGAACTTGTCTTCCTTAGCTAAATGATTCGACATGTGATTACCCCATTCTGAAATAGAACGTTAATTTCCCAAGATAGAGTAATGTAACCCATGTTTTAAATGATAATCGTCATTGAGTGCCAATCATGAACTACTAACAAGAGTACTTGTAGGTACATCGTTTTATCACATTTGGCCAATCAATTTTGAATGATGAGCCTTCGAGTTGGTTATATGGTGGCGCTCACCTAGCATTACACGGACAAAAAATACTCAAACAAGTGGCGTGAGATGATTTGGCAGGCCGTGTTACACATTATTTTCGTCATCCCTATGACTATTAATTATGTAAACCTATCTGTTTCCTTCAGAGGGGTCAGTGGCTTGAGTTCCTGAAGAGAGAAGGGAGAAGAACTTTTCCTGAGAAAAGAAGTTGCATTTTCCCTTGTAAAAACCCTGTAAAAAGGAAGTTCGCAGGTTTCTATATAGGCAGGGTGCGAGAATGCTTGATTCTCACAGGTTGCACCATAGCTAGGGTACAAGATGTTCGCAGGTTTTTCTATAGGCAGGGTGCGAGAATGCCTACACGTGGGAAAAACAAGTGTTTTCTCGAATATTCTAGAAGGAGAAACTTCTATGGTGAGGTGGCATCCGAATGGTTTGGATCTTACTCGCTTTCATGATTTAGTGGGATCACCCTAACCTCCTCACCTTATCCTCTTCAACTTATAAAAGGAGAGGAGTTCTCATGGAGAAAGTTAGCTTTGGTTAGCTTTTGAGCTTTGGTTAGCTTTTGAGCTTTGGTTAGCTTGGAGATTTTGGGATTGGCTAAGTTGGATTTGGCTTGGAATTATTAGCTTGGTTAGAGTGGTTTTGAGTTTTTCCTTTGTCAAGATGGATTGTGAATATTATCAAATCTATACTCTCAAAATTCTTGGAGTGGAAGTGTGTGGGGAATGAAGGACAGTTGGAAGGGACCTTACGACATCAAGGCCATGGTTGTAATCTCTCTTTCATATTTAATATGATACAGTAATATGATTCTTTCCTATAAAGCTTGTTGTGTTTTATTGTATGATTCCTTGATCACATACATAGGTTTATATTGAGTTTATGCTATTGCTATCATTTTGGTTGGTTACGTTCTTTTGCAGGTTCATCATTATATGAGCGTTGGAATGGAGCTAGGATGGCGATGGAGAGAGGAAGAGACATTTAAACGGTATGTCACTCATCCCTCTTTAGTTAGTAAATTCAATATCTAAAACTTAAGGAAAGCGTCATGTTCTGGTGTGTTTTGTTCTAGATCTAGGTGGATCTAGGGAGATCAGTTAGTGTCTGCACCTACCGATTAGTCTGATAACAAAATTGGCAACTTCGCTAGGGATTATCAAGAAGTGGAACAAAACCTAGAGTGTTTGACAGTAGATATTCCAGACATGCCTCTTGGAGAGGTTCCACGACACGATCAGCGTCATACAGTAGGAGTGTCAGAGTCCATGAGTCGACTGCTCCGTAGAGTTTCTCGAGTAGTCGTGTGTTACCGTGAACGTCATCCATGACATCACTTTGTAGAAGCTATGAGCTTCAGATTTTGACATTTTGGTCTTCGGACAAAACTTTTTTGTAAAAAACTCTTTTGATCGTTATATATACAGACGACTTCTACCGGTTTATCATGTGTTATGAAAATTGATGCGATTGATTTATAAATGATCCAAATGTCTGTCTAATACATAGTTATCCAATGCATCAGTTAATGTATTTAGACATCTAGGAATATGTTGATATTCAATGTAATCAAAATAATGTTCCAAGAGGCAAATTTTGTTATCAGACTAATCAAAAAACTTTCCCCTCTCCACATGCGACCTTTAGATTTGACATATTTAATGATATTAGAACACATGACATCAGGGTGTGGTTGAGCAGTTTCACGCTCACCTGCTTTTCTCCCCGATATGTTTATGGAGATGCCATGTGTCTATGGGTTGAAAGCGCGGTATTTTCCCCAGCCCGCTCTCTAGTGATTAACCTCTGTGTTGTTTCCTCGCCCGATATGTCTCCTAACCGTCGATCTAGGCTGCTCAATATCTATGGCTCATCGGGTCCCATCACTCCTATGTCTCCATTGATTTTAACCATGTCCGCTAGATATGACCCCACTTGCTAATCTAACACTCCTCTATACTGATTTAACGTTCCGCCAAATCTTAAGACTTGGATTCCAAGAAATTATTGTAGTGATAACATAGGCTCCAATTGGGGATGTTACCCTCCCTGTGAGGTAGAAAAGAAATTGTAGACCATGTGCCAAATCCATTGGGCTGCTTCCAAAACACGTGTGTGTACTATGCTCCAACCTGTCACCAGTGTCTGCTGAAAACCAAACTCTACACACTATTATCCATTGGCTACCGAACATACCGCTAGAAATATGACTGTATACACTACTAGAAATACAAAAAATATTCTTTACCAACAAGCTTATTTTCACTTACCTACCCTAAAACTGTTGAAATGAATACTGAATCAAGTGATGCTAAAGTGCCAATGCAACCAATCAAGCAATTTGCTTCCCTATTTTTCTCTGCTCATATCTTTCTTAAGTAGACAGACAAATGTAAAAAATTGCAGCTAAAAGCAAAAGTTGAATCCAAAACCTGAGCTTATGAATGAAACAAACTCCTCCTTGACTGTAGACTGCAATAAAATGTCCACATAATCTTGAAAATCATGAAAAATCATTTCTTCTTAATGAGAAAAAACAGAAAGACAAGCCTCTTTCATAATTGTTTTTTGCTCTTGCTCTATTTCTTCGGTTATGGGAACACTTTCAAAGGAAATGCCAACAATAGGTTTGTCTAATATTCCATGCATATCAATGAAAACATTCATAAATCCTTTAACATATTTAAATATAGCAGTCATACTATGTGCATCAGGGTTATCCTCTTGTTCATCAAATGGTTCTGATTTGGTTTTATTAAACTCCTGGAATTTTCTTGAGTATTTTCATTTTGGCTTTCCAATGAATGAATGGAAATAAGTTTTTGCTCATAATATTCTTGCAACTGTGAAAAGAGAACATCGTGTACTATTTCACAGTCCAAAGTTCCCATGGATTCATTTTCAAAACCATGATTTTTAAATGAATCAAACAAAACTACCGCCACTTCATTATATTTCTGTATTTCTGATTGAAAAATGGCATACGTTGTTTTGTTGTTTTCTTGAAACTCTATGTAATTTGTTTGTTCATTGCTTGAAGTTTCCATAGATGCAGTTTTAGAATCCTCATCCATGTCTAGGCCATTTATAAATTGGACCACTACATCATTCTCAGGGGAAGAAAGGCAACTTTGAAACACTTTTCCTTGCTGGAAATCTTGTTGCATACTTATATTAGTTTCAGAGGGAGGAAAATAACCTTTAACAAAAATTTCTTGATCAACTTCATCTTATTTTTCAGGTTGATAGTTGAGCACAGGATGCGAATCTGAACTGAAGTAACCTTCCATGTAATCAACCGCATGATCATTAAATGTATGAGGAGGTTGTTGATCTTCTTCACGGATAAAAATTTGCTCGTGTAAAATAGTGCCATTGTGAATGCAATCAGACTTTCCTTGTTCCTCTGTTATCTCATGATTTGCTTTCAACAATTCAAAAGAAGAAAAGCATAGAGGGATATAGTTTTCATTTTCATGTCCATTGCTTTCTAAATATTCTACATCATGTTTGGAGGATTTCCGATTTGAAACATTATAAACATTGTGTTTCAGCAATTTGAAAGAAGAAAAACATAATGGTGAGGTTATTTCACCTGATTCAAAACCTTCTTCGTTTTCTTCACTGTTTTCATATGCACAATTTTCAATTTCTTTGGATGGTTGAACACACTCATTTTCAGATTCATCTTCGACCAATGGCTGCAATTTTGAACTGAAAAGACCTTCTACATAACAAGTAATAGGGCCATCAACCATATGAGAAGGTTGTTGCAATATCTTGTCAATTTGTTCTAGTGAATCAGTGAGATTTGGCCTCAACACCCATTCATTTGCTTCAATAATAATCTTAGAATTTTATTTCAATAATTTAAATGAAGAAAATCATAAAGGTAAAGAATTCCCTTTAGTTGATTCAATACTTTCTTCTTTGTAACTGTGATATGTAGGTTGATTACTCTCATTACACTACTGAAAAGGAACATTTTTTGATAGAGAACATACAATTAGTTGTTCTAAGAAGTCAACATCACAATCATCATCATATTCATCATATATAGGAAAATCAGCAACATCTCTAATGTCGTCTAACAAGAAAAAACTTGGAACATCAACCTGCTCTTCAACAAGATGATTTGCAAATTCATCTTCTGGACTGTCTACAAATGAATACATAAAACAATCAGCCCTCTGCTTATCATGGGATGGATCAGAAGCTAAATCATCACCTCCTCTTTCAACAAGTGGAATATAATTTTTTGCAAAATCATTAGCATTGAAAACTTCAAGAGGACCTATGATATTATCAACTCTATGCTCAAGATTCCAATCAACTATTTTCTGTTCATATTCACTTTCATGTTCTTGAACATCCAACCCCTCATTTCGAATATATTCACATGCTTGAATATTGTGTTGAATCTCCTGAGCATCAGTAAACATTTGTTGTAAGGACTTAGGTATTCTTTCCATCAAGAGGAAAGACAAAACTAGATGAAGAGTAATTGCATAATGGAATATGGCAGCAGCTTCAATGGGTTGAATTTCTTTGGGCAAATTGTAATAGATACTGGAAAACCTTATACTGAATATAGAAATAGTTTCATTGATCTGCCTTTTTAAGGCATAGAACTCTGTAAGTTGTAGATCCAAAGATTTCTTCCTGCCCCAAAACTTTTAAAAGACATTCTTCAATTTCTCCCATGAGCTAATTGTCTCTTGTTGCAAATGTTTAAACTAGTCTTTGGTATCCCCTTTCAAGGATTGAGAGAAAGCCCTCATACAAACATCATCATGATCAATCTCAAACAAATCTAGAAAATGTTCAAAATCTTGGATGTGTTTCTCAGTTGTGATGGCATCAGGTTCCCCATCAAATACAGGTAGGTACTTATAGTGCTTTGGAGGAAAATCATGAAGGATGTGAGGTAATTTTAAGTGTCTATATCTATGTTGAATCTTGGAGAGTGTTGGATCAAGTGCAAAAGGTGAAATATCAACCTTGGTTTCATGAAGCTCATCAACTTGGTTATGGTCATCACATGGCTCAGATGGAAAAATTTTATCAAAATCAGTGATACAGTGAGGATATGTATGTACAAATTTAAGAGGAGGATATACAATTGAAATATTCTCATGATAATCATTTGAATGCAGCAGGTAAAGAAAAATTTGTTCGGCATGTTCAGGGAAGGACCAAAGGCAACTTATAACAAACAATAAAATGCCTTGGGAAAAATCCAATTTTAAGTACTTGTTTTCTTCCATAATGCCTTTTCATACCTCTATCAAGAGATCTCATCTTCCAGTGGAGTGTCTGAATTACATTTAAATCTTGAGTGGAGTTGCCAATAATGTTTTGGAAGCTGGATTCTGCATTGAGAGTGGAGTCGCCATTGAAAATTTAAAATTTTGGATTTTTCTACCAATGGACACCTTCAAACTGATTTTTGATGTGTGGAGTCACCAGAGTAGGGATACAGCCAATATGTGCCTAAGTGTTTGTTGCTCTCAGACCTTAGAACTCAACCATGTTGTTCTTTCCCAGGGAAATATTTCAATTTCGTCCCCGACAACGGCTTCAGAATGTTAGCACTCTGTAAATTTTGTCTGGCTAAATAGACAAATGAAAGAGGTAATTGTTTCAACCTACTTTAGAGCTGGGCACTAGCCTTCTCAACTCAGAGAGGGTTCTCTCACATCACTAGATATTTCTTTGATAATCAGTGGCTAGATTTGGTTTGTTTGGGGGTTTTATACAGTTGTTGGTGAAGGAAAGGGGGTGACATTTGGGGCTATGGAGTCGAAAATGATTAAAGCAATGGCATTCCATTACAACTTCCTATAGGAGAAAGGCTAAATAAGGAAATGAGTCTGATTTTTTAAAACTGAAATATGCATGGTGAAAGAGGAAAATGGAAACAAATAACTGCATCAGAGCATATTGAAATGAATTATGAATTAGTTAAGAAGAAGATTACATCATTTAAATTGATAAGTTGAGAGCATCATAAGACGAATTATAGACTCTTAACTCTCCAATTTAAAAGAGGAAAATGTAAATGGGATTTCAAAGACACCAAGAAATACACACAATGAGAGAAAATAGAACTCATATCACAGCCATTAGAATCTTTTCATAAACAGTTCAAAACGCTTATGCATTGTATATTCACTTTAGCTCCATGGATTTACAAAGTCTTCCTGCTATGAGGGTAGGCCCCTCTTCGGTCCATCCAACCCTTTATTTATATTTGTAATAGTATATATAGGTAGATTACATCAGGGATTCAGAACGAATCATCTTCCCCAAAGTTCCAAAAATAGTTGTCGGTTACAAAAGAGTAAAGTACAGTAACCAAACTCCTATTTTCTAGGGGATATTATAAAAAAAACTGACATATTCGAGGTTTTTTCCTTAAAGGCCATTTGTCAATATTATTACAAAATTCTCTTACACACACTAAATTTAGCCTACAATCTATTTCATCTTGGAAATTTCTTCTTTTAACGAATCAAGCCATGCAGGTTGGTTTTCCCCAACGCTTTCGACCACCTCAACTTTTACCTTTGTCTTCTAACACTTGCTCTATTTCCTCTTGATAGATCGTGTATGGTGTTTTTTTGCGTATCCGTTGATGATTAAATCCTTCATGATGGTATTTAATATGACCTCTTCATCCGCTCTTGGCTCTCCCAAAGGCTTTGTATAAAATTTCATTGCTAATATTCGAGCAACCAATTTCTCTCTTTTCTTCAATGATGAATTTGTCATATTAGTTGAAAATCCCAGTTCAGTGGAGGCCACTCGATCTGTCATATCCATTTTCCCTGGTTTTGAAGTAAGCATGAACTTATCTTCCTTAGCTTAATGATTCGACCTGTGATTACCCCGTTCTGAAATAGAACGTTAATTTCCCAAGACAGAGTAATGTAACCCATGTTTTGAATGATAATCATCATTGAGTGACAATCATGAACTACTGACAAGAGTACTTGTAGGTACATCGGTTTATCACATTTGGCCAATCTATTTTGAATGATGAGCCTTCGAGTTTGTTATCTGGTGGTTCTCACCTAGCATTGCACGGAAGAAAAGTACTCGAACAAGTGGCATGAGATCATTTGACAGACCGTCACTTTCCCCTCTCCACATGCGACCTTTGTATTTGACATATTTAATGATATTAGAAAATGTGACATCAGGGCATGGTTGAGTGGTTTCGCACTCACCTTCTTTTCTCCTCGATATGCTTCTGGAGGTGCCATGTGTCTATGGGTTGAAATCACGGTATTTCCCCCAACCCTCTCTCTAGTGCTTAACCTCCATGTTGTTCCTCACTCGATATGTCTCCTGACCGTCGATCTGGGTTGCTCAAGATCTATGTCTCGTCGGGTCCCATCACTCCTACGTCTCCACTGATTTTAACCTTGTCTGCCAAATATGACCCCACCCATTAATCTAACACTCCTCTATACTGATTTAGCGTTCCACCAAATTTCAAGACTTGGATTCTAAGAAATTGTTGTAGTGATAATAGGATGTTCACGAACCAATGACCATATGCATCTTTCGCGTGCACCAGATGCAAGTGGTATATGAAAGAGACCCTACGACTAGCAACCAATGATGAAAATTGTCAAAAAAGGCGAGGAAAGCATCAATAGGGTCTAATGGAATCCAAGACACTGCACGAATCCTGATTTGTGAATATATTTCTTATCATCAAACACAAGGGAAACTCCTCAGTCAGCAACCAATGGAGAGATGTCATATGTTGGGTTCAAGGTCACCTACCAATGATTAAAGTAGACCCAGGGTGAAAGGTAGGACAACAAATTCAAGTGATTCTAAGATTCACTTGTAAGGGGATGGCCAACATGCAAATTCAATAATTCTAAGGAATGGTTGACATAGCCTGATACTTCCTTTGAACAAGAGCATGAGATGGATGGATGACCCAGATAGCATGGACTTAAAACTGATCACTGAAAAAAGTTTGCGACGTAGGAGGAATCAACAAAATATCCATAGGGACTGGAAGAAAAAACAGTAGGAGGAGTAAAATCTAAGTAACGAGCTCATCTTCCTAAGGCCATGCTAAAACCAAACCTTGGATGAATGGACTCAAGGATTTATGATATTTTCAAAGGAGACACAACTGCTACCGATAGGAGATAACATTATTTTATCGCCTGTCTTTTTTTTTTCATTGTAAATGAAATGCTATGATACCAGAGAGGAAATGAGTGTCGCAAGTAAGCAACTAGTTCCAAGCAGTGGACCATACCTATTCTCAATGCAAGGGAATGCATGTAGGACATGGACACTCGGGGGGATGTTTCCTCTTCAGGTAAAGGGTGTTAAGTTACAAAGGATATATGGAAGGCATTGCTTGGCTAATATTGAGAATTGCAGGGGCAAGAAGCTTATAACGAGCAAGTTGGATTTGGCATTAGGCTCAACAATGCAAGCAGGATAATGAGATGAAATTACAACCTAACTCAAAAAGTGTCATTTTTCATAATTTTAGTCCCTTGGGCACGAAAAAGTATAAAACAATACCCATGAGAACTCTTCTATCCAATGGTTACTAGAGTATTCATTTTTCGTAAGTAGTCTATTTGGTTCAGAAAATGGTTAAACTTATACCAAAATATACGTCCTTTCAAATCCATTTAACGAGTGTNAAAAAGTATAAAACAATACCCATGAGAACTCTTCTATCCAATGGTTACTAGAGTATTCATTTTTCGTAAGTAGTCTATTTGGTTCAGAAAATGGTTAAACTTATACCAAAATATACGTCCTTTCAAATCCATTTAACGAGTGTGAAAGAGACAAGTTCACTAGACAATCTTTTCATTTTTCCAAGAGTCAAAAAAGAGCTTAACTAAGACTCGGTGGGAGTCCCATAGGTAGTGGTCAGAATGAAATTGAGTAAGAATGATGAAGTTCAAATGCAAATTCATATCAGGATTATAAGGGACTCCCAGACCTATGCAGTAACTTTTGCATGGGAACCAAATGGTAACAATGTTCTAACTAGGGTACCTATGTTAGGTAAGTCTCTACCACTTTGTTATCACCGAAATTTCATTCGCAAATGGTTACAGGAATCCAGCATCTTCAAAACACTCATTAGTTCACTCATGGACCAAAAATGCATTTCCAAAAGGTCCAAAACTATACAACCATCAATAAAATCATCATGCGCTAAAACTACACAAGGTGCACGTGCACATGCGACAGTCAGATAACGTTGGAAAAATGCACATGCGCCTGATGCACGACTGTTGACACAAAAATCCGCACACACCTTAAAACAATGCATTTATGATATTGGTCGGCCTTCCACCCACTTCTAGTTCAGCTTCCAAGTCTATTTGACACCCAAATCTCGGTTGAATCCGACTTGGGGGCTGGTCAAAGACCTAAAGGCCCCTTGTTCACACTAAGAACTGGTTTCATAATGCCTCAAATATATGCTATAAAAAGAGGCCATGGGTGCACTATATTTTCAAGGAATTCATTTGTATTATTATGCTTCTTAAATTCTCTTAGAGAATCCTCTTTTCTCATCAAGAGTATACAAGCACCATTTCATTTAGCCATTCATATCACCTCTTGAGTGAATGTGATTTGGATTCTCTTCACCATTTCATTCTAGTTTGTTACTTGTAAGAAGAGATCAATATTTGGGGGTCCAAGAGCCCTCCCTTGGAGGAAGAGGGGACCCAAATTCTCCCTTTCTCTTTGATGTTTTCTTTCCACTAATATAATCATTTCCATTGGTGGCATGAGTGTTGTTTGTTTCTTGTTCTAATGTCCTTATGCACTCTAGTTTAGTTTCTTTTAATGTTCTTAGTTTAGTTATTTTCTTATCCTTTATGCTTTATACTTCTAACTCTTTCCTTCACTGTTGTCTTTCCTAGCTAACCCAACTGGGATTGTAAGCATCTTTATTTTGTTCATTCAGGTGACAAAAGAGGTGCAACAGATTGGCGACTCCACTGGGGAAAGGTATCCATTTCCTCCCCCATTTGGGTTATTTTAGCTCTTCCTTTTGTTTCTTTAACTTGTAGGAACCATAACTGGCCCAAGCCGACTTGCAGAAAGCCCAATTCAAAGCTGAGTTGAGAGAATTTCATCTGGAATTTCTTTCACTGTCGTGTAACAGCAAGTGTGCGGGTTTTATAACCCATAGGCGCGTCTTCCGAGCATGTGCGTGAAACCCCCTGCGTTTCTCAGCGCCCTCTGCGCACTGCGCCTGAAGGTCATTTTTAATCTGTGCATTAGCACCCAATGTGCCTCTGTCTACTCTGAGACCCAAGCGTTTGCCTAGAAAATCAAATATTGCAAGGTTTTTTGTGATCTATTGAAGGCCCATAACCTTCTCAAAATTGATTTCATGCAGATTGCAACATGCACCACACTTAGATACCCTCTCCATATGAATGGATTAGTCAAAACATATGCACTTAGGGGGTTAAAATCATTATTTCCTCTTTTTCTTTCATTTTTCCACATGGATGGCTTTCTTTGATTAAAGTCTAAGTTGGAATCATTCTACATCACATATAAAACTTGCATTGGGACCAGAAATTGGATATCAATCTTTGAGTATGATCTTCTCTCGCGCCCCAAAGCGATCTTGAGAATCAAAAAGAGATCGAGGGAAAAGTTCATCTCTCTTAAAAAATATGAAATCTTTAGGAGAGGACAACAACCCCCTCGAGACTCCTCTTAGATTATTTTTCAAACACATCTTAAAATTGTAAGGGCCCATACATGCCCACATGCTATAATGATAAGATAGTGTTGGAATTTACTTTCTTAGATTAAATCACTTGAGAAGTTTAAAGGTTTTGTAACGGGCCCATACATGCCCACATGTCCACAATCTAGGCTAGTTTCAAATCTTTCTTAGATTAAATCACACTAGGGAGTTAAAGAAATAGTAAGGACCCACATGTCCACATGCTAGTTTCCTAGGGACTTTAAAATTCCGCAAGGTTGTACCAATGGCATTTAGTTAATTAGATAATCAAGACTTGTAAGGACCACATGAAGTCCACATGCAGTAAAGTGACACCTAATTTATTAAAAAAATTGGCACACTTTCACTTGTTCACACACAAAGTCACTAGTCACTCACATAGTTTTCATCTCGAAACGTGGAGGTTGAAGTAAGTTTCCTCCAAAGGGATTTTGAAACACCCCACCCTTTTTTTGACGAAACTATACACTCCCACTTAATTTCAATGAGGTTGGTTCACACCCCCAACCTCTCAAACAACCAGACCTAAAAACTTTCTAAAAACTCACTAAGTTTTCCTCCACAGGAGGTGCCAAAAAAAAAAAATTAGTCTAGGTAGGATATCGGGGATAGGCATCCAAGTAACTCCTTATCTGGTTCTCACATCTTCAAATAGTAGAATTTGTAAAATAGAAAACTTTAAAATCCTCCAAGTCAAGTGTTCCTAAAACCATAAGACAGGGAGATACCCATGAAAGGTTGAAGGCCAAGGTCCGGTTGTTCTGTGCGGCCCCCCTTGAGGCACCCAACTCTTGGACGGGATCCAGCCCGTGACCCATTTCTTACGCTGAAAATCTAAATGTTGCACTTTGAACAAGGTACCTAGTGACCACATTTTAGGACATCTATCCAGGTGGCAATTGTGGGCTGCAATTGCACCTTGATCGAATTTTGTGTGGCTATTGGGAAATATTTCCATCTCTTTTGGGATATGAAC
The DNA here is from genome assembly GCA_009831015.1 of Picea engelmannii. Classification (NCBI taxonomy): domain Eukaryota; kingdom Viridiplantae; phylum Streptophyta; class Pinopsida; order Pinales; family Pinaceae; genus Picea; species Picea engelmannii. The sequence goes on from ML802070.1 coordinate 122,552, forward strand.
CCTCTACCCCTCATTATAACTGATTACTTCATCCTTCACTAGTTCCTCTTTTGGTGGCTTCAGACCCCACTATTCAGTGCTATTGTAAGGTCCAATTCTTTTTGAGAGGAAGGACGTTACGTCTTCTAGGACATGAGCATTTGTTTTTCTTTTTTCTCCCACGTGGATAAAATCCACCTACCCACATGTATGCATTTGTATCAACTGATTTGTGTATGATGCTCTTGTGATTACATGCGATTGAGAATTATATTGGGAAGGTCCCAAAAAATAATAAAGGCTCTTGTTCATTTATTTTTCTCTCATCACCATTCACACACATCCACTTTGCTAGTCAGACATCATAGGGGACCCACAGAATCCTCGTCATTCCAGATGCTTGCTAAATCTCCCTCCCATTCTAGGGGGAGTTCCTAGTCTTTCCAACTCATCGGCTCCACCTTCTCATACACTTGTGAGTGCCACTATCTTTGGATCAACTTTTCTTGGTTCCACTCTACTTGGGTTCACTTCCCAAGATCAACCATCCACACACTCCCCTTTTCACAGAAGTGGTGGACAAACCTCTTCTCAAAGAGGAAGTACAACCCCACCTAACCCCCCTCAAGGGCCCGGTACACAAAACACTCACATCATGGCTAGAAGTAATCCTCCACCACTACCCCAGATACCATACTTGGCCTCCCTCAACATATTGGATCTAACTAAGCTCACCAATGATCCTATATTGCACGACCCCACATGGCCTACAATGCCTACTAAACTGCCTTCAGACATCCCCAATTTCGAAGGAAAGGCGAGAGACGATCCCGCCAACCATATCATGAACTTTCACTTATGGTGCTCTTCAAATAGCATCATGGACGAATTTGTCTGATTGAGGTTATTTCAACGGAAACTCACTGGCCCATCAGCCAAGTGGTATGTAGAAGAAAAATATGGGTCCTATGTGACCTTCGAATCGTTGGCCAAAGCATTTATGACCTTCTTTCAACTACCAATTCATCATGAAAACGGTCTTGAATTACTCTCAAAGTTTAAAAAAACTTATGCCATGCACATCGCCGACCACATTCACGAATGGCGTCGACAACATAGTCTCTGCAAAGCTAAAGCCACCCCGCAGCAATGCCTTAACCGGTTTCTCAAATTACTTGTTTCCCTCCTTGCCAAAGATGTGGCTGCCACCTTCCTCCAATTGGAAGAAGAAGCCATCAGCAAGGCCCAGCAATTTGAACTCATTTATTCACAATCAGGGTATTTATATATAGTACTACCTGACGCCCCAAGACCCATGCCATTTGGCCAAGACAAACCTGGGATGTCTCACTCAGCAGATGGATTGAATGGTACCACTACACACCACAATTCACACCCCCAACAACCACCTATGTATGGAACACCTCAATATCCACCAAAATATGGCGAACCCCCTTATTATTCTCCTCCCCCTTATCAACAACCATACCCCTTGACCTTTCCTCCACCCATCAGCAGACCACCTCTAGCACCCACAATACGCCCCGCAGCCCAACCTAGTTCTGGTACCCCCTCTACCTATGCTTACACCCTAAGCACCAGTGAAAGCGACATGCCTTCCTATACACCCTACGGATCATTACCACAGAATAATATGTACTTTCCATTTCTAGGTCCTCCCCAACCCATTATTTCTCCACAAGGGCAACCACATGTTGGGGTTAATTTTTTTCAACCCTCTAACATTCAGCAGTATCAAAATTTTGAACAACTGAATACGGCTAATCCAACCCATCAGTCAAACAATTCCAAAGAGAAAGGAAAAAACTACAACAATAATAATCCCGGACCAGGAGGAAACCAGAACCAACCCCAGCAAAACCAACCTGTCGGGGGCAACCAGAACCAGGGGAACCAGAACCCCCAAGGGGGAAATAACAAAAAACACCAAGGGAAGAACAACAAAAATATTTAGACAAACTTCCCTTGTGCCCTTCGCGGTGAGTATGGCCATTATACTCACCATTTCCCCCCATATTGTGGACTTCAAATGGATGAAAGAATCTGGAAGTGGACCACATCCCTCAGTACCGCATGCTCCCCAACATGCCCCACAACAATATGTGCAACAACCCCCCCTCAACTGTGTTACAAAACCCCATACCACACCAAGGGTTGATGAACACCCAATAGGAGATGCACCTGGCCCCACCATAGATAGGACAGTACACCAACCCATGCCCTCCTACAGATCGCACTATCCTCCTCACTAGTGAGGAAGAAGTCCTTCTACAAATGCGCAGTCATCAATACAGCGCAGCCTCTGACCCTACTCCCACTATCTCAGAGGCCACCCTGATCACAACTGGCCCACCTTTGATGATTTCATGCCCTAATACTAAAACACCTCTTCGCATCCCTCGCATCCCATTACGAAGGAATGTCAACAACCCTCAGGCTAGGACGAACCACAATTATAGTATGGTCGATGACTTGGCACAATCCCTTGCTACCATGTTAGTCTTAGAAGTTCTTCAAACCTTTCCTACTCAATGAAAGTAATTACTTTCTGCTCTGGGGGCAATCGACCCTACTAATACTCAACTCACCACCTTCGATCTCGATAGTGGGGAACCTCGTCTCCCTGCTTTGGTCACTTTCCAAATCACGGTTAAAATCCGAAACATCACAGTCCACCGCTGCATTATTGATGAATATGCATCCACATGCATCATGTCCAAAACCGTCTGGCGGAAACTTGGCTCTCCAGAGCTCATACCATCCGCCGTTACTCTGAGGGCTTACGACGGACGACCCTCATCTCCCGAGGGGCTCTTCCAAAATTTCCCCATCAAACTCAGGGGAAAAACCATTCTTACTGAAATTGAGGTTATCGATGCCCCACTCGATTACAATATTTTGTTTGGTCATAGCTACATGTATGTTATGAAGGCACTCACCTATTTTGTGTTCCGAACCATGATGTTTCCCCATAACGGGAAAATCATTACCATCAATCAAGTATCACATTATGAGCCTAACCCTTCATCCAACATCGACAACATCCTACATTTTATCCACACTAATCTGAATGCCTATACACGCATCAAGATGGGCCCCAGAATTTTTAAGGACCCATCCTTGCTAGGAACATACCATAGAGAACCACTGCTCATCCATCCCTCATCACAAGTATGTGTCGTCTCCACCAATGGAATGACAACTGAAGATACTCTCCCTCCCACCGAGGCCTCTTTTGTCCCTGACGTCCCACTAGTCGCAGAACTTCTCCCTCGGGAATCCCCTGGAACTTGTTCAACTCTACTTGTTCATGATCTTCCCCTCCCCTAGGGTCGTATGCCATTTTGGGAAACAGTCCCCCAAGCCATTACCCAAATCCCTTTCTTTTACTCCCTACCGGGTGTACAAGCTTCCCAGGTAGCCGCAACGCTCACCCTTCCTAATATGGTGCTGGAAATCCCATTCTGGTATCTACATCCGCCTGAGATGGTCCCTCAAGCATCCCTCCCTCCCCAAATAGAAGGAATTCTGATGCAAATTCCAATACTTACCCCCATCATCCCAAAAACACCCCCACTCACTAACACCCCTACAGCTGGGAGCAAACAAAAAAATAAAGAGCCCACCGCTCCACTTCCCCCACATCTCCAATCTCCTTGCACGCTATGCGAGAAATATGGACACCCCACCAACAAATTCTCATCTCTACCAAAGCTACGCAATCTAATTCAACTCCCTCGAGCACCACCATCGTTCGTCGCTTCATCCAGTATTGCCGCTATCTCCCCTAACACAAGTAGAAAAGGACTGCGAACCAAATTCGCATGCACCATATGTTCAGAATATGGCCATTATACACACCATTGTCCAGCGTTACCTCAATTCCAACAGACGCTAACAGCAGTACGTCGAAGCTTTCAGCAACAACCCACCCCATCTACATCATCCCCAACACATGTCACCGACCTCCATTATGTCACAACCTCAGTCATAGAATGTATGATGTGTCCTTTCTCTCTATATGAATCACTTGATCATTTCACATATCAATGTCCTATGATCATTGAATACAGGCATCGCCAAATGGCCATTATTCACAACCCTACACCCCCCCTCCAACAAAACCAGTGAGTACCCATACCCCATCACTTAATATGGTTCATATCTTTTCACCCGAACCTGAGGCCATCCCTACTCCCCCATGGTTCCTGGATGATTTATATGAGGATTTTCCCCCAAATCCCCCCAATTCTCCAATTCATTTCCCCATGGAAATTCTACGCCCAACTACCATTTTCAACCCACAGTATATTGATATTTGGTTTATGTCGAGAAAACCATCGCAATCCCATTGCATCACCCCCCTACTTCTTTACCACCAAAAGACAACCACACAGTGACAGTCACCAGGGTCACTCCTCTCGATCCCCTATATTCTTGACAATTTCACTATGACAAAGACATCCTTTCGGAGTTAACTAAACACGATTTCCCATGGGATGCACTCCATCACAGAGCACTCTTTCCTTCACAGGAAGCCTTCGTGCCTCAGGTACGAATGCTTACATCACATATTATTGGATAAATGTTATATGATATTTCTCTACAAATATTTTTCACGTCGGGTATTTAGTTTTCATGTGTCCAGGTACTTGATCATCACACATCAATAGTATCCCTTCAGGTATATCATCGACATTGGCATGTATTCATTCCCTCTGAATATCAAATTGCATCTCCCAGTGACAACCACTGATCCTTGCCTCTAGGATCCCTATGTTCGTCTCTGTAGTACTGTCACCTCCACTGCATTTCAGTACTGTCACCCGGTAGCACCCTCCCCCACATGAGTTGTCCCATTCATAGTCCCCCTTGGCAATTTGACACTCATGTTGTTTTCACCCTTTAGAGATGGGATTCCCGATAGTCTTACGCATCGTCGAGAAACATCCACATACTCCTTCTCCTCATTATGCTAGCCTATCCAACGGACTCCCAGGTTACTTCATCATGGTTTTATTTTAACTGCACCCCCACAGTATCATTAACCATCCATTTTCATCCACCATCAGTTTTCCCATCTGCAGACTGTCCTCCATACATGTCCCTAAATACAGAAACCCACCTATGGGGCCCTCACCCTCCACTTGTTTCCCAAACACCTTGCACCATCATCGCCCAAGCCATATTACACTGGGGCACCCATTTCTGTATCTGCATAGTCATCCCAACTCATTCTTTCAGTAATTGTACAAAACCTTTTCCCCGCATTTACATAGTTTTATGTTGTCACCTGCAGCGACCTTCCTTTTTCATCAAAGCAACCCTTGTCTCCCTTGGTTGGGGCATTTTTCACTTTCCCTCATCAATGACATTATCCATAAACCCTAAGTATCTTACATTCCATACACCTTTTTTGATCTCTGTGTTTTTCCATTTTGTCGCGCTTATGGCACAACTCACCCTCGTCTAGTCGTCCCCCTGACGCTAGATTTAGTTTTACAGTTGTTGCCACTTTGCATATCTCCCCAACCAAGGGAAGTCTTGAGTCTCACCGCATCTTGACTTCGTCCATGTACCTCATCAATTCCTGATCTCATCCAGTAGATTTTAGGAATCCCTTTGCTTCTTGGAGTTTTGTCTCCCTTTCTGTCAACATCAGCAGGGTTTCCAAAAGGGCGACAGTATTTTGACTCTCATTACCTTTACAATGAGGAGTCTTGGACAACACAGGGAAAAACACCATTGTTCTTTGTTATCGTTGACCCCCATAACATTCGAATTCAACACTATCTCATGTTACGGTGGGTCTTAGTTTGCAACTATTGAAGTTGTTTTATCTTAGCCAAAGACCTTGGAAATTTGATAGGCTATCAATGCCTGTGAATCATCGACACCTCTTACAGTTGTCATCGCCTCTTTTCAGAGTTTGCTCACCATCATAATTTTCCTCTGCCATTATCAAACTGCCCCGGAGGGTGCTGCAGTTATCTACATCAATATACAGCTTCAGTTACTGTATTACACATTTTTGAGTTACATGACACGAGCATGGGGCATGCTCGCCTCGTTTGTACACAGTTTTATCTTTTAACACCTTGGGAAAGGTTTGGGTCCTACAAGTTCCCCTCTCCTTCCAATGGGTCGCTCTTAACACTCCCTGCATCTCTCTTTCTTACACAGGTACTCTCAGTAGAAGAAACATTGATGTATTTCGGCTATACATATGCTCCTAACCTCACACATTAGGGGGAATCTATTATCACCGGAATTTCATCTGCAAATGGTTACAGGAATCCATCATCTTCAAAACACCCATTAGTTCACTCATGGACCAAAAATGCATTTCCAAAAGGTCCAAAACTATACAACCAGTAATAAAATCAGTGTGCACTAAAACTACACAAGGCGCACGCGCACGTGCAATAGTCAGATAACATCAAAAAAGTGCACATGCTCCCGATGCGCGATTGTGGATGCAAAAAGCCATGCACACCTCAAAATTGCGCATTTATGATATTGTTCGGCCTTCCACCCACTTCTGGTTCAGCTTCCAAGTCGATTTGACACCCAAATCTCGGTTGAATCCGACTGGGGGGCTGGTCGGAGACCTAAGGGTGCCCTAAGGGCCCCTTGTTCACACTAAGAACTGGTTGCATAATGCCTCAAAGCTATTCTATGAAAAGAGGCCATAGGTGCACTATATTTTCAAGGAATTCATTTGTATTGTTATGTTGCTTATATTCTCTTGGAGAATCCTCTTTTCTCATCAAGAGTATACAAGCACCATTTCATTTAGCCGTTCATATCACCTCTTGAGTGAATGTGCTTTGGATTCTCTTCACCATTTCATTCTAGTTTGTTACTTGTAAGAAGAGCTCAATATTTTGGGGTCCAAGAGCCCTCCCTTGGAGGAAGAGGGGACCCAAAGTCTCTCTTTCTCTTTGGTGTTTTCTTTCCACTAATGCAATCCTCTCCATTGGTGGCATGAGTGTTGTTTGTTTCTTGTTCTAATGTCCTTATGCAATCTAGTTTAGTTTATTTTAATGTTCTTAGTTTAGTTCTTTGCTTATCCTTTATGCTTTATACTTCTAACTCTTTCCTTCACTGTTGTCTTGCCTAGCTAACCCAACTGGGCTTGTAAGCATCTCTATTTTGTTCATTCATGTGACAAAATAGGTGCAAAACACTTAATAACGACACTTCTAGTGATAGGGAGAAGGTTGTGTCTTGTTAAAAAATGGGTTCGTACCTAGGGCATATGAATCGTGGTCATATGATGATGCAAAAATGAAAAGAGGGGTGAGAACCTATCATATATGTCAGTGATGGTATATACATGTTGGAGGCACAAACGGGTCGAAGAATGATGGAAATCCATAAAAACCATGGGCAAAACCATTTGAAACCAAGTCTTACATTGGACATTTAGTCCATATGGTCTCAAAAATAGGAAAGATAGGGTAAAAAGTATATAAAGTGGATGAAAATTTTCTACAAATAGTAAAAAATAAGAAATTTTACCATATCATTTGAATTTTTCACCCAGGATGCTTTTGAGGCCATTTTACCCATGATCTTCCAGTCATGATTCTGGGAGCTAAGATCAACAAATTTGAAAATGGTATGGACCAAGTAAGTGCTCATCCTGTATTCTTCCATTTCCATGGTTTAATTTTTAGATTTAATGCTCATTTTTTTAGTTTTAAAGGTCGTAAAATTGAAACTAGGGTGTACACGGGCTATAGTTCATCAGGTCATGTATATGACTCCATGTACACAGGAAAATTGAATCCTTCCCATGATATGAAGCCCTATACGTGATTGTTATAATTATATCCCGCATACAATTCTATGAACAAGTTTTTTAATAAACATTGACTCAAAATTTGATGTTTCCTTTGCAGGATGGTGATTGAATGGAGAGAGATGGAGCATGAGGAGGTTGATGTTGCGGAAGAAAGGGATATGAGGGCCCAGAAATATTTGCAAAGATGTGGGATATATAAATTTTGGGCCATAAAAGGAATGAGGGACCAAGTGAGTTTGCTCCAAACATTTATAAACTACTGGGATTCGGAGACCGAGGCCTTCAATATCGATGGGAAACCATTGAGAGTTGAGGTGGATGATATCTACTTTATCACATGGTTGCCTCGTCAAGGCGAGATAATAATATCAAGGCCCAAGGGGATAGAGGTGGGAGGACTATGGAGGAGTACATCGCCACCTACTTCTTTGCAGATACAGAGAAAGTGGGGAGTCAACTCCATATTAGGGTGATTGAGAACCTGAATCTGAATATCACCATTTTAGTACTCACATGGATATCAAGATTGGCCTCATTGCATCAAGCATCGAGGTTGCTTATGTTCTATGTTGTGGAGTGTTTGAGACCCGTGGTTTACGATTGGTGCACCTCACTACTGGCCAATATGATGAACTAGCTGACATACTGCAAGCTTGGGAGGATGAGGAACTTCGGGTTTGCATCCATTTTATGTAGTTTTTTCTTCAACAGGGTTCCAGCTCTTACCCCTATAGTGGAAATTCTTCCACATGGTCTCTATGATCCATCCATGTCGCAGTGAGCTGAGGTGATACGACGATTGGGGGTGGTCATGCGCCAACCCCCTATAATGATGAGTTTTTCACTGGTGGCAATAACAAATCATTACCATCGATGACTATCCCTATGAGGGGATTGACTACTAAGGGGATCATGACATATCGTTACCACCAGGATCCACCTTTGATCGATGAGAATTCGATTTTTGTATATTTTATTCTTTTTTGTTTTTCGATTTGATAAATGCAAAAAAAAAAATGCAAATATTTTTGTATGGTATCATATATTAACATTTATATATTTTACACAGACGTAGGTCCACGATGACTAGACGGATACCCATGGCATCGACGTAGGGACCGAGGATATTGGATGGTTGGTTGGGACACAAAGAGAGTCTTCTAGAATGTGCAGTCTGACACATAGGATTCTTATTGTCCAGGTGGAAGATCTACCAGAGGTTATGCAAAGGCAGCTTGTGGGTGTACTCTATCCATGGGTGAGACTCTTTCAGCGTCTTGTGAACGCCATAGTATGTTATCATGACACGGATCTAGGACCTCGGGCTTAGATGCCATATTTATGTGATGTGTCGGTCATATATGTATTTTTAAGAGATACAGTCCCAATTTTGTACTTTTTATCGCACAATATATACTTTCCCAAAGCCCAAGGCAAGTGAGGAAAGATTGGTGTAACAAGGGGGTGACCTATCACTGTCACCTTAATAGGAAACCCCTTTCTGTTTAGGAGTATGTTGAGATTACCCCAAGGGATACGTCCCTAGTGACCTAAAGAGCTAATGAAACTAAGACAAGGATGCAAGAATACCCCCCTCTCACTGGTCACTCAAGTCAAAAGTTTTTTATGTCTTTAAGAGATGAAACAAAATTAATGGATGAGGTGTACCTTCCCAGAACAAGAAAACAAGAAAAAATATCGAAGTTTGCAAGTAAAAAATGATGTTACTATGTCACTAAGACAATGAACCTTTGAAATATAAGTTGGCTGATATAAAATTGCAGCAATATGAGAGTTTACAATAGCAATAAGTATTGTATAACAGCTGCAAGAAATATGCCTCATAATTGCTTGAAAAGACAATGAAAAGTTAGCTTTTAATAAGCAAAATGATAATCAATTGTCACATGCAATTTTGGAAGTGTCTAACTAGCATTTAAGGTTAGTTTTGCAGAAAATTTCTTGCAGTTAGATGGTTGTAGCAATCTTTTATAACAACAACAAATATACAAGTAATCTAGGCTAAGTTAAAGTTAGTTTTAGTTAGTAGGGAAGCAAGTATAAGTTGAGTTTGAAGGTTGATGATTTCTCAAAGAGGAAAAGAGGTGACGACTCGTTCCTTTGTGGGGGTAATGGAGTCAACAGGTGGCGCCTTTCACGTGGAAGTAGTAACAACAATGATTATACTTGTCTAAGTAAAGAATGGATCTTAGAAGAGTAGCACCTTAAGTCTTCTAGGATCTAAACTTCTAGGGAGGTGAGCTACTAGAGAGTAGGCACTTCTAGGCCCTAGCGCCTTCCTTCTCCTTAGACTAATGAAAAATATTAAGAGCAACAAAAACTAGGCAATGGCTTCTAAAGTTCTATCATTTTAGGGCTTTAGAAGTTTGTCTAGGTCAAATCACTTTAGTAGAGTCTAGCAAATGAAGAGAAAAGAAGTAGCACCTTAAGTCATTTACTCCTAGGGTTTGTCAAGAAAGCAATTTCATAATCTTTAACATGAATAAGAAAATATATCATAACCATTAAAAATGAAATGAAAGGTTGAATATAAGGTCAAAATAAAAGGTCGAAATGAAAGGTCGAAAATATATCATAACCTTTAATTAATTTTAGGTCAAATAAAAGGTCGACCTGGCCAATTTACATTAAAATCCAATTTTGACACAAATAAAATTAATTAACATCTAAAAACATCTCCAAGGGTGATTACATGCCCTTCTAGGGTGACATTTATTCCCTAAGATGGAACGTTGGGCCTGAAAGGTAGGGTGCTTGGCCTACAAGGGCCCCAGATGAAGTCCACATGTGCCACTAGGCTAATAAATGCCTCCAAAATGGAAACCCTAGCTCTGGATGATGTACAGGGTCATGATGGTGACATCGTGGGCCTTCTAGGGCCAATCTCCATGTGGAAGAGAAAGATCCCCTTGGTTCTAGGTCTGCCAGGGTGCCTCCAAAGGCAATGTCCTTCTTTCTTCTTGGTGCAAATATCTGATGTCTTCTTGCCCCTTGCTAGGGTTACAACATCCATCTGTGGGATTTAATCCCCCATGAAGGTCCGAGCTAATCATTCCCTCATGTGTACCTATCCACCAGGAAAGGTCCTGCAGCAACAACCAGTATTCCCTCCAGGGGTTCATAAGTCACAGGGATCATAGCATGTAAATCACATCCAATAATTAAATTACCCAAACATGTGCATCAAACCCCCCTTAACCAGACAAATCCTCAAAGATGTTATGCAATTTGATAAGTCGGGTTTGGAGAAGGTCTCAGGGTGTCCTATTGGTCTAACCCTCCTTAAGTTTGGGGTGTTTCCCAAGTGGGATCCAATCCAGGTCATGTAAGTGTATGAGGTGGCACAGGGTAAGTGTTTGGGCATAGGGTGCAGTGATAACAAGGAAATGTAAGTCTTACATGTGGGTGCCTTTGTAGAGGGAGAGTTGCACCTTGTCATAGATGTTATTATTTCCTAGACCATTCATTTCCTTTTACTCTTTACTTCATTGTTTTTTATATTTTTCTTTTGTTCTTCAAGGGAATAGTTGAGGGACATTTTTCTGGCTTGATGACCAAAGGTGACAGTGTTATCCACAAACATTTCACGAAGATGAGAAGGTTGGCTCGTGATGAGACCCCATTTCTCTTGGCTATGCCACCAAGAGCTACTACCCTAGTTTGGTAACTAGATAGGTGGTAGTGTGTTAAGAACCAATACCAGATCTGAAGATATAATCACCACAAATACTGAATACACAATAAATCCAAAGAGAAATATAGAAGAAAAACACCAGTTTATTATATCAAACCCTTGAGGTAGGGAAACACCGTACAATGGATCCTATTATGGAAGGGATCCTCTCCTGTTCACTTGCCTCTTCGAGGGGGCATCCTCCTATTGAGCTACCGCTCCAAATACAATACTTCTTTTCATGTC
>ML802070.1:143363-156549 GCA_009831015.1 Picea engelmannii
GAAGCAAAAATTGCCTTGTAAAAGTATATTGTAATTTCATTGTAAATCTAGACCGTTCATTATAAGGTCGCAGATCTAACGATAGAGATTATGTTAGGGTTTTTTTCCCTAGAAGGAAACCCTCTTTTATGAGGGAAATGTATCGTATCTATGGACTGTGGTGAATATTGTATTCTGAGAGAGGAGACTGTGAGAGAAAGAAGAGGAAGTTACAGCGGGTTTTGTTGTAGGTTGTATCCCTTCATTTGCTGGATAATAATAAAGGAAGGACCTGGCAATTTCTCTGGTGGACGTAGCCCACACTGGGTGAACCACGTAAATCTCTGTCTCTCTTGTATTGTGTGTCTTCTGTGTTTTGTTTCTACATTTGTTTTATTTTATTGCTCTGTGGTCCTGTTTTTTCTAACAATGTTGATATAAGTTAGATCCATCTCTAATGTACCACCCAACATTGTAGCAAACTTCCTAGAAAAAAGAATCCCCCATACATCAGAGATGTCTACCACCACAATATCCATATGGATCATTATCTCAGGATATTTACCAAGGCATAATTCAACATTCTCAACTACCCCATGAGTGGGTATGGCTCTAGATTCAAAATTGCACACATTTCTATAATGCCATGTAGCCTTTAGGCCTATTTTCTCCATGACTTTAAAAGACATCATGTTAGTACATGCTCCCAATTCAATCATACAATTTTTAAGACATTTGTTATTCACCAGTAATGACATAAAGAAGGGTGGGTGTCCATCATATTGAACCCTAAAATGGTATGCTTGTAACATAATAGGAGGGTCCATTGGTCCATCTGACACGTTGAAAAACTTTTCGAACCTTTCTTTCATGGATGTAACTTTGATAACTTCCTTCAATGTGATGGTTACATGAATTTTGGCTAATTCACCTTCCAAATCAAATTTCAAGTCAATCTTGTCAATTTTAGAAGAAGTTTTAGGAAGGGGTATGTTCATAGGTGGAGGTTTAGGTTGTGAAGATGTAGGTCGAGTAGAGAGAGGTTGGTTCATCTGTTTTTGTCTAGTATACACTTGGAATTCTTGTTTTTTTAACTTCTCTCTCGACTCTTGATCAAGGTTATTGATTACCTCCATCTTATCCCTCCTGGTTGCTTCCTTTATTCCCTCTTCATGTTCTTCAAGTGTCATATTAAGGAAACATTGTGGCCCCTCAATGGTATGGTCGATAATATTCACTTGATCATGTTCACCATTATTTAGAGGGCATTCATGCTCCCAATGTGACTCTCTACATTGCAAGCACCACAGTTTCTTCTCAACTACGTTTGTGGGGGATAAAGTATTAGGGAATTCTTGATCGTTCTTAGGCTTGAAACCTTGAACACCCCTTTGGAATTGACCCTCATAAGGAGGTCTAGGTTCTTGTTGTTGGGCCCTTTATAGGTTGACAATGCTATTCATCATTAACTCTTAGGTTTTTACGATGCCATATACAGTCAATTGTAGCTTTGCCAAGCTAGCACCAATATCTGAAGCAGACTCACCATTGTGAACTAATTTGGGTTTAGCATCCATCTTGACTCTTAGGGCAGAGAAAGGTTATACTTTGGATGATGATAGGTTATCTTCAATATTCATAGCCATCTCATGGGCTTCTTGGAATGTCTTAGGAGCTTGAGGAAACCCATTTGTCCTGTAAAGGCTTTGTTGTAAAGAAAGAGAAGAAAAATGTTTGAAGGGTGATGGCTTGTTGGGATCTGTTGTATTAACCTTTCAAATTTATCATCAAATTACCTAATAGTTTCATTATAATCCTTTGTGATGTTCTTGAGCCTTATTAGCAGCATGTTAGGGTCTTCCTTGACACTCCATATTTTTAGGAACACTTCCTCTAATTTATCCATGAATGTAATACTAGCGTTAAGGAGATCATTATACCATCTTCTAGTGCCATCATAGAGGGTAGCAGAGAAAAATTTCATTGCTAAATATTATGCATCATCACTGATAGGATGAAGTTGAAAGATGGCCCATAAATTGCTCATATGGTCCTCGGCGTTGACTACATCGATACCAGTGAAATTAGGCAGCCACTTCTCATACCTAGGGGGCATTTGTCAAGGGTATCCTAGAATGTTTGTCATGTCTAACAGTTTAAAAAATTTGGATGACCATGTTTTTTGGTTATTAGCGTGATTTCGATTAAAGGTCTGAGTTTGAGCGTTAGACATTGTGTTTAAGGGAATATTTCCTCTGAATAATGATTTTACTACTAGAGAGTCTCGAGGAGGCTTTCTTTTGTAAGAGATCGGAGGACTAGTATATCTCCCTGAACTTTGTGGAGTTCCCAAAGAATCTTCTTGAAATTATCAAAGGGATGAGGGGTTCACCCTCAGTGGAGTTGTGAGGTAAGCTATGTGAAATAACGGCTTACTGAAAAGTGTCGTTCCAGGAAAATTGACTCGATGCTCCCTAGAAATGGCGCCAAAAATGTTATCGCACAATCTGTACTTGCCCAAAGCCCAAGGAAAGTGAGGTAAGATTGGTGTAACAAGGGGGTGAACTATCACTGTCACCTTAATAGGAAACCCCTTTCTGTTTAGGAGTATGTTGATATTACCCCAAGGGAGATGTCCCTAGTGACCTAAAGGGCTAATGAAACTAAGACAAGGATGCAAGAATACCCCCCTCTCACTAGTCACTCAATTCAAAAGGTTTTTGTGTCTTTAAGAGATGAAGAAAAAGTAATGGATGAGGTGTAAGTGCCCAGAACAAGACAACAAGAAAAAATATGGTAGTTTTCAAGTACAAAATGATGTTAGTGCTTCAATAAGACAATGAACCTTTGAAATATAAGATGGCTGATATAAAATTGCAGCAATATGAGAGTTTACAACAACAATAATTATTTTATAATAGCTAGAAGAAATATGCCTCAAAATTGCTTGAAAAGACAATAAAAAGTTGGCATTTAATAAACAATATGATAATCAATTGTCACATGCAATTTTTGAAGTGTTTAACTAGCATTTAAGGTCATTTTTGCAGAAAATTTGTTGCAGTTAGATGGTTGTAGCCATATTTTATAACAACAGCAAATATACAAGTAATCTAGGATAAGTTAGGGTTAGTTTTAGTTAGTAGGGAAGCAAGTAGAAGTTGAGTTTGAATATTCATGATTTCTCAAAGAGGAAAAGAGGTGAAGACTAGTGCCTTTGTCGGGGCAATGGAGTCAACATGTGGCGGATTTCACTTGGAAGTAGTAACAGTAATGATTATACTTGTCTGAGTAAAGAATGGATCTTAGAAGAGTATCACCTTAAGTCTTCTAGGATCTAAACTTATAGGGAGGTGAGCTACTAGAGAGTAGGCACTTATAGGCCCTTGTGCCTTCCTTCTCCTTATACTAATGAAAAATATTGAGCAACAACAACTAGGAAATGGCTTCTAATGTGATATCATTTTAGGGCTTTAGAAGTTTTTCTAAGTCAAATCACTTTAGTAGAGTCTATCAAATGAAGAGCAAAGAAGTAGCAGCTTAAGTCCTTTACTCCTAGGTTTTGTCAAGCAAGAAATTACATAATATTTAACATGAATAAGAAAATATACTATAACCATTCAAAATGAAATGACAAGTGCAGATTTACTTACTTCACCAAGAATATTCAAGCAATAAAACCCTAGATTGCCAAGTAACTTCACCAAAAATTTTCCAAGTTGAAAAAATTTAGCCTCCAAGACAAGTGTGTCTCACTATTTCAGCCAAGAACTCCCATATAGGGTGAAAATTTGAGTCATCTTCCTCTTGTGTGAGGAGTTATGATGATAAAATGAGAGTACATTATCTCTATTTATACAAATCTTTGACCTTTAATTAATTTTAGGTCAAATAAAAGGTTGACCTAGCCAATTTACATTAAAATCCAATTTTGACACAAAAAAAATTAATTAACATCTAAAAGCATCTCCAAGGGTGATGTCATGCCCTTATAGGGTGACGTTGAGGCCCTGGAACATTGGGCCTGAAAGGTAGGGCGCTTGACCTCCAAAGTCCCCAGATGAATCCCACACATGCCACTAGGCTCATAAATGCCTCCAAAATGGAAACCCTAGCTCTGGATGACATTCAGGGTCATGATGGTCATGCCATGGGCCTTCTAGGGACAACATCCATGTGGAAGAGAAATATCCCCCTAGGTCTAGGTCTGCTAGGGTGCCTCCAAAGGAAACGTCCTTCTTTCTTCCTGGCACAAATATATGATTTCGTCTTCCCCCTGGCTAGGGTTACAACCTTCATTTTTGGGATTTAAGCCCCCATGAAGGTATGATCTAATCATTCCCTCATGTCTATCTATCCACCAGGAAAGGTCCTGCAACAACAACAAGTACACCCTCCAGAGTTTCATAAGTCACAGGGATCATATCATGTAAATAACATCCAATAATTAAATTACCCAAACATGTGCATCAAACCCCCCTTAACCAGACAAATGCTCAAATATGTTATGCAATTTGAAAGTTCAGGTTTTTCGAAGGTCTCAAGGTGTCCTATTGGGATAAACCTCCTTAAGTTTGGGGTGTCTCCCATGAGGGAGACAATCCAGGTCATGTAAGTGTATGAGGTAGCATAGGGTAAGTGTTTGGGCATAGGGTGCAATAATAACAAGGAAATGTATGTCTTACCTGTGGATTATTTTGTAAAGGGTGAGCTTCACCTTGTCATAGATGTTATTGTTTCCTAGCCCATTCATTTCCTTTTACTCTTAGATTTATTTCTTTTGATCTTTTTCTTTTGTGCTTCAAGGGAATAGTTGAGGGACATTGTCCTGTCTTAATGACCAGAGGTGATAGCATTATCCACAAACATTTCATGGAGATGAGAAGGTTGGCTCGTGATGAGACCCCCTTTCTCTTGGATATGCCACCAAGAGCCACTACCCTAGTTTGGTGACTAGACAGGTGGTAGTGTCATACTGCTACATGCACATTGTCATAATAGGTTGGCTCATGATGAGACTTCCTATCCACCAACTAGTACCTTGAGTGTTTATTTATCTTTATGGGTTCCCTTTTCTTACTGAGAAGCCTTTTACTACTTTCTCGGGAATCCCTAGGTGAAGCATCTCAAAGGTTTCAATATTGGATTTTAACTCTTGCCAGCTACTTTTACCCTACGGGCTTTTAAAATTGCTAAGTACTAATCTTGATTTTCAAAGAAATGGTATGCTTCTAAATTATGTTCTCGGGATGCAATATCATCAATTTCATTGAAGTTCAATATTTCCTATCATGCCAAAACTAATGTAATGCAGAAAAAAGTGCAAATGCTTGAAACAAAATGAAACAAAGCAAAAAAAATTGTATTTTCAATATAATGAAATGAAAATGCAAGGACTAAATAAACAACCTCTCAGGAATACCTTACTGCAAGCACAAGAAGACGATCCAAGTAGGACACCAAGAAGTGACTACCCAAACCAGTGATGCAAGGACAACAAATGAGAAAAATGACAAGAAATGAGTTTTCCCAAAAAATTCAGCAAGACGCAGCGTCCTATCACTCTGTATGTACTCAAAAAACAGGGCAGGGACCTAAGAAGTCTCAGCAACCAGCAAAAATCACCTAGCAAAAACTAAATCTGGCCGAAAAGACTTAGAAAATAGTGTATGCGATTGTGCAGGGAACATAAGTGTTTGTACGCGCCCTAAACACAGACAACACGTGTATGTACGTGATTGTCAGGGGAAAACCCGTGTATGCCAAGAAATACATTGAATGGGAAAGGGTTAGGCCAAGAAACTCATATGCAAAGTAAAATAGAGGTTATCAAGAAATAGGTGAAACAGAAACTCACGTAAACAGAGAGTAATGAAGGAGAAAAATCACCAAATAACCCCAAAAAGGATATCTCCCTAGTGGAGTCGCCAATTTATTTACGAGGAAATTTTCTATATGGCTTGGGGTAAACCACAACAGATGGAATGACACCCAGAAATCAACTATGATCTCAAGTATGCTAGACAAATGGAAATGCTAACAAAAGGAAGGCTAGAAACCTACCTCGTCCGAAAAATATCATGGTTGAGCTCATGATCTAATCCTTGATACCTGCAACTTGTCCTCAACATCCAAGATACACAAGCATATGGAAATTATATGAAGCGTTAGCATATAAACTAGCATAATCCATTAACATGTATAACAAATATTCCCATGGAAAGTAATACAAATATTTGCAACATATAATTGGACAAGAAAAGAGTATTTCTATTAATGTAATCATCATAAGTACATAGGTGATAAACTTATGTAATGCACATAATGGAACCGAGAAACTAAGTCCCTCCACCTGGGCCTTCACCACTTCAATCCTCCAAAAATACAAGCTCACAAGAAATAGGATCAATTGATATTCTCCTTATCAAGATAAGAAGAGCTTGGGGGGATGACCAAAATAAGTTCATACTTTCAAGGACAAAGGGATGCAAACTCAATACGAAGTAAATTTTCTCCAGAGTGTCTTTGCTCTCAATTGCCCTTTCCTTCAAAGTTTATATATGGCTCAATTTATAGCCTCCAAATGGACTTGAAGGATCGAGTTGGAGCATTTCCAGTATTATACGGAAGGTCAAGGATCATGGATCCTGTGACATGACATGGAAACCTGACATATTTTTTTAATTTTTTAGCACAAAACTCGATGTACACGAGTTGTAATGGAACAACTTGCATATACGCGAGTTGTCTAACTATGGCTCACGTATATCTACAAAATTTTGAATTTTTTACTTTGGAATGAACAAAATGGGGGATTTGAGTCTGTAGAAGGAAATGGAAGGTCATCAAAGCAAGATGCATGGAGTGTGGAAAAAATTTCTATAACACACCACCTATGACAAGGATATGTATTCCATTGTGTAACCATGTCACCAACATAATCATTACATTATAGGGAAGGAGATGATCATCCACACTAATCACAATCCCCTACAAGTTATGAAGACACCTAGAAAACTATAGAATTATCACCATCAAAATTGGTCCATGTACCTACAACAATCCTACCTTAACATAAAGTATAAGAAGGGTAGAAAAAATTGTATTGTGCACTGCCTCAACCAACCTCTAGTTGCGACACTGACCACAGTGCTCAACTCTTTTAGACATGAGACCTCCAAGTGGCCTAATTGTATGACAACAACCATGATTTCATTGTTACCTATTGAACATTAGGAACAAGTAAACAAGTGTCAAAATTCCATCTCTAGGACGAACTTTTATGTCACCTATGTCATCTCTATGTTCCTTCAAGCGAGTGTGAGATGATAATTTTAGAGTTGCATTACAATGGGATGTTCAGGAACTTTAGCATGGAGAATACAATAGTAATTTCAAAAAGTAATTCTACTTTCCAAGATCCCACATGATGTCAATAAATATATCAAAGTGTGCACTACCTATTGTTGAAACAATGTAACTGCAAGGAGTATTGTTATTATTATTGATATATTATTTAGTATTAATCCCCATTGTGGATTAATCATGTCAGTAATTGTATTAGGACCAAATTTCCTTTTGCGGATTGGTCAACAGACAATTATAATAGGAAGAATAAGAAGTCGGCCCCAGCAGTTAATAAGAAAACCCAAAAATATAATAAAGGTGGGTTTACTCACTCAAATTAAGAAGTCGACCCTGCCAGTGAAGAGACACTTCACACATGCCAGAACTTGTCTAAATAAAGGAGGCTAGCACCTCATTTGAACACAACTCACTTGCTCAGTTTGAGAGACAAGTTCTGATCTGTTACCGGCAAAGGAGAGAGGGAGAAGAGTGGCGCATCTTTTGGAGAGGACTTTCTGTATTGGTTTGAGTTATCTCTTGACATTGTATTGGTAATTTATGATAAGGAATTGTTTGTTGGGTTTTCTTCCCCTAGAAGGTTTCCCAAGATAAATGTTGTGTCTCTTGTGAATTTGTATTTCTCAGTGATCTTGTTCTTATGTTGCTCTTATCTATTAAAATGCAAAGAACTATAATAATGGCATAAAACATTAACATGGTATCAGAGCCAACCTGAAGGAAGCATATTTCGCAAGAGGAAAAACGTCACTGTTACCGTACCCAAAAATTAGGGTTTTGCAAAAGTGAAGCTTTTCAGCTCCAAAACCACCTAGAAAGTTGTGCCCTCCCCCAAGGATCATTTTGGCACTTAAAGAGAACCTTTTCAGTGGCTAGATCTCCCGAAAAGTGAAACCCTAGTGTCACAAAGTACCAGAAAACCAGAATACCAGAAGTACCAAAAAACCAAAAGCATCAGTCCAGAAATCCACAGATTAAGTTTGAGGGGGTAAAAGTTGGATTTTTGAAATTTCGATTGCACCAGCTAACTCGCCTAAGCTCAGTGCATCTATCCCCTGGATCAGATTTTCAAAACTCGAATTTTGAAAAATTAGGGTTTCCTCATAAAACCCTAAGTTGCAGTTGCAGTTGCAGTTGCAGTCTCAAAACCAGTTGCAGTTGCAGCCATAGAACTAGTTGCAATCACCCTTGAAGTTATCTCAAGAGTTGGCAATGATTACTGCTGCTACCAGATGGAGTCACTACCTGAAAATGCTATCAGAGGTATGTACTTACATATGTTTAATGATTAAACCCTAAAGAGTATTTGCAGGAGAAGGGATCTCTTTCCATAGATCCAGAAGGATCTCAAGATCCAACACACTCAGAGGAATGACGCAACCCAGGTGTGATTATTATAATATGCATCTATTTGTTATAAAATTATCTTGATCAGTGTTGCATGTTGAAGCTATGATCAAATTATTAGAAGAATTAAAAGTTGATCATAGAGCTTGTCCTCTAACCTAACCTTCTGTCAAGATAGCGTATTATCTTAGTGCAACAGACAGGTTGAAGAAAGAACTCGTCACTTGAGTGAAGGAGACCTGGAAGATAAGCAAGCACTCACTCTTGAGGACAAGGCTCCAGGTTTGATTAATCAAGATTCAAAGGTACACATGACAAGTTGATGACTTTAGTTGAGATAGCAATCGTTGTAAAGTATTATACTTGATAGCATGTGTGAATATAGATGTAATTACTTTGCCTGATATGACTAACACCTCCTCTAGGAGAAACCTCGTATGTTAGTTCCAGGTTGTCATGGAAGAATGCTTGGTCACAACACTACGAGAGTGTTGACCTCATTTCATATTGTATTCCTTACCTTTAATCTTTGCTTCAGATAAATTATAAGTGATAGCTCTAAAGGAGCTACTGTGATGATTGTTCATGCTATTGCTTTATATTATCAAGAAGGATATTATTATTTCTTGTTGTTTTGTTGACCTTGCTCTAGGTCACATGAGGAAGCTATAGCGAATGTTGCAGAAGGCAACATGCTAAAGGAGAGACCGTAAATGAAGCAATCATCATTGGAAGAGAAGAAGGTGACTTGCATAAGCTATAGGGTCACTCAGAAGCTACCATGACCCACGCCATTGAAGAATCTTGGCATCAAATATTATCTCACTTCAATTACAAGGTGCTACCATACATATGCAAAGCAGTCACAAGTTTACCAGAACTCAAAGGTGACCATGAAGGCGTATGCAATGGATGTGCACAAGGGAAGAACATCAAGAACCCATTTCCGAAGAGGGACAGCAAGACATAAGGAGTCCCAGAACTCATCCATTCAGATGTGTGTGGCCCAATGCCATCATCCTCCATTAATGGGTATGTATACTATGTATCGTTTATTAATGATTATTCTCGTAAAAGACCTAGATATATTTGAAGTGTTCAGCAAGATCAAGGAATTCAAAGCCTTGATAAGAAAACCCTTCTGTAAGGAAGATTAAGATACTCAGGTTAGATAATGGAGGAGAATATACCTCAAAAGAATTTGTGAACTTATGCAAAGATGTTGGGATCAAGATCCCCAACAAAATGGTGTAGCTGAACGAAAGAACAGAACCATGATGGAAGCTGTGAAGATCAAGATCTTCCCATGTGCTTATGGGCAGAAGCAGCAATGACAGTTGTTTATGTGTAGAACCGATTTCCCCATAGTTCACTTGGGATCAAGACACCAGAAGAGATGGTGACCGGAAAGAATCTAGAGGTAAGCCATCTCAAAATATTTGGCTATCCATTGCTTATTCATATACCTAAAGAAAAGAGAAACACATTGGACCCTTCAGGAAAGAAGGGAATATTTGTGGGGTCTCTAAGGCCTTTAGAATCTACATACCAGGTCACCACCACATTGAGATCAACAGGGACGTGATCGTTGATGAAGAAGCAGCACTTAAGAAATCAAGAAGATGTCAACTTGAAGAAGTATATGAAGAGGAACCTGTAAATCCTAGGATTGCAGAATCAATGAGCGAGGTTCCCAGAGATGCAGAACCAGTGAGAGAAGTTGTAAATTCCCCTGATGAGGAACTTCTAGAAGATCATGATATAGTAGAAGTTCAAGAACCTCCTCAAATGACCTTCTTCCATAAAAGAAAGCCTACTTGGGAAAGAGAGCTTATTCAAGATGGAGAGAAGTATGTTGTTCCAGAAGGAACCTCGAGACAAGTGAAAAGACCAAAGCCATTCTCCAATTACACAACTTTGATATGTGATCTCCCATATGAAGAGCCTACCTTCTCTGAAGAATCCATTCAGAGAAAAGAATGAGAAGATGCCATTACAGAAGAATATCAATCCATAATGAAGAACAAAGTATGGGAAATAGTTCCTAGATCGAAGAATAAAGATGGGGTATCCTACAAATGGCTCTCCAAAATAAAACATGTTGTTGATGGAAGTATTGAGAAATATAAAGCAAGATTTGTCGCTCGTGGCTTTTCCCAGAAGGAAGGAATTGACTGTGAAGAGACATTCACTCCTGTGGCCAAATACACTTTGATCAGAACCATTATAGCTCTTTCCTGCCAAGATGAACTGGAAGCTGCACCAGATGGACGTGAAGACAGCATTCCTGAATGGTGTTATCGAAGAGGAAGTGTATATAGAGCAACCCCAAGGATTTGAGGTTGAAGACAGGAAGTCTCATGTCTGTCGATTGAAGAAAGCCTTATACGGATTGAAGCAAGCTCCCTGAGCTTGGTATGGCCATATAGACAGTTTCTTAACAAGCTTAGGATTTACCAAGAGTAAAACCTATTCAAATCTCTACTTCAAACTTATGGATAATTAACCAGTAATACTACTATTGTATGTGGATGACTTATTCTTAACTGGAGAAGAAAAGTTCATCGTTGAATGTAAACAGAGACTTGCCGCAGAATTTGAAATGAAAGGCCTTGGTCTAATGCATTACTTCTTAGGTCTTGAGGTATGGCAGAGTCCAGAAAGCATCTTCCTTAACCAAGTGAAGTACACGATCGAAATATTAAAGAGATTTGACATGCTGGAATGCAAGCCCATGAATACACCCATGGAGGCGAAGTTGAAGTTGTTGGTCGATACTTCGTCAGACTTGATTGATGCCACACTGTACAGATAGATTATTGGATCACTGATGTACCTGACGAACACCAGACCAGACATTTGTTTTGTAGTGAACACCTTGAGTTAGTTTCTGGTAGAGCCCAGACGTGTTCACCTAATGGCTGCAAAACATATGATGAGGTACCTTAAAGGTACAATGGATTATGGTCTCATCTATGATGGAGATCGTGACTTCACATTGAGTGGATATACTGATGCAGATTGGGCAGGAAGCGTTGCTAACAAAAAAAGCACTTCCGGATGTTGTTTCAGTTTGGGATCAGCCATGATCTCATGGCAGAGTAGGAAGCAATCCAGTAT
This sequence comes from Picea engelmannii, assembly GCA_009831015.1. Lineage (NCBI taxonomy): Eukaryota > Viridiplantae > Streptophyta > Pinopsida > Pinales > Pinaceae > Picea > Picea engelmannii. Next base: position 155,175 of record ML802070.1, read on the forward strand.
TTCTCTCAGCACAATGGAAGCAGAGTACATTGCCGCATGTTCTACTAGCTGTGAAGCCATATGGATTTGAAAGTTGTTGACTGACCTATTTGACTTGGAGATGAGAGCAACCGTGATTCTATGTGACAACCAGAGCTGCATAAAGATGAAAGAGAATCCTATATTTCATGACAGGTCGAAGCACACAGAAATCCGCTATCATTTCATCCATGACATGGTACAGAGAGGAGCCTTGAAGCTCCAGTACATTAGCATGGATGAACAGGTTGCTGACGTGTTGACCAAACCTCTATCTCATGTAAAGTTTGAACACTTTTGAGATAAGCTTGGTTTAGTCCGAAAGGGCCCTCCCTGAAAGGCAGAGTATATATATTTATTCCTTACTTCTGACCTCGTTGTTAGACGTAAAGAAATATGAGTCATTGCTTTTGACCTCGCTGTTAGACATAAAGCATGACGTTGTGTGTTCCTTGCTTCTGACCTCGTTGTTAGACGTAAATCAAGACGTTGTGTGATTCCTTGATTCTGACCTAGTTGTTAGACGTAAAGCAAGATGATTCCTTTCTTCTGACCTCGTTGTTAGATGTAAAGCAAGATGATTCCTCGCTTTTGACCTCATTGTTAGACGTAAAGTGAGATGTTGATGTGCTCCCTGCTTCTGACTTAGTTGTTAGACGTAAAGCAAGATGATTCCTCGCTTCTGACCTCGTTGTTAGACGTGAAGCGAGATGTTGATGTGTTCCTTGCTTCTGACCTAGTTGTTAAACGTAAAGCAAGATGATTCCTTGCTTCTGACCTTGTTGTTAGATGTAAAGCAAGATGTGACTGACACTGAGCTACCAGCTTATCAGCTGTGAAATTGAGCCAGTGTAGTACTGTGCCAGCCTAGTGTTGTGATGAGGTATCATTTTTACTAATACATATTGATGCAGATGATGATGGCATTCTTTCGAGAATGACGATGCTATCGATGAAAAAAACTTCTGATGACTCATAAATATGTCAGCCAATGTTCCAAGATGATATTGATGATATTTTCCTCCTGATGCCATTGATGATGCAGACCTCTCTCGCCTGATGTTGTTGAAGAATACCCTTCTTGTTAAGGGGGAGTGTTGAAATAATGTAACTGCAAAGAGTATTCTTATTATTATTGATATATTATTTAGGATTAATCCCCATTGAGGATTAATCATGTCGGTAATTGTATTAGGACCAAATCCCCTTTTGTAGATTGGTCAACAAACAATTATAATAGGCAGAATAAGAAGTCGGCCCCAGTAGTTAATAAGAAGACCCAGAAATATAATAAAGGTGGGTTTACCCACCCAGATTAAGAAGTCGGCCCTGCCAGTGAAGAGACACTTCACACATG
>ML802070.1:156649-188550 GCA_009831015.1 Picea engelmannii
CATAATGCAAATGCCAAGTACAATCAGTGCCACAATAAACGTCAGATTCCTCATAGTTTCAAGGGGGAGATAAGGTATGGTTTCATTTACAAAAATAGCACCTCAAAAGACCCCATTGGAAGCTTCGCCTGCTCTAATATAGGGCTTACACTGTCACCAAGGTTATGGGTGAGAATGTTTTTGAATTAAATATTCCCTCATTCCTTGGCTTACACCTTATGATGGGAACTTGATAGCAAAACATCCAACTCTATTAGGTTGTCAAAGAAATCCAACTATAAGGCTTGGGGTGTCTAGCCCAAATGCATGCTCCTCCACCACAGACTAATACAAACTATTCAGGAAAGACAGAGTGCTCAGTTCGGTTCAAGGAGGCGAAGGTATTCTTATATGGCGAAGTTGTGGTTCCTAGGGCACATGTCGTGTCAAGGAACAACTTCACCAAATATTTTTTTTGACAAAAGTTGAGGTGACTAGTTGATGAATATGTAGGCATAAGGTGGGTGCTCCACCAAAGAGATGGGTCAGCTAGGACATCGGTTGGGCGCTTTGGCGAGCAAGACGTCGATCCAACCAGATGGAAGGAAAACTCAAGATTGGTCAAGCTCGGTCACCTTGGTTGACCATCACGCCAAGGAGAGCAACCAAGGAGATGTGTGACAGATGCTTAGCCAACAAAGAGGTTGAACAATCAGTCAAGGCACGAATTGGGCAACCAAATGGAAATGATGACTCGGCTAGGAGAAAAGTGGGTGCTCTTGAGTGAGTTGGCCGACTCACCCAAAAGACATGTGCCCCTTAAGAAATTTTAAACCCAAGTTAAAAGTGGACAAGCTAACAAAAGAACGAATCGTCTCCGAGGAAAGGGCGCGCACCATCTCCTAGGATGGGTGCATATTTATGCTCAATGGAGAAGAACATTTGAAAGGGGGGAAATTTGGATAGAAACAAGTGATCTAAAATCATCTAAGTGTGTGGATTATAGGTTGCACCATTCTAAGGAAAAGGCAGCAGGAATTTTAGAGATGGAGCATGAAGGAGAAGAGTTTCCTTCAGACTTCTGACTGAGGAAACGAAGGAAAGGTGTCAGGTGACTCGTTGAAGAACATTCTTTTGTGTTTTCGCATAGGTTCTTTGTGTAAACTGAGTGGAATCTCCCTTGTAAAATTTCTTTGTGTGTGGCATGAGCTAGGCTTGGCACACTATTCTTCTTGTCAATAAAGATTTGGGTTTTAGGTTGGTTTGGCCGCCCACTTGCATTTTGTTCTTACTGTGTATGGATCTTCTTTACTTTTTGAATTCTCTAAGTATAAGAAACACACATGATTGTTAAGTAATAAACGAAACCAAGAAGTAAGGCATAGTTTGGGCCAAGAAAACCGGTGTTCTGTTGCCACCGATTTGAACAGTCATGGTGTCACAGTTCGTTGAGAATGTTGGATGATTCTTCCATCCAATCAAAGTTTCTCCAGCAGCTTGACCAATGGTATCATAGCACATAACTCAAGCAATTGAGCAAGGGTCGGTTTGGATTCGTTTTGTTGATAATTTGGAAATATCTTCCCCACTGTCACTAGCATAACAGGTGGTTTTTTGCTCGCTTTACCATTTATATTGTTCGGTGAAGACGTCTATAGCATTGGTGAAGAGTAGGGAACAAAAAGTTTGCAAGTTCATGGAAAGGAATTGTTATCGCACAATTTGTACTTACCCCAAAATCCCAAGGCAAGTGGGTACAGAATTGGCATAACTAGGAATAACCTATCATTGTCACCTTAATAGACGATCCCTTTCTATTTAGGAGTATGTTTAAGCTACCCCGGGAGAGATGTCCCTGGTGACCTGGAGGGTTTGAGAAGGATAAGGAAAATAGTCACAAGGAAACCCTTTCCCTCTCACAGATCACTCTAATCAGAGGTTTATTTTATGTCTTAAGGATGAAGCAAATGAAAATTATTGTATACCTGCCCAGAACAAGACAACAAGGAAAACGGGGCACTTTCCAAGTACCAAATGATTGTTAGTACTTCCTTCATAAAATAAGCTAGTTTATTATGAATTTGCATAAATGCATCAGTTTATAACAGTAATTAAGATCTTACAACAGCCACAAGATTCAAGCCTTGAAATTGCTTGAAAAGAAAAGACAATAAAAAGTGACTTTAACTAGGCAAATTGATAGTAAATTGTCATAAGAAAAATCGGCAATGATAGGCTAGATTTTAATGGAACTTTTGTAGATATTTTTTTGTAGTTAGATGGCCATAGCTATATTTTATAACACAAGCAAGTTTAAATGGTCAAAAGTGCAAGAAAACCATACACAAACTAGCACTTACCTAGTAGATTCACTAGCAATTATCACAATTAGATTTTGATTTGGTTCTAGTATGAGTAATGTAGGTAAATGTGCCAAATTAATGCAAGTTTATTTGATTGTAGAAATGTTTTTCTAAAACAGCAAGTTAGCTTAGGAATTAGTCTAATCTAGGGTTATAAAAAGTTAGTAAAGGGTTCAAAGATAAGAGTTTAAGTGTTTGTTTGCTCAATCACCACTTGTAAGAGGTAGTTTAGTACCTTTCTAGGGTTAATGGAGTCACTAATGGCAGCAACAATTTCTTAAAGGAAATGTAGAAAATGATAATAATATGTTAAGGGATGGAGAGGAAAAAAGAGGTGTTGGTATCCCAAGGCCTCAAAAATCCTTTTCCAATAGAAAATTGCTAGAAAGTAACAAGGGTTGGGCCCTACCGATTTTCTCTTTCCTTAAACAAAATATAATAAATTATGCAATTGGAAAAGGAAGTAAATTTACTAGAGTGCTACAATGGTAGGGCTCCAGTATTTACTTCAAATTAGGTGTCTTTCAAGATATTTTAACATATGGAATATTATAGGGAAAAATATGATAACACATGTCATTCCCCTAAGGTTTCAAGCTATCAATTTCATAATCTTAGACATGAAACAAGTAAAAATAACCATAGAATTCATTCACAATAAAGAAATGTATAATTTATACTTACTTCACCAAGAATAATCTAGAAAATCACCCTAGTTGAAGAACCTCCACAAGAAAATAGACAAAAAGCACCAAAATTTGCCTCCGTCAAGAAGTGTGCATCACTAGTTTTAGCCAATAACCCTTAAAGAGGGTCGAATTTCAAACCTCAAACTTGTGTGTGTGAAAGATGATGATAAATATAAGATATTTTTCCCTTATTTATACAATAATAATGACCTTTAATTACAATTTAGGTCAAAAAAAGGTCGACATGGCCAGTTTACATCAAAAATCCAATTTTACATAAAATTAACAATAAAACCCTAATTTTGTCTTTTAGGGATGACGTCATGCCCCTCCTAGGGTGACGTTAGGCCCCTTCTTGGAATGTTAGGCCTCCAAAGTGAAACATTAGGACTCAAAATTCCTCAGAAGCTTCCACATGTTCCAACCAAGTCGTCCCCATGCCAAAATCCTAGTTGGATGACGTCAAGGCTCCATATGATGAAGTCAGGGGCCTTCCAGGGCCAAATTCATCGTGGGAGGGAAAGACACCCCTAGTTTCAATCCTGCCAAAGTGTCTCTGGTAGAACATCCTCCCTTTTCTCTGGTTCAAGCCTCTGGTATCCCTCTACCCCTGGTTGGGGTCACAACATCCATCTGGTGGGATTTTATCCCCATGGATGTCTAAACTAATCATCTCCCCATATGTACATGTCTGTCGGGCATGGTCCTATAGAAAAAACAAGTATGCCATCCATGGGATCATAAGTCACATGGATCATATCAATGTCAATCACATCTAATAATCAAGTTACCCAAACATTTTCATCAAACCCCCCTTTACCTAGACAAATGCTCAAAGACGTTATGTTATTTAACAAGCCAGGTTTGGAGAGGGTCTCGAGATGTCCTATTGGGATAATCCTCCTTAGGTGTGGGGTGTTTCTAGTTGAATACTAATATAGGTCATGTAAATGCATGAGATGGTGTAGGGAATGTTTGGGCAAGGGGTGAACACTGAAGTGATGACAGGGAAATGTAGGTCTTACCTGTGGATGCCTCTGTAGAGGCTGAGCTGCACCTTGTCATGGATGACATTGTTTCCTATCCCATTCAATGTCATTTACTCTTTGTATTATTTCTTTTTCTTTTCAATAGGATAGTTGGAGGACACTATCCTGGCATGGTGACTAGTGGTGACAGCATTACCCACAAGCATTTCACATAAATGAGAAGGTTGGCTCGTGATGAGACCCCCTTTCTCTTGTCTATGCCACCAAGGGCCACTACCATGGCTTGGTGACCAAATGAATAGTAGTTTCATACCACTACATTTCCAAGGACCTAATAGGTCGGCTCATGATGAGACCTCCTATCCACCAACTAGGCCTTAAGTTTTATTTTTATTTTACAGGTCCCCTTTCCTTGATGAGAAGCCTTTTATTTATTTCTCGGGAATCCATGGGTGAAGCATCTCAAAGTTTCATCTTGTATTTTAACTTCTTCCAACTAATTTTACCCTCTGGGCCTTTATCCCCTTCTTTCCACAAGGCAACATACAACCCTTACTAGCTTGGCAAACCCAATGCCCGAACCAATGTAGGGGATAGATGAGAGGGATAATGATGAAAAGTGGTAAGTATGGAAGGAATGGACAATGACCTTTAATAGACCCAGCCCATGGAAACTCATCCCTAAAGGAACCAACTTACTAGGGCAATTTGTCATCCCCCCAGGTATGGACAAGTTAAAGGGCATAATTTCCAAGTAAACGTCGCAAAAAAAAAGAGAATTCAATGCACATATTCAAATGTTTTGAGAATCAGAGTGACACATACAATGATACATGTTATCCCATAGCCTAGGGATAACTAAGGAGATTATGTCTTGAGGCCCACAGGTCCTAGACATGGAGTACCGAGAGCCATATTGACTTGAGCCTGGCCTTGGAGGGCCCATCCTTTTTCTTCAACACCTCCATCATACCACCAGCAGTAGCATCCATCCCATCAGCTTCGTCCTTCAGTAGCAGTGGGTATTTCTCCATGAGGTAATGAGTCTGGGTATCATGGCATGTGTCACTTTGATTCTCAAGACATTTGAATGTGTGCATTTAATTCTCTTTTTCTTCATGACGTGTTCTTGGACTTTATGTCCTTTGAATAATCCACACCTTGGGGGGATGACAAGATGCCCTAGAAAGTTGGTTCCCTTAGTAGTGAGTTATCACTAGGTGGGTTCATGAAATTTCATCATCCATCCCCACCATACTTATCACTTTTCATCATCTTCCCTCTCATCCACCCCCTGCATTGATTCGGGCATTAGGTTTGCCAAGCTAGAAAAGGGTTGTACCTTGCCTTGTGGGAAGAAGGGGATAAAGGCCCATAGGGTAAAAGTAGCTGGAAAATGATAAAATCCAAAGAACAAAACCTTCAGATTCTTTGCCCAGGGATCCCCGAGAAAGCAGTAAAAGGATTCTCGACAAGAAATGGAGGGACCCATAAAATAATAAACTCGAGACCTAGTTGGAGGATAGGGGGTCTCATCACGAGCCATCCTATTAGGTCCATGGGCATGTAGCGCTATGAAACTACCATTCATATGGTCACCATGCTAGGGTAGTGGCTCTTCGTGGCATAGCCAAGATAAAGGGGGTATCATCACGAGTAAGCCTTCTCATCTCCGTGAAATGCTTGTGGGTAACGTTGTCACCACTGGTAACCATGCCAAGGCAGTGTCCCCCAATTATTCTCTTGAAAGAAAAATAAATAAGATAAAAAGGTAAAAAGGCATTGAATGGGCTTAGAAACATTTGCATTCATGACAAGGTGCATCTAACCCTCTTCAGAGGCACCCACAAGTAAGCCATACATTTCCTTGTCATTACTGCACCCATTGCCCAAACATTCCCATACCATCTCATGCACTTACATTACCTATATTGGTCTTCACCTGGAAACATCCCACATCTAAGGAGAATTATCCCAATAGGACGTCTTGAAACCCTCTCCAAACCTGGCTTGTAGAATAGCATAACGTCTTTAAGCACTTGTCTAGGAAAAGGGGGTTTTATGCACATGTTTATATAACTTGATTATTAGATGTGACTGGCATTTCTATCATCCCTATGACTTATGAGCCCATGGAGGGAGTACTTGTTTTTGTTGCAGGACCATGCTCAATGGACAAGTACACATGGGGAGATGATTAGCTCGGACCTACATAGGGATAGAATCCCACCAAATGTATGTTGAGACCCCAACAAGGGGCAGACATATAACAGAGGCCTGCACCGAAAAGCGAGGAATGAGTTCCACCAAAAATAGCTTGGCAGGCCTGGACCTAGGGGGTCTTTCCCTCCCACCATGGTGTTGGACCTTGAAGGCCCTTGACGTCATCACTCAGATCCTTGATGTCACCTAGTTGAGGCGTCCAGCTTGAGGACAGTTTAGGTTGGTACGTCTGGAAGTTCTTGAGGGGTTTTGAGCCCCAACGTTTCACTTGGAGGGATATCGTTCCAGTAGAGAGGCTAACATCACCCTAGGAGGGGCATGATGTCACCCTAAAAAGATTAAAATAGGGTTTTATTGGATAATTTTGAGTAAAATTGGATTTTCTCATGTAAATTGGCTATGTCAGCCTTTTTGACCTAATTTTGTAATTTAAGGTCATTTTCATTGTATAAATAGGGGACTTTCCCCTCGTATGTTTTCATGATTCATTCACTCACAAGTGAGGTCTGAAATTTGCACCCTTCTTAAGGGTTATTGGCTAAAATTTTAGGTGCACTTATTGGAGGAGGCTAAATTTGGTGCTTTTTAGAATTTTCTTGGTGAAAGGTCTTCAACTAGGCTTGTTGCTAGATTATTCTTGGTGGATGTAAGTGAATTTCCACACTCCTTATTTTCTTTGAATGGTTATGGTACTTTTACTTTTCATTTTTTCCAAGATTATGAAATTGCTAGTTTAAAACCCTAGGAAAACAAGCACATGTTATTGTCCTTGTCTTAACAACTTTTCACCCACTAGATTGTGCTATAAACCCTACCTTTTGAAGCATTGTACTAGAGCCCTTCCATTTCAGTACTCTAGTATCATTTGTTTCATCAATCCATTGTTTGTTTCAAGCTTGAGCTTAAGAAGAATGAAAATCGCTAGGGCCTAGGGTTACCTACTTCCTAGTGGTCGTTTTTCTTCTAACGCTTGTTGACTGAGGCCTTGGGTTACCAACACCTCAATCATCATACTTATTGTTCCTTAGCTCTTACATTATCATTTGTTTCCTTCAAGTTTTATGCTACAAAGTGACTCCATTAGCCCTAAAAGACACTGATTTATACCTTGAATATGATTGACTGATGAAACCAACCCTTAAATATTTTACCTCAAGCAACCTACTAACCTTTCCTAACCCTAGATTAAGCCAATTCACCAACCTTCTTGTTGTTGTTACAAAAGTAAGATACAACCAATTATTACAGCAGTAAAAGCACTTAAAATCAATTGCAAAATTTGATTTTTACATTGCCTAATTAGCTTCTGCCAAGTGCTAGTATATTGTTATTATTGGGTTATCATTTTTGGTCATTATACATTCATGTTATAAAAACAATTTTGTTTCATCTTGCATCAACTTATTGCTTTTAGATAATTCCAAGGTTTTATGAAGTACTAATATCTTTTGCAAGTGCAATTTGATATTGTTTTATGAGGTACTAATATCAAATTGCACTTGCAAAAGATAATTGTTTTTTGTTGATTTGTTTTGGGAAGGTACATCTAAGCATATCATTGCTTCATTGATTAAAAATTTGGGACTTTCTGATAGGTGTGACTTGTGAGAGGGGATATCTTTTATTGACACTTTATCATTTTCCTTCTCAAACCCCCGAGTCACCGGGGATGTCTCCCCTAGGCTATCATCCCTAAATAGAAAGAGGTTTCTTATTAAGGTGACAGTGATAGGACAACCTCTTGTTATGCCAATTTTCCCTCCTTTAGCCTTTTCCTTTGGGACAAGTACAAATTGTGCGATAACATTTTGGCGCCGCTATCGAGGAACATTGATTCAATTCTCCTCAAAGATGATACTTTTCGGTAAGCCTTTCCTCAAAATCCTTTATCTTACAAAGCTTACCCGGCGACTCCACTGAGGGTGATCCCCTCTTCCCTTTGATAGTTACAAGAAAATTATCTCGCGACTCCACCAACCTTTTCCAAGGTGCCACCTTACTCTGTATTCTGTGATATTTCCAAGTAATGGGATAATGGCGCCCTGGGAACAAGTGTATCTGACTATTGATTTCAAAAGTTTTCAAGGATACCCGCATTATTTTGATACAAAATGGTTAAACAACTCTTCAAGATTTGGAGGGGCCTCCCAATTCCTCACATAATAGAATTCTTGAAGTATATAAGTGAGATAGAATTGGGAGGGGAAGATGTTATGGTAAAATTGTTTATACTTTCTCTTCCATCTGTTTTTCAAGATTGGTTTTCTTAGCACTCTATAAATTTGTTCGGTTGATAAAACAAACGACGAAGGTAACCTACAAACAAACTTTAAAGCTGGGTCCTAGCCTGATCAACTTAGAGAGGGATCTCTCCTATCACTTGGTATTTCTTTGACAATCAATGGCTAGGTTTTGTTGTTTTAGGGGGTTTTTTATAATTTTGTTGGCAAGGAAGGGGAGGGACACTTAGGGCTATGTAATCAAAATTTTGAAAACAAATGGAAGTAACGACTGGTCTGTAGAACTTTCCAGAGGATAAAGGCTAAATGAGGCGATAAATTTGAGTTATAATTTGTAAATTTGTGGAGTGTAGGAAGAAAAGAAAACATATAACTGCATCAGAGCATTAAATAAATTAATTATGAATTAGTTAGGAATAAACTAACACAGTTTAAATTGATTCAACCGAGAGTATCACAAGATGAATTATGGCCCTTTGACTATCCAATTTAAACAGAATACTATGAAAATGAAATCATAAATACAGGAAATACATACAAAGAAAGGAGACAAAACTCAGATCACCACCATTAGAATATTTTCATGGAAACTTAAAGACTTCTGCATGTGTATTCAATTCAACTTTAGAAAATTACATTCAAGTTCCAAATAGCTAAAATTGTTCCCTTGCACTTCTGCCAACCACGAATGCATTTGGAAAACTTAATATTTATACAATTCGAGTTTCTTTGGTTTGAAACCAACTAAAATAATTGAGATGAAACATTTCAGTTTCTGAAACTGATTACAAGAGACAGTTTCAGTTTAAAACCAATTACAATAATTAGCAAGAAAACACTTCATGATCCAACTTATGACTCCTCTGACATTTTAGTTTCTTTCCTCTCCACTTGTTTTTCTCTGGTCTTCCACATGATCTACCATATTCAGTAACACCTAGACATCATCTACTAGACCCTGGAAAACTACACTTTGTCTTACCCAGCAGTACTATCTCCTTCCATTGCAAGTTAGAAGGGATATCACAATATATCATCTCTTTGATCAGAATCTCAAGGTCAATGCAGGAAACATATGACATGATTGGTAGTCCAAGTTTGACTGCTTTGAACTGATTCAGAATATCAAAGTCTGTAATCAGTTGCTCAACTAATAGGGCTCCTTTCAGATTTTCTTCAAGGGTTTCGAACTTGGAGTGGTCTATTCTGCACTGAGTGAGGTGAGAATTTTATTCTTCATGATCATATAATTTTCCTTTGCCATCCCAAAATGGTGGAATGCCTTTGATAAACAATTCTTCAAACAAATCCTTGACCTCTTGCATACTTTTCTCCATCTGTGTTGCCTTGGTCTGTACTGATTTCAACAGGTTATGTTTACTAATAACCCTCCTGGCCCAGATAATCAATGTAGTCATGTATTTAACTCCAATAGTCTTAAGTTCTATAGTAGGTATGGAGTTGAGTAGATTTATGACAATTTGGGCCCACTCTGATAGCTTCTTTGTTAAGGTTTCATTTACAACAGTGTGCATGCTTCTAGATTTGATGGCTATGTTGTCTTTATCGTTTATGAAGTTTAAATACACTCTAAACTTGGCAACGTCAGCAGCGATAGAATCCTAGACGATATGCTTGGCCCCCTGCAATATTCCTTTGCCTCTTAATCTCATCTTCAACTTGTCTATCCTTTCTTGCAGGACTCCATTCTCCTTTTGAAATTGAGTTATTCTTTCATCTTTTGCTTGCATCTCCTGCTTCAATTTCTCTATGCTCCCTTTTAACCCTTTGATTTCTCCTTCTTTCAGGCTAACTTGTGACATATCCTGGACAAGTCCTTCAGTGTTTGGCCTAACTTCTACAGTAAGAAGTATAGCTACAACCTTGTTTATCAATTATGTATGATCTTGTGACCACCTCACCTTTTCTTGTTCTAGTTGCAATGCCCTGGCCTTGCAGTCCAATGCCTCTCGACGAAGTGTTTCATTTTCCTGTTCTAGAGAAACAAATTATGTTGTTTTTGGATGCTTTGTGGAATACATCTTCAATTTCTTCTTCAAGCTTTGAATCAATTTGTCCTTTTCATTCAATGAGAATTTCACCCCTTGGGGGCCTTCAGATTCTAGCCTCTTGAGCTGAGTCTTCCAAGCTCTGTTAGATGTTTTTTCTTGCCTCAATTGCCCTTCTAATTTCATTGCATAAGATGACAGCGTTGAATTCTTCAAGATTAAACTCAGGTAGTCAGAATACAACATATCACCGGTCTGTTGGAAGATTGGTTGTTGTCATTGATGTCAACCCTAGTCATGGGTTTTGGACCGCAAGATTGATGAAGGTATTTGGACATGAAGGAAAATTCACATACAGATACAACACCCATGGATGGATAGTATACATCATGTTGTTTCTGGTGGTATGTGGCACGTCACGTGGATCCTCATGGTTGAGGAGAAATGAATTTTTGAAGATAACAAAGTGAATTGAAGAAGGAAGTACATGTAGGCCCTGAAGATAATTAAAAAACAGAATTACAAAATAAGAAAGTGCTAGGTCAGCCCTAATGTTAAAAGGAAGTGACATAAATGGTATAAATAAACATCATTATACATTAATTTGACAGAAGTCAAATTTCAGAGGAAATAAGAAGAAAATAAGGTCGGATTTCAAGGGAGGATGAAGTCTTTTGGTGATGTGTTCTAAGGTATGTTATTTTCAGGTCATCTTACCATTTTTTCTATAACGTTTTTTCTAGAACGATTCAAATGGTGAAATAACTATGGTATTGAGAAGACATATCAAGGTACCTCTGGTAAAATGTTCAGCTCTTGATTTTCTATAATTATGGAGATACACTCTGTGGAAGATAGGGTTTGTGACCAGTCCTAAAGCTAGTCAATAAACAAGTGTTCCAGGTAAAAAAGTCATAAATTATTCATAGAGAATCCAAATGAAGTGGGACCACTTCCATTGGAAATAGTACAGACTTTAGTTTCTTTTGTGCGAGTTTCAAAATCGGATGTTAAATATTGAGTGTGGGGCATGATGTACAAGTTGGGTCTTCTGAATAGACCAGAATTGAATAAAGTCTATCATTCTTTCTATAACCTCTTTTTGGGGAGGATTCAAGGAGTGAAAATTGGAGGAGTTTCAGATAATACATTGAGTAATATTATCTACAGGATCAGAGTACTCCAAGAATTGAAGAATTTCATAAATTGAAGAAGTCTCAGGAAGCATTATCAGGTTCTATGTGATGATTGGTTGATGGTGATGATTTAATGTAAAGTTTTATTATCTCTCATATATTCGTGGATGGAAGGAAGGGGCAAGGATGGAGAGTTCAAATCTCTCTTGATATTGGAGGATTGTATCTTCCTCTTGGAGTTTTATCCCTCCCTTTACATTTGGAAGATGTAGCTACCTTTGGAAGTCATTACTTCCCTTGAACAAAAACTATTGATTATTTCTCATATATTGTGCATGGTGTATTTTGGTGTATTGGTGTAACTCTTATACTATTTTTCATTGCTCATTGGATATAATTGAATGGTTTAAGTATAAGTTGAAAAAGGTTTTTAAATTGTACTTGATACTTATTCACCCCCCTCTCAGTATCAACACAGTGTTCCTTTGGAATTTGACTTTTTCTGGAGCGTTGATGTTGTCATACCTTATCTTTATCTCAGATACTTTATCTTCATCTACAACTGCAATGTTAAAGGTCCTCTTCTCAATATCCCTTACTCTAAACAGAGAAGATTTGTGCTGAGAAATCTTTTCCACTTCAGGGACTAAATCCCTCATCTCACCCAGAGCCATGTTTCCTTTCTCAGCATATTATTTTGCCAAATCTTCTTTAGATTGATAAGCTACCCCAGATGTTTTATCAAAGATGTGTTTTTTGTTGCTAAAGGTTATTGAGTTGCCTTCACTTTGGAGTTTTATTTCCTTTTCAACTTCTGCATTGCTAGTACCACTCTCCACCATATCCAGATTTACTTGTTCTTTAGGCTCTTCCTCCACTAAATCCACTATCTGTGGAGATTGTGTAATCTTCATCATCTTAGGAGCAATCTATTGATCACCGGTGCCCATGGCCTATGAACTTATTTTCTTGTTGTCAACACTCATATTAGGAACTTTGACTATCATTTTGTGAGGTTATTGATGTGTTTGACTTTATTGAATGGTTGCATCCACTTGTTGTGTTTGAGTTGGTTGCAATATTGCTTCCATATCAGCATAGACTTCTAGGTTTGCCAGCTTATCAAAACCCTCAACATGTTCATGCTCATAAGGGGCTTGTTTTTTCATCAAAATTCTCTTGGATATGATTTAATGTGGATCATATCTTCTTCCTTGTAGTTGTGGAAAGCCAAACTCTTTGAGCTTGCTTGAATCTGGGATAAGCATGATATATAGTTCTTTGCATTTCAATAGATAAGAGCATCATAAGAACAAGATCACTGAGAAATACACATTCACAAGAGACACAACATTTATCCTGGGAAACCCTCTAGGGGAAGAAAACCCAGCAAAAACTTCCTTATCATAAATTTCCAATACAATGTTCAAGAGATAACTCAAACCAATACAGATAGTCCTCTCCAAAAGATGCGTCACTCTTCTCCTTCTCTCTCACTGGTAAGTTGCAGCTTGCTTCTTAAGAATGAGAAAGTGTGTTGTGTGTTAAAGTGAGGCGCTAGCCTCTCTATATATACAAGACTGGCACGTGTGAGGGGTTTTCACTGGAATTTTGGGTCTCAATAATAACTGCTGGGGTCGACTTCTTATTCTGCCTATTACAATTGTCTGTTGACCAATCCGCAAAAGGGGATTTGGTCCTAATACAATTACCGACATGATTAATCCTCAATGGGGATTAATCCTATGAATAAAATAACAATAATAATAAGAATACTCTTTGTAGTTACATTATTTCAACACTCCCCCTTAACAAGAAGGGTCTTCTTCAACAGCATCAGGTGAGAGAGGTCTATATCATCAGTGGCATCAAAAGGACAGTATCACCAATATCATCTTGAAACATTGGCTAGCACATTTACGAGTCATCGGAAGTTTTCTTCATCGGCAGCATCATCATTCTCAAAAGAATGCCATCATCATCTGCATCAATATGTATCAATAAAAATGATACCTCATCATAGCACTAGGCTGGCACATCACAGTACTACACTGGCTCAATGTCACAGCTGATAAGCTGGTAGCTCGGTGTCAGTCACATATTGCTTTACGTCTAACAACTAGGTCAGAAGCAAGGAACACATCAACATCTTGCTTTATGTCTAACAACGAGGTCAAAAGCCAGGAATCATCTTGCTTTACGTCTAACAACTAGGTCAGAAGCAAGGAATCACACATCATCTCGCTTTACGTCTAATAACAAGGTTAGAAGCGAGGAATCATCATCATCTTGATTTATGTCTAATAACGAGGTCAGAAGCAAGGAATCATATTGTTTTACGTCTAACAACTAGGTCAGAAGCAAGGAATCATGCAACGTCATGTTTTATGTCTAACAGCGAGGTTAGAAGCAATGACTCATCTTTCTTTACATCTAACAGCAAGGTCAAAAGCAAGGAACACACAACATCATGCTTTATATCTAACAGTGAGGTCAGAAGCAATGACTCATCTTGTTTTATGTCTAACAGCGAGGTCAGAAGCAAGGAACACATAGTGTCATGCTTTACGTCTAACAGTGAGGTCAAAAGCAATGACTCATCTTGCTTTACGTCTAACAGGGAGGTCAGAAGCAAGGAATAAATATATATAGTCCCCCTTTCAAGGAGGGTCCTTTCGGACTATACCAAGCTTATCTCAAAAGTGTTCAAACTTTACACGAGATAGAGATTTGGTCAACACGTCAGCAACATGTTCATCCATGCTAATGTACTGGAGCTTCAAGGCTCCTCTCTATACCATGTTGCAGATGAAATGATAGTGGATTTCTATGTGCTTCAACCTGTCGTGGAATACAGGATTCTCTGTCATCTTTAAGAAGCTCTGGTTATCACATAGAATCACGGTTGCTCTCATCTCCAAGTCAAATAGGCCAGTCAACAACTTTCGAAGCCATATGGCTTCACATCTAGTAGAACATGCGGCAATGTACTCTGCTTCCACTGTGCTAAGAGAAATAATGGATTGCTTCCTACTCTGCCACGAGATCATGGTTGATCCCAAACTGAAGCAACATCCGAAAGTGAATTTTTTGTCTGCAACGCTTCCTGCCCAATCTGCATCAATATATCCACTCAATGTAAAGTCATGATCTCCATCATAGCTGAGACCATAATCCATTGTACCTTTAAGGTACCTCATCACATGTTTTGCAGCCACTAGGTGAACACGTCTGGGATCTATTAGAAACTGACTCAAGGTGTTCACTGCAAAACAGATGTTTGGTCTGGTGTTCGTCAGGTACATCAGTGATCCAATAATCTGTCTGTACAGTGTGGCATCTATCAAGTCCGACGAAGTATCGACCAGCAGCTTCAGCTTCGCTTCCATGGGTGTATTCATGGGCTTCCATTCTAGCATGTCGAATCTCTTTAAGATTTCGACCATGTACTTCCCTTGGTTAAGGAAGATCCTTTCTAGACTCTACCATACCTCAAGACCTAAGAAGTAATGCATTAGGCCAAGGTCTTTCATTTCAAATTCTGCGGCAAGTCTCTGTTTACATTCAGCAATGAGATTTTCTTCTCCAGTTAAGAATAAGTCATCCACATACAGTAGTAATATTACTGGTTCATTATCCATAATTTTGAAGTAGATATTTGAGTTTGCTTTACTCTTGGTAAAGCCTAAGCTTGTCAAGAAACTATTTATACGACCATACCAAGCTCTGGGAGCTTGCTTCAATCCGTATAAGGTTTTCTTCAATCAGCGGACATGAGACTTCCTATCTTCAACCTCAAATCCTTGGGGTTGCTCTATATACACTTCCTCTTTGATAACACCATTCAGGAAAGTTGTCTTCACGTCCATCTGGTGTAGCTTCCATTTCATCTTGGCAGCAAGAGCTATTCTAATCGAAGTGTATCTGGCAACAGGAGCGAATGTCTCTTCATAGTCAATGCCTTCCTTCTGGGAAAAGCCACGAGCGACAAATCTTGCTTTATATTTCTCAATACTTCCATCAGCAGCATGTTTTATTTTGAAGAGCCATTTTGATGCTACCGCATCCTTACTTTTTGGTCTGGGAACTATTTCCCATACATCATTCTCTATTATGGATTGGTATTCTTCTGTCATGGCATCTGCCCATTCCTTCTTTTGAATGGCCTCTTCAAAGCATGTAGGTTCTTCATCAAGTAGATTGCACATCAAAGCCATGTAACTGGAGAATGGCTTTGGTCTTTTCACCTGTCTCATGGTTCCTTTTGGAACACCATACTTCTCTCCATCTTGAATAAGCTCTCTTGCCCAAGCAGGCTTTCTTTTATGGGAGAAGGTCATTTGAGGAGGTTCTTGAACTTCATTTATGTCGTGGTCTTCAGGAGTCTCCTCATTAGGGGAAGTTACGACTTCCCTTACAGGTTCTACAGCTCTGGGAACTTCCCTCACGGATTCTACAATCTTGGGATTTACAGGTTCCTCTTCATATACTTCTTCAAGCTGGCGTCTTCTTGATTTCTTAAGTGTTGCTTCTTCATCAAAGGTCACGTCCCTGCTGATCTCAATATGGTGGTCACTAGGTATGTAGATTTTGAAGCCCTTGGATACCTCACAGTATCTCACGAATATTCCCTTCTTTCCTTAGGGTTCCAGCTTGTTTCTCTTCTCTTTCGGTATATGAATAAACACTGGGAAGCCAAATATTTTGAGATGTCTTACCTCTAGTTTCTTTCCGGTGAATATTTCTTCTGGGGTCTTGAACCCAAGTGCACTATGGGATAATCTGTTATGCACATAAACTGTTGCCATTGTTGCTTCTGTCCATAAGCACATAAGAAGATATTGATCATGAATCATGGTTTTTACAATTTCCATAATTGTTTTGTTCTTCCTTTCAGCTACACCATTTTGTTGAGGATTATAGGGAGTAGTGAGTTCCCTTTTGATCCCAACATCTCAGCAGAAGTTCACAAACTCATTTGAGGTATATTCTCCTCCATTATTTGACCTGAGTATCTTAATCTTTCTTTCAGAAAGATTCTCTATCAAGGATTTGAATTCCTTGAATTTACTGAATACTTCATCTTTAGATTTCAAGAAATATATCTAGGTCTTACGAGAATAGTCATCAATAAATGATACATAGTATACATACCTGCTAATGGAGGATGATGGCATTGGGCCACACACGTATGAATGAATGAGTTCCAATACTCCTTCTGCTTTGCTATCCCTTTTCGGAAAAGGGTTCTTGATATTCTTCCCTTGCGCACATCCATTGCATATGCCTTCCTGATCAACCTTGAGTTATGGTAAACCTGTGACAGCTTTGCATATGTATGGTAACGCCTTGTAGTTGATGTGGGCCAATATTATATGCCAAAGTTTGCATGAGTTTTCGATGGCATGGGTCATGGCAGTTTCTGGGTGACCCTTCAGCTTATATAAGCCATTTTATTCACTTCTGATGGTGATTGCTTCATTTAAGGTTTCTCCCTTAGCCCACATAAGAACTTCTCCATCTATGAAGGCAACTCTATAGACTTTCTTGTTAGCTTGTAGTTTGATTCTCCTATTCCCTTGATGGGATATTGATAATCATCTCCAAGAGTCACTTTCTGAGAAAAAAAAAAATCTGAAATACAAGAGAGAGTATTTTTCTTATCCGTCATATGCTTTGATGCACTGCTATCAATGAGCCATGTGTCCTCTCCAAGTGATACAGATCATGAGAGAGTTGAGATCAAGACGTGGTCCTTAATCATCTTCATAGGTGGTTCTTCATCTTCGGCTATGTGAGCATGTTGCCTTTTGTGCTTCCTCTTGTATTATTCTCTTCTGACTGGACAAGAATTCACCTTGTGTCCCATCTTATCACAATGATAGCATTGTATAGATGAGAGATCTCGTCCCTTGCGTTGTCCTTTCTTCTGAAAATTTCTTGGATGAAATTCTTGGTTGTTGAATTTGTTTGATGGTTGTTGTTCTCTATGAGATTCCCTTTTGAAGTAGGGTTTCTTCCTTCCTCCTTTTGTATGAGTAGTTAGGGCTTGATCATCATCCCTTACTAGTAGTGCTTCACGATTGGCTACCCTTGTCTCTTCTTGGATGCATTCTTCCCATATATTCTCAAACTGTAGTTTCTCCTTTCTGGCACATACGGACTGAATGAAACCATCCCAAGGTCTTGTGAGACCATTTAGGGTCGTTATTATGAATTCGTCTTCATTGATGGTGTCTCCAACCGCTTTTAACTTTTCTTTTATCTCTAAGATTCGGGAGAAATATTCTTGAATCATTTCTCCTTTCTGCATCTTGGTATTCTTCAATTGAGATCTTAGATTCATCTTTCGATTGATGTTCTTTCCTTCATATAGTTTGCTTAGATATTCAAACATCTCCTTCAGAGTTTTCTTGGATGATACATATGGGATCAGGTGGTCTTTGATTGAATCTGCAATGATTCTTTGAGCCCTGATTGAGTCCTTCTGATGTTTCGCTTTCTCTACGGCATCTTCAGGTTCCTCCACTTCTTCTTTGATAAATTTTTCTAGCTCATTCTTTGCAAGGATCAGACCGATCCTATACTTCCAAGCACGGAAGTTGTCTATGCCTTCTAGTTTCTCAACAAGCTTTGTGCTTGCAGACATCTTGTACTTGAGGCTATGAAAAATGACCAAAAATGAAAATGTTTAAAATCAAATTTTGACCTTACCAGGAGGTGTGCTTGGCTGAGGCGAGTAGCCTGGTATACTTGGATCTGAGAAAATCCATTTTTTACCCGTTCAAATCTGATCTGCGGATTTCTGGACTGGTGCTTCTAGTACTTCTGGTACTCTGGTACTTCTGGTACTTCTGGTACTTTTGTGAAACTAGGGTTTCACTTTGCGAAAGATCCAGCCACTGAAAAGGTGCACTCTAAGTGCCAAAATGATCCTTGGGGGAGGGCGCAACTTTCTAGGTGGTTTTAGGGCTGAAAAGATTCACTTTTGCAAAAACCTAATTTTCAAGTACTGCAACAGTGATGTTTTTCTCTTGCGAAATATGCTTCCTTCAGGTTGGCTCTGATACCATGTTAATGTTTATGCCATTATTATAGTTCTTTTCATTTCAATAGATAAGAGCATCATAAGAACAAGATCACTGAGAAATACACATTCACAAGAGACACAGCATTTATCCTGGGAAACCCTCTAGGGGAAGAAAACCGAGCAAAAACTTCCTTATCATAAATTGCCAATACAATGTTCAAGAGATAACTCAAACCAATATAGATAGTCCTCTCCAAAAGATGTGCCACTCTTCTCCTTCTCTCTCACTAGTAAGTTGCAGCTTGCTTCTCAAGAATGAGCAAGTGTGTTGTGTGTTAAAGTGAGGCGCTAGCCTCTCTATATATACAAGACTGGCACGTGTGAGGGGTTTTCACTGGAATTTTGGGTCTCAATAATAACTGTTGGGGCCGACTTCTTATTCTACCTATTACAATTGTCCGTTGACCAATCCGCAAAAGGGGATTTGTTCCTAATACAATTACCGATATGATTAATCCTCAATGGGGATTAATCCTATGAATAAAATAACAATAATAATAAGAATACTCTTCGCAGTTACATTATTTCAACAGTTTTGACAATGAAGGGGCCAATGATAAAAGGGAATTTGAGTTTGGAGGCTTTGTGCAATTTCAGGAAATGCTCTGTCTTAGATATAATTCTCTGTCTAATGAATTCAAGGACAAAGATTCTGGGTGTCAAAAAAATAGGCAACGGATAGGGGGATTCATGACAACCATAAACCCATATTACTATTGAGTGCATAAATAGTACCCAGTCCCCCACTCTATTTTCTGGATTTGGCTGCAGATAGCTCCTCATGTCATCCAAAACTCTAGGTAGGCTAGTGTTGAAAATCAAATTGTAAACCCTAAACATGAATTTGTTGATGAAGATGAGCAATGTAATCCTTTTACATTTTGTTGATATAAAGGTTGCTTCAGGAAATTCTCTCTTATTGGTTTCCAGGAAAATATTCAGCAGATAGGTGTAGTATCTGAAATGCCTTAGAGAGAGAAAATTCACTAGTTGTTTATGGATATTATCAACTATGAATTGATCAAAAATGATGCGGGCTGACAGACCGGACTCTGACTTAAAAAAAAGGTCAAAAGGAAATCGAGCATGACTTCGACCACATGTTTGTCATTATCTAGACCTAAAATTTGACTCAATAGGGAACAGACCCATTGGACTTCAATAACCATTATACCCACATTCATTGGCAAGGACAGACTCTCTTAAAGATGTTCTCGTTTGACAATTGTTTGCAAAAATAGATCACGAACCTCTGATGGACATTCTATGTATACCCTAATTATCTTTTATTCATTAAAAGGCTCAGAATTTGCAAAAAAATACTCTAGTATACCAAGGGAATCTCAAATTGACAGACTCTCTACCCTACACATGACCTCGGACCCTCGTTTATTCACGATGACCCTTTCTTCATGTGAATATTGTTTGGCACACCAACTTATAAATTCAGGAAAGGGAAAAGTGATTTCGACAACATAAGGGACTATGGTGGCCTCGACTACTTCAAGGAACGGTATACATCTTCCTGCACTATCGGACAGGTTGCTTATGGACACAGAAATGGGTGAAATGGTGATTTCAATATCAAAGACGTCTGAATCTCGATCAATTAGAGCTTCTTTATTCACCACAGGGTCTTGCTCTGTTACTGAAGTTATGATAGGATCCATGGTTGCGACGAAAAATACCTGGGAATAAGAGGAAATGGCATGCAATTGGTGTATTGTTGAGCTGCAGTTGAACGAGGGTGGTCATGCCAAGTTTCAAACAGTCCAATTGTTCGAAATAATAATAAAATACATAACAAATACCCCTTTATACCTTTTCCAAATTTCAAGGGCGTGAGGAAGTGGTTTGGGGCAACCCACTTTTCACCCCGAAATGCACTTGGTGGCGCCACGTAGCCCCGACCGAAAACCATAGTTTAGATTTCGGCCTGATTTTCGAAATTAACCTCTGCGCAATTTCTCCCCCCGAAATGATCATTGACTGTCAATCTAGAGAGTTTGCGATCCGCGACGTATTGGATCCCATTAGCTTAGCGCCCCTTCCAGATTTAGCCTCTCCCTGCCAAATTTAGCCCATTCTCTAGTTTGTCGGGCTTCCAAACTGGTTTAGCACCTTGCCAGATCCTGAAATATTGATTTCACATAAAAAAATTAATGGCGATAATAGGTTTAAGAGTTGTTGCAAAGATAGGGGTATATCATCTTTCGTAGACCTCATCAGTAGGTTTATTGAGTTTGTGAAACCACAATTCCTGACATATGAAGATGCCCTTAAGAATCTCGCAGTAGCCCTAGAGGATGAAGGATTCACCACTGAGATTGTGGAAGATCTCAGGGATGTATACCATACCCAATACCAAGAACCATCTGATATAGAAGGAGAGATTTATGAAGAAAATTTTCAACCCCTTTAAGAGAAGAAAGATTTTTTCCATGATTCAATAGAATGCAGTAAAGATTTAACGAGAGAAGTGAATCATGAGGATGAAGCACTGGTAACCGCTCCTTCATCTGATGAAGTTGTCCAAGATCTTATCTCTCCTACACAAGATGAAAAGAATAAGGTGACTCATTTTACCTTCCACTTTTTTTATGACACTTTGTTTTATGATTTGGAAAGTGAAAAAGTACCAGAGGAGCCCTTGGATGCCTTAAATCCCTCATGTTATGATAAAGCTAGTGACATTGTTGATAATATTGATGAGTTCATACATGTTGGAAGATGTAAGTGGGATGTGATTGGTTCTAATGAAGATCCCATTTATGATATGGAAGGACACTTCTGAATGTTTCCTTTACAACTATCATATGAGCTTACTAATGATTTTGACATTTGGCAACAAGGAAATGATATAGTTACAAACATCTCAAGGAGTGACCTAGTTCTATTTTCTCCTGATGATTTATGGTCATACCTTGAAGATTTTGATGAATATTCATTTGAGCACTTGGATTTATTCTATGAAGAATATTATCAACCACCATTGTTCTTAGATCTTGATAGAGGTGAGGACATTGCTTTCCCAAAGCAAGGTACTTGTGACAAGGTTTTCCATCCCCCTTCGAATACTTTACATCATTAGGTCAAAGGGTGTACTTGGGAAACATTCCCTTTGTCTTGAGTTTTATCTGGGACAAAGCCTTCTTCTAGAATCCAAGGGTATGTTGAATGCCTTAAAAAGAAGTTTATTATCCCAGTCTTTCAACCTTCCCTTAAATTGTAAATCATCCTCTAGGTTCTTATTGGTCCCTTCCCAGACCTCGGGATGTGAAGATGTCCAAGGTATCCAACCTTCAGACTCTTTGAGTCGATCTTTCAAACCTTTGATTCTTCACGATCCCTTTCTAAGATGGATTGAGCACTTTCCTAAAAGTTTGAATTGGCATAATTTTTTTCCCCCTCCTGCCTCCATGAGCTAGACTTTACGATTTACGGTGATACAATATGTTTTCTAACACATAATATTTTTGTGCTTAACTTATCATTGTTTTGGTTTATGATGAAACACAGAGGAAGGTATTATGAGACATTGCTAGGATCGTTTCACTAGCTATTTTACTACACCTAGCATTCAACCAACAAGTAAGTAGAGGTAAGTAGGAAGGCATTTGCATTCATTGTATATACCATCTTCATTTCATGCTAGAGTAGTTTATTTCCATTTGTATATATGCTTTCTTAATTTCACTTTATTGTACCATATATGAGCCAGGGGTGATATCACCACCCCAAATGATTACTAATAAATTTTGTTGAGATCTAGTAGGTCACAGGTCATGCCAGAGATGTTGAGGTTCTCATGTGCTTTACGATGAGAACATGTCCTCGAGTTGGAGCCAGATATTATCCCCTAGCCTAGGGATAACTAAGGAGATTATGTCTTGAGGCCCACAGGTCCTAGACATGGAGTATCGAGAGCAATATTGACTTGAGCCTAGCCCTAGAGGACCCATCCTTTTTCTTCAGCGCATCCATCTTGTCAGCAGCAGCAACGTCCATCCCATCGGCCTGGTCCTTTAGTAGTAGTGGGTCTTTCTCCATGAGGTAATGAGTCTGGGTATCATGGTATGTGTCACTTTGATTTTCAAAACATTTGAATATGTGCATTTAATTCTCTTTTCCTTCATGACGTGTGCTTGGAATTTGTTCCTTTTGACTTGTCCACACCGAGGGGGGATGACAAGATTCCATAGCAATTTGGTTCCCTTAGGAGTGAGTTTCCACTGAGTGGGTTCATGAAAGGTCATCGTCCATCCCCACCATACTTATCACTTTTCATCATATTCCCTCTCATCCATCCCCTGCATTGGTTAGGGCATTGGATTTTCCAAGCTAGCAAAGGGTTGTACCTTTCCTTGTGGGAAGAAGGGGCTAAAGGCCCAGAGGATAAAAGTAGTTGGAAAAAGATAAAATACAAAAGAAAAAAACCTTTAGATGCTTTGCCCAGGGATCCCCGGAAAGCAATAAAAGGCTTCTGGGCAAGAAATGGAGGGACCCATAAAATAATAAACTCAAGACCTAGTTGGAAGATAGGGGGTCTCATCACGAGCCAGCCTATTATATCCATGGCATGTAGCGGTATGACACTACCATTCAGTTGGTCACCACGCCAAGGTAGTGGCTCTTGATGGCATATCCAAGAAAAAAGGGGTCTCATCACGAGTCAGCCTTCTCATCTCCGTGAAATTCTTGTGGGTAACGTTGTCACCGCTGGTCACCATGCCAGGGAAGTGTCCCCCAGCTATTCTCTTGAAAGAAAAAGAAATAAGATTAAAAGGTAAAAAGGAATTGAATGGGCTTTGAAACATTTGCATCCATGACAAGGTGCAGCTCGCCCTCTTCAGAGGCACCCACAGGTAAGCCATACATTTCCCTATCATCACTGCACCTATTGCCCAAACATCCCCATACCATCTCATGCACTTACATGAACTAGATTGGTATTCACCTGGAAAAATCCAACATCTAAGGAGAATTATCCCAATAGGATGTCCTGAAACCCTCTCCAAACCTGGCTTGTAGAATATCATAACGTCTTTGAGCACTTGTCTGGGAAAAGGGGGTTTTATGCACATGTTTATATAACTTTATTATTAGATGTGATTGACATTTCTATGATCCCTGTGACTTATGAGCCCATGGAGGGCGTACTTGTTGTTGTTGTAGGACCGTGCTCGACGGACAGGTACACGTGGGGAGATGATTAGCTCGGACCTCCATAGGGATAAAATCCCACCAGATTGATGCTAAGACCCCAACAAGGGGCAAACATATAGCAGAGGCTTGCACCAGAGAGAGAGGAGGACGTTCCATCAGAGACAGCCTCGTGGGCCTGGACCTAGGTGGGTATTTCCCTCCCACCATTGATCCAGATTTTATGAGCAGAACGAAATGAATATAGATTATTAAAAGATGATTAACAAAAAATAACAGAGATACAGTAAAATTGTTTTTCTATTCAATAAGGAAATAAGCTGAAACTGTAAAATGCAGCGGAAAACAAGCTTGTTGGAATGGTGGCAACTTATCTCTGAGAAGAGATGTGACGGTTGAGCTCATTCGCAAGAAGATGGTTACAATGAGGCTCTAAATACCTTTTACAATAAACAGTAATGTCAAAAACCCTATACATCCAAAAACCTAACCCTAGGAGATGAAGCACCAAAAGTCATGTGGGCCCCATTTGGGTAAGTTAGTACATCAACTTTCCGGGGTCATAACTTTTGCATACGATCGTTGTTTTAGGTGCACGATAGGTCGTTGGAAAGTTCTAACTGAGAATAACAATTTTCGATTCGCCTAGGTAAGTGTCTTTAGCAATAACTTGGGCCCCAAATCCCCAAAAACGTTGTTTCGGGCGTCAAAACGGCCCCGGAAGTTTAGAACCCGAAAAACTACCAAGGTGGAAAACTGTTTTTCAATCCAGTGGAATAGGTGGGTGGCCATCGATATCCACCTAGATAAACCATGATGTTGTCCCTTGAAGGCCCTTGACGTCATCATTCAAAGCCTTGATGTCACCTAGTTGAGGTATCCATCTTGAGGACGGTTTGGGTTGGCATGTGTGGCAGTTCCTGAGGGGTTTTGAGCCCCAACGTTTCACTTGGAAGGATAGAGTTCCAACAAAGAGGCTAACATCACCCTAGGAGGGGCATGACGTCACCCTAAAAAGATAAAATTAGGGTTTCATTGGATAATTTTGTGTAAAATTGGATTTTCTTGTGTAAACTGGCCATGTCGTCCTTTTTTACCTAATTTTGTAATTTAAGGTCATTTTCATTGTATCAATAGGGGATTTTCCCCTTGTCTATTTTCATGATTCATTCACTCACAAGTGAGGTCTGAAATTTGCACCCTTCTTAAGGGTTATTGGCTGAAATTTTAGGCGCACTTCTTGGAGGAGGCTAAATTTGGTGTTTTTTGGCATTTTCTTGGTGAAAGGTCTTCAACTATGCTTGTTGCTACATTATTCTTGGTGGATGTAAGCGAATTTCTGCAATCCTTCTTTTCTTTGAATGGTTACGGTACATTTATTTTGCATTTTTTCCAAGATTATGAAATTGTTAGTTTAAAACCCTAGGAGAACAAGCACATGTTATTGTCCTTGTCTTAACAAATTTTCACCTACTAGATTGTGCTAGAAACCCTACCTTTTGAAGCATTGTACTAGAGCCCTACCATTGCATCACTCTAGTATCATTGACTTCATCAATCCATTGTTTGTTTCAAGCTTGAGCTAAGAAAGAAGGAAAACCGCTAGGGCCTAGGGTTACCTACTTCCTAGTGGTCGGTTTCCTTCTAAGGCTTGTTGATTTAGTCCTTGGGTTACCAACACCTCAATCATCATCCTTATTGGTCCTTAGCTCTTACATTATCATTTGTTTCTTTCAAGTTTGTTGCTACAAAGTGACTCCATTAGCCCTAAAAAACATTGATTTAGACCTTGAATTTGATTGATTAATGAAACCAACCATTAAATATTTTACCTCAAGCAACCTACTAACCTTTCCTAACCCTATATTAGGCTGATTCACTAACCTTATTGTTGTTGTTATAAAATTAAGTTGCAACCAATTATTACAGCAGTAAAAGCACTTAAAATCAATTGCAAAATTTGATTTTTACATTGCCTAATTAGCTTCTGACAAGTGCAGTATATTTATATTATTGGGTTCTCATTTTTTATCATTGTGAAGCTTATTTAAGGAATTTATTGTGAAGCTATCATCTTATATACATTCCTATTACAAAATTCGGTTTGCTTCATCTTACATCAACTTACTTCTTTTATCGATAAGTCCAAGGTTTTATGAAGTACTAATATCAAATTGTACTTGCAAAAGATATTGTTTTCTTGTTGCTTTGTTTTGGGCAGGTACATCTAAGCATGTCACTGCTTCATTGATTAAACCTTTGGGACTTTCTGATCGGTGTGACTTGTGAGAGGGGATATCTTTTATTGACACTTTAACCTTTTCCTTCTCAAACCCCCAATTCATCAGGGACGTCTCCCTGGGCTATCATCCCTAAATAGAAAGAGGTTTCTTATTAAGGTGACAGTGATAGGACAACCTCTCATTACGCCATTTTTCCCTCCTTTAGCCTTTCCCTTTGGTACAAGTACAAATTGTGCGATAACAATACCCAGACTCATTACCTCATGGAGAAAAATCCACTGCTACTTCAAAACCAGACCGATGGGATGGATGTTGTTGTTGTTGATAGATAGGAGGCATAGAAGAGAAGATGGGCCCTCTAGGACCAAGCTCAAGTCATATGGCTCTCGGTACTCCATGTGTGGAACCTGTGGGCCTCGATACATAATCGCCTTAGTTGTCCCTAGGATAGGGGATAACAGGACTGAAGTGAAATGTGTCTTGGTAAGACTCTGATTGCGGATTGTGAATACAGAAGGCTAGGGTGACCTGGTTGAAGGAATCAAGAAGAGTTATTGCGGGGTTGGCTAGGCTAAGGGGACGCCTCAAAGACAATCAGTTTGTGAAACAAATTTGAATATTTTAGCGAAGAGTTGGTAACAAAACTTTGGGGAAGTCTTGAAGACCATTCTCAACATAGTTTGCACGGATGATGAATATCCTTAGAAGCTCAAGGATGGTTGGTTCGCATGCAAATGACAACGACACTCAAAGAGAGCCTAAGACGTCCAAGGTGAGGGATCAACTCCTTTCCTTAGATAAAACGATGGAATAGCTGACAGATGCAATGTGCTCTCATGGTGAAAAAAGTCGTATGTTTGGAGACGGAGATGGAAAAACCCATGCTTAGGTTCAACGAAACTTTCCAGGAGTGTCAAGACACAACAAACCTGTTCTCTAGCACTTTAACCGACAACATTCAAGACGTACTTAAGGCAATAGAGGACACTCTAGATTCAATCAAACAAAAAGTGAAAGATCGGGAGGACACCATCACATTGCTTAAACAAGCTACAGTCAATGGGCCAAGCTCATCCATTGTGAAGACACGAATCAAGATGAAAGAACCAATGTCATTTGATGGGACTCACAACGTTAAGTCATTGGGAAATTTCTATTAAAACATGGAGCAATACTTGGAGAAACTGAACGGAAGTCCAGATGAAGCGAAGGAAACACTACCACTATGTTCTTGATAGGGACCATGAAACTTTGGGAGAGAAACTGAGTTGAAGACTTGGAAACTGGGAGGACCGCCGAAAAGATCGAAAACCGGGCAGAGATGAAGGCAACCTTGAAGGAACAGTTTGGTCCAGGGAACCAAACTTGGGTCGCTAGGAACCAGTTGTTGGCTCTCAAGCATATTGGTAATATCCAAACCTATAACAAGGGATTCATTGGCCTGATGTTGGAGATCAAAGACCTGTCGGATGAGGATAGGATTTTCCACTTCATGAATGGTTTGCAAAATTAGGCACAAAGTGAGTTGTGACACCAAAATGTGTAGATCCTTGTGATAGTGATCACAACAGTGGACAAGTTGTTAGACTTCAAGGGAGAATCCAAAGCAGAGACGAAGGCCAATGTGAGAAGCAGAGAAAGAAAACGAAGTATAAGGGAAAGACGAAGGCATCGAAAGGAAACGAATATAGTGTGAAGCAACAAAATTCCCAAAAGGATAAAAAGTCGGTTTCTTGTTGGATTTATGCGAAGGAGAATTATGCTAAGAATTGTCTGTTGAAGCAAAAATGAAAGGCTTTGGATAAAGTGGAAATCCCATTTGTGGGTTTGTTGTAGGTTTTGGGAGCTATTGTGGAGGAATAATCGACAGTTTCTCAAGACTTCGACGTGACAAGACTTAGTTATGTTCAGGAAAAGATCAATGGGAAAACGAATTCGGCTATGGTGGACAGTGGTGCTACTCACAATTTCATGAGAGAAGACATTGCATGAAATCTCATATTGTAAATTGAGCAAGCATGAAATTTATTTCAAGGCGGTTAACTCAGGTGAATAGGAGATTGTTGGTACAACCAAGAATGTTCCTACGAAATTTAGGGAATGGACCGGAAGGGCGAGTTTCACCGTTGTTTCGTTAGATGATTACAAAGTGGTTTTGGGTCAAGAGTTCATGTGGATGGAGAAGGAAGTGCCCATTCCACATATCAATTGTTTGGTTATTAAGTCAAGACCAACTCCATGTCTGGTGCCTATGGTAAAGGGTAGAATAGGGATGAAGATGTCGTCCTTGCATTTGGTGGATAACCAACGACCTTGCTTGGACATTGGTGGACGAGGTGAAGAGATGGTTGAAACAAAGAACTCAAAAAATCTATAGGTGTTGAAAGACTTAGAATGGTGCATCAACAAGATACAAGAGATC
Organism: Picea engelmannii; assembly: GCA_009831015.1. NCBI lineage: Eukaryota > Viridiplantae > Streptophyta > Pinopsida > Pinales > Pinaceae > Picea > Picea engelmannii. Next base: position 185,196 of record ML802070.1, read on the forward strand.
TTGGATGATTTCATTCATGGCATGGAGAAGTTTGTGGAATTTTATGAAGCAAGTATGTCAAAAGCTCCGGTGGTGACAGAGGAAACGAAGACGCTAGAGCTTGAGGAACAAAGAGTGGATTTGTTTGTTTCACAGGTGTGTGATGGGGAAGAACAACAGTCATGGTACAGACATTCCAAGGAGGTTGGATCGATCACAAAAACGCTTGGAAGTGGTGAATGACCCTACGATCCAGAACTTGAGCTCCCTGTGGAGGAAGGTGACGGTCTAAACGGTTCCAACGTCTCATTGTTGATGTATTTTTGATAGAAAATTATGGTGACACTTCAAATACTTTGGAAAAGAAAGACAAGAATGGAAATGGTGGCTCATTGGGCCTCCCCCTTCCACTCTTGCACTGAACCAGGAGCAATTGGATCATTGTCATGAAGATGACAACGAGTCGACTTGTCGATGCCTCAGAGGTAGGCACCGCAATGACTTAGGAGCATGTGATGGTTGATAAGTTGCAAAGAGAAACATATGGTTTTGGTGTTGAGTTGAATTCTTTTGAACTTGGTGTAACAATCATACTAGCTACCCGATTAGATAAGGCACAAGGGGATCCAACGCACATTGATAGCAGAGGCATTCGGAATAACAATGCAACAGTGAAACACCTAACAGAATTTAGGGTCAGGACGAATGTAGCTGGTAATCGCAATAGATGAAGTAATGTCGAGACAACAACAACTTGGAGTGGGGAGGATGTAAGGCTTGGGGCGTCCAACCCAAGCGCACGCTCCTCCACCACAAACCAAGACAAACGATTCAGGAAAGACAAAGCACTTGGTTCGGTTCAAGGAGGTGAAGGTCTTCTTATATGGAAAATTTGGGGTCCCTGGGGCATGTGTCGTTCCAAGGAACAACTTCACCAAATATTTCTTGCGATAGAAGTTGAGGTGATAACTTGACAAATACATAGGCATAAGGTGGGCGCTCCACCGAAGCAATGGGAACTCCACCAAAGAGACAGGTCATCTAGGATGTCAATTGGGCGGTTTGGCGAGCAAGACGTCAGTCCAACTGGATGGAAGGAAAATTCGATATTGGGCGAGCTCAGTCACCTTGGGAGATAGGTGCACCAAGGGGAGCGACCAAGGAGACATGTGACGGATGCTTAGCCAGTGAAGAGGTTGAACGATCTGTTAAGGCACGACTTGGGCATCCAAATGGAAATGATTAGTCGGCTAGGAGAAAAGTGGGCATGCTTGAGTGAGTTCGTCAAATCACCCAAGGGACATGTGTCGCTTAAGAAAAAGTCAGCCCAAGTGAAAAGTGGACAAGCTACCAAAGAAATGTGTCGGCTCCAAGGCAAGGGCACACGCCATCTCCTAGGATGGACACTTATTTAGGCACAGTGGAGAAGACCATTTGAAAGGGGGGGAATTTGAAAAGCAACAAGTGATTTAAAATCATTGAAGTGTAGGGATTACAAGTCGCACCATTATGAGGAAAAGGAAACAAGCATTCCAAAGATGAAGCATGAAGGAGAAGAGTTTCGTTCAAACTTCTGACTAAGGCAATGAAGGAAGAACGTCGGGTGACTCGTCGAAGAAGAGTCTTTTGTGTTTTCACACAAGTTCTTTGTGTAAATTGAGCAGAAGCTCCCTTGTAAACTTTCTTTGTGTGTGGCACGTGCTAGACTCGACACACTATTGTTCTTGTCAATAAAGATTTGGGTTTTAGGTTGGTTTGGTTGCCCACATGCATTTTGTTGTTATTGTGTATGGATGTTATTTACTTGTTGAATTCTCTAAGTATAAGAAACACACATAATTGTTAAGTAATAAGCGAAACAAATAAGGCATAGTTCGGGCCAAGTAAACTAGTGTGGCCTTGTCATCGAGTTGAACAATCATAGTGTCGCAATTTGCTAAGAACGTTGGATGATTCCACCATCCAATCAAAGGTTCTCCAGTGACCTAACAACATCTCTTTCACTAGGGAAAGTGCCTCATAAAAAGTCAAATTCAACAAAAGTTTCCATATCTAATGGAGGAATTTGACACAACAGGGACTATTGCTTTCTAAAATGGAACAACTAATCCAAGTGGATATTGGTGGCCACCCACCTATTTCACTATTTCAGCATGGTTCCACATCTTGGTGATTTTACTATAGTTTTTCAAGTCCTGAACTTCTAATGTGTTTTTCAGACATTTCCCTTGCATTTTTTACACTCTATGTAAGCCATGTGGCTTATGAAACTCATACAGCATGGATAAAGCTTCGTAACGGTTCAATATATTCCCTAAACAAAGTTTGTATGCAAAATTTGCACCCCCACAAAGTTGACGTATCAACTAGCCTCCTTGTGGTTCGCATTCCTTTTGCCACATCATTTACTAAGGTTAGGGTTTGGGATAATTAGGGTTCTTTCATCCTAGGGCATCATACTTTATGTTAAAAGGTACTTTTTTCCTCTTGTAATATTATCTTGTGAATATACATAGCCGACACATCTTTCTTCAAAGATAAGCCACTGCTATTCTAACTAGTTTGAATTACTTTGCATTTTACAATTTGTTTTTCCATTTCATTCTTTAATAAAAGTTGGATTTTACTATACTTATGTGCTCTCCATTTAAACTTCCACCTTCATTTCATTCTCAACATAATCCATCTCAATTTACCATGAATCAAACATACACATGTGGGATAAATTGAAGTGTTGACCTGATCTTTCTCATTCTAGAATGTGTTTGGTTAATATGGGATTCTGATTCTAGGGGTTTCAACCACTTCTTTTGGGTTTCTTCTAGGAGTGTTATTGTGGGATTGGTGTGCCAAGGAAGGTGGCATCCAAATAAAGTGTTCATTCTCTAGGGGTCGTGTATCACACCAAGTATGTACTATTGTGTTTTCATCCTATAGAAATAGGTTGGAATTCTGGGAGAATGGAAAGTCACAATCAATCCAATGATTGCTTTGTATGTGAGTAGACAGACTTGCAATGAGTGATAACAAGGAATAAGAGACTACTTGCAAACATTTATGTAGCCATATCTTAGTTGAACAATAGAATTTCTATCAAGTTGAAGCTCGGAATGTCAAGTATGCAAAACTCCTTGAGATTGTGACTTGCCAGGTCAAACAAATTGAGAAAGCTTGAAGCTAAAAATAGCATGTTCTATCAATTTGTACTAGGTCTCACCAAGGGTTCAACGTCATTGACCTTGCACCCAAGAATCTCAATTGGGTCGTCCCTAGCCGCAAATAGGGATGAAGAAATTGTGCAACAAGGTCAATGAGATCTAGAAATGAAGCAAGTTGATAAGGACCTCCAATGCTCAACAACCATCAAGCAGGAAGT
>ML802071.1:0-49931 GCA_009831015.1 Picea engelmannii
GTATGTCCACCATCCATTTCTCTTAGTTCATTCAATATCTAGATCTAGGGAAAGAGTAGTATTCTGTCACGTTTTGTTCCAGATCCAGGTGGATCTGGGGAGATTGGTCTGTGTCCACACTCACGAATTTATCCATAAACACTCCCCTTTCGCACTTGCGAAATCTCAGAGTTTGAGCGCTAGCTCCTTTCCATTAGGCCCTCTCAAATGTGACCTATGGCTATGACCTAACACTTATCCAAAATGGTGTTTTGGGACTTCATGCTTTGGAAATTTCAATTACATTTGTCGTTGATTCCTTCGAACCCCGAACCGACGAACATAATTAGGGCGAGAATCGATGGTCCTCGCCCATCCAAGAGCCAACGACTGTGATCTCTTAGTGGCTTATGGCTTCATAAAGTCAACACTCCCCCATGTTTTTCTCCCTTTCTCAGAGTGTGTGTGGATCTTTGCCATGTGCCCTTCTAGATCTGATGATCTAGAGTCACTCTACACTTTGCACTTCGCGAAGTTTAAGCTCTTCTCCTTGCAAATATTCCAAATTCCAAATCCTTGAACTCTCAGATCTTCTTCCACCTATCTCCCTTAGATATACGGCCACAGTCTTCTTTGCTAGATCCACCTTCGAGAATTTTCACTTCTCTCACTTATGTTTCTCCTGATCAATGAATTAACGAGGCGCTGATCTAACGTCACCTGTCCTCTAGATCCAACGGTTGCGATCTACTTTAGATCTTGAGATTTTGGAAGTTTCAAATCTCAACTGAAACTCTCGAATCGACCATCCAAATCTTACAATTTGTCGCCACGTATCCCTCGGGATTCGATGGTCCAGATTGTCCTTCGGACTTCGAAACTTTGGTGAGTTCACTCCCTTATGAATGCAAAGCACTAAGGCTTGTGCACCTTACTTAGATCAGACGACTGTTGATCCTCATGCTGCAATCCAACGACTATTGATGCTCTTCCTCCTGAGCTTCCGATTTCCTCTGACTTAGAAGGTTTTCTAAGTGTTCAAAGCCCTCGACCTTTCGAATTCGTCCTTCGAGGGTTTTGGTTTTACTACACCTCTATTCTCCTGAAGCGGTCAACGCTAGAATGACTACCTCATAGATATGACGGTCAGGATAATTCCCGAGCATCTTTAGATCTATGACCCACATTAACATCGGGATTTCAGGACTTTGAAGGATTCACCTCTTTAACGATGAACATGCCTCGTTCGCTGGGCCCACGAAGTCTGAAGGACTCAGGGAATTAACCCTTGTGTTCCTTCTCTGGATCCAATGATCGTGAAGGACTTCAACTCTTCCCGAACGGATCTCATCTGTTCATCTTCCAGACAAAAGAAAACCTTCCCTTTTGATACTTCAATATCGTTATTGTTCCTGAGCTTTGTTAGCTCTGAAAGGCTTAAGAGATTTGTGCTCTTTCTCTTGTACTTAACACTTAAAAAGACCTTCTGTGCACCCCTTGTACTCCTTCATCGATCCTTTTATCCTCCTACAGGTCTGTCTCCTGGACTTCATATGCACTCCTGAAAGTGATATCTCTTCTTAGCTTGATCTCCTTGAAGATTTCACCTTCCCAGGCACTCCTTGCGTTTCAAGGATCTCGTCTAACTCAGATTGAAGGTCAACGACAATCGACAGTTCACAGAAATTGTGGGGCCCCAACATTCATTCTCTTTATCAGAGAGTTCGACCTCTACAATCTAGAAAGTGCTCGCCCAACTTGGTCTAACCGATGACCGTGATGGCCTTTCCTCCCGTTAAACGACTCATCTCCATCTCCTGTGTCAGATTCTTAAGTTATCGGTGGTTCATGTAACTTGACTATCGTTCAATCTGACATCTCAGGGCTTTGAGCTCCAAAGGTTTTGAACCCTTCATGAGCTAACTCCTTTTCGTGCAGGGTCCCTAGACCCAGATCACGTGAACCATCAACTAACTCTTGGAATATAATCCTCGCTCTTAGTCGAGTTTTTGGTCATGGAATTAGGCATGAGTTCAAAGTCTCCTAGACTACCTGTCTGAAGGGAACACCTCCCTAACTCACAGGGATTTAAGCTCTGAATCAAGGCAAGGTAACCCATGAGGTTACCAAAAAAGTAGATATGCCAAGAGGCTTGCTCCAACTCAGGAACGGTGATGTAATTTCCTCGGGAATGTGCCTTTTAATGATTAAACTGGAGCATATAGAAAATCAAGCAGAAGAATAGGTTCTCAAGGGAACAAACACATACACATAACTTAATCATTTCCTATAGAAGCCATTTATAGATATATAAATACTCGCATGCATCCATTATTTCCAATTCAAAGCACAAGGCAAGAAAACAGTTATCAGAACCATAGAGCGTGATGTGACTGCTAAAAGGGGTGCTTGTTTCCACCCAACCATAGGCTCAGTCACTCCCAATGGATTTATCACTGGCCACCTCCTAGCTTAGACCATGATGCTTTGAGATTCAATCTCTTACTTCCAACTCAACGGAAGTTAGGGATGAAGGTTACTCTCCTTCTCCCAATACAGAAATAGATAAGGATGAAGGTTACTCTCGTTCTCCTAGCTCAGTCTCTATTCTCTGTCATCAAAAATCACTTTTCTCTTTCAGTCCTCCCTCAGACCCAAGAGCTTCGGATCTCATCTCTTCACTCTTCCCAGGTCTCCCCCCTCTGCCCACCACGCTTCCTTTCTTTCCTTCCTCAACAAGATGGCATGTGGCTCGAATTCCCAGTACGTGGTTAGGGCTGGAAGCCTTATGGATGGGCGGTCTACCCCATCCCCTCATTAACTCTTGAGGAGGTTGTCCCACCTACCAGTTCGACTGTAATTCATTCATGGGTGAGAGGGTTGTTCTGATCTGAGCAATTAATTCCAGCATGGTACAATTGGTTCGGTGGAGGTTAACGCAACCATTCCTGGTCCCCTCCACCACCTTTTCATAGCATTCATGGTTTTCTCTTAGCACATCCCCTCTTTCATCAGTGATGCAACACACAACCATTTTTCTATTAAAATAAAAAAATTTACATTGATCGACCTTTTGTACAAAGGTTCATCAAATCAAACATTCACACTGTTAAGTTTGCCATAGTTCCTTGGCCCATATAGTTATATTTACAAACTGGGGGAAACAAGGTGTTACACTTTTTCTTAGTCTAACATATAGCTCCCCAATCCATTCTCCATTGTTGACACTTCATTTTGTTAAATTTTGACCGCACCTCAGGTTTGGTCTATTGCTTTGATAGTTATATACAAATTAACTCAATTTGAAATGCAAACATAAACATACTAATATGCCTAACCATTTAACACAATGGAAGAATCAAAATCTCACAATTAGATCATAAATAGGTACACAAGAATCTTAATTCCAAAATCATGTTCTTAAACCTAGAACCAATGGGCTCCGTACCAGGGACAATGGCCCAATTTTACATAGAGTAAATAGCAAAAAATACTTACAACATACTGCATAAATCCTTCTTAATTTTTGTGCCAAAACTACTGTTGTTACAACTCCTTTTCTCTATCTTCTAACGACCTTCTCGGACTATCCAAAGGATTTTGTTACAAACATGTAACAACATTCTTTCACTATCCAAAGTATGCCTTCAAGGGCTGTCCAAAATCACTTCAAAATCCCACTATTGTAGCCCACTAGTCTTGTTGTCCTAGACCTCTAGGAAATCCTTTAAACTGCCCTTAAGTTATTGCCTCAAACCTACCTTCCTGTACCTATTGTTCCAACCTTTTCCTTGGTTGTAACACCTCCTGTACCTATTGTCCATCCCCCTCTAACAGAGTCAAACCACCCAACAGGCCATCCTTCCTTGGTCGAGCCACCCTGCAAGCCTACTACCACCTTTATGAGCCTTCTTGATTGTTTTCATTGCCTATGGAAGCCATAAGACACCTCCAACATGATGTTTGTACCCTTGGGGAAACTTCCAAGACCCTCAACCAACCCTCCTACAACCCTCCAAGGCTTGGTTGAGTCCTTTTCCCAACTATTTCTTCCCTCTGTTGTCTTGTGGCCGCCTCCTCTTGTTGGGTCGAGCCCTTTTTAATATTGTGGTAGCCTTCTTATAGTAGGTCGAGCCTCTCCTAGATTGTGGCTTGCTCCTCCTTGGTTTCCAACTTCCTTCCTAGGCCTCAACAGACCTGCACCAAAATAAGACAAACACAACTGAACTAAGGCAAATCAACCTCTCTTAATGGTTAGACTGAGGTCACCACACTTGGACTGAAATCACCATGCTCTCTCCACTTATCACTCCACAATAAAATGTCTAATCGACCTAATTCTTATTTATACAAGTCTAGGGGTCAACTTAGAATCCCCTTCATAAGTGAACATCAAATTAGACCTTCTATGTGGGTGTGAAGCCCCAACACAAACCCACAAATCCCATCACCAAGCCCCCAAGCCCCCAAGCCCCCAAGCCCCCAACTCAAAATACAAGGGGGTTTTCACCAAATGAAAAAGGGCTAATCTGGTGCTAATGAAGATTCCCATGTTCCTGACACAAAGGCCACATGTGAATACCCATCTGAAGCTACAAAACATCAACACTCCCTCTTAGCAAGGGAGGTATTCTCACTCACTCTAATATCTTATGGAAGTAACTATGTCTCCTGTTAGCACTAGAAGTTGTTCTTAGACTGCTTTAAGAACACGCCTAATACCCATCATAATTTGAAAAATTAAGTAAATTTAAATTGGGTGGATCAACAAGAAAGAAAAAGAAAGAGGGAAACAATATGACTATAGATCAGTGAACTACCATTGGGCATGGAGTCAAAACCACTCTAAAGATTGAAGGAAATCAAGCTAAATATTATCTTAATATCTTATATGATGATGATTAGAAGAAATAAGTGAACGAAAAGAAGAATGTCTACTAAACATAGATCCTCTCTACATAATAGATTGAAAAATGCTTGAACATAAACAATGATTAACATGCCATCTACATCAGATCCTTTTTTTCTCAGGGATCCATTAATCAAAGGCAACCTTTGATCCTAAAAAATTACAATATATTTAATCAAAAAGATAACAAGAAATGGGAAAACAAGATGATAAACAACTCTCATGAATCTTTAATGGCGGAAATGTTAATTACAACAGGACCTTAGGCTTACATATGAGCAACTAAACTACTCCTCCAACTCTCTCTTCTCTTGGATCATGAATCCAACCCTTTCCTTATCAAAATCCACTTCATATATAGTGAATTATCTCTCTCTACTCTAAGGAGGTCGAAACCAAAGATCTACATAGGATTCTCCTCAATTTAGGAGTCTGTTACAAAAGATTCCAACAAAAACATAACACATTCCTATTTTTTGGGATCTTGTCTATTGTGATAAATGCCTTTTGAAATAGGTCATGCTGCTTGATCTGGAGATGGAAAACATGTCCCTCATGTCCAAATAACTCCTAGGAAACCATTTGAACCTTCCCTGACATCTGGAAGCCTTCTCATAGCTCGGATTTGTCATACTATTAAAGTTCACAGTGCTAGTAACATCATGCGCTGTGAACTTTCTTGTAGGTGTGATTATATTGAATTTTCTCCCAAAATACGAATTGGATCGGGATGATGTTTTGTTAGCAAGTCAATGATAATATGGTTCTTCTCCACACAAAATTTTAGAAGAACACATATTGGAATTCAAAAGTTATGATCAAAACATGACTCGATTGTGTGTTAATTGCTACAAACTGTCCCAAATTACTAGTTTGCAACACCAATGAGTCCAAGCAATGCGAAATTTCCTGTAGCAGCTTGTTTCACTTTTTCCAATGTTTCAACACCTCAAAAATTATACCAGGAGTCCAAAAATGCATTATCTTGATATATAATTGGAGGAAAAACACTAAAACTGCTAGTTATAGTTCAAAATTCATAACCATCACCAAAATGTTGTAAATGCACTCAAAAATCAGTTTGTAGTGCCAAAGATGTATGAAATTTAATCTTGGTTCTATAAATGATTAACCATATTCCTCCTGTTTGATTGGGGTCTCATTCAATTAGTTAATATTGAGTTTCAAATGGATGTAGAAGATGAGGGTTTCAACAATTCTGGAATAGAGGGTTCACAGTGCCTAGTTTGCAGTGCGTGCTAGTGATGTAGACTCAAAGCAACCAATTCACAACGTTGAGGTATTCAGTGGGACATGTGGCTTATTTGCAAAGGAAAAGATAAAGTGAGGTCAAGATAACAGTTTGGACTGGTGAGAAGAATTTAGGGCGCCATAGAAATCGATTTGAAAGTTGGAAGCAAATGAGTTTGAACAGCTCGCAGCGCGAGTTTGCAACACCAAGTTCAAAATAAAATAACACACTTTAAGGAAATTATTAGAAATTATGTGACCAAATCTGAAAATCTAATTAAATGAAGGCACTAAAAACCATAAAATTCCCCTTGACATGTTTCTTAGCTGCAATAATGAAATATGAGTGCATGAGGTACTCATAAGTACACTACAAACTTTCCTAGTGAGTTGGAAGCAAATACACCTGACCATTTCATGTGCTAACATTGGCTCCATAGGGGATGGCATGCTCCCTGTGAGCTTCCAAGAACATGAAGACCTATGCCTGATGTTATCATTGAAATTTCATCTGCAACATTACACGCAAATGGTTACAGAAATACAACAATGCCAACAACAATTAGTTCACTTGCAACACTGAAATACATTTCAAAAGGCAAAAACTATACAATTGGGAAAAACTTGACATTTGAAAATTCACTAAAGGAAGAATGCGGGCCAACAAATCCCTCAGAGTGCATAATGTACCAAATGCACGACTGTGTACAAGAAAATACGCACACTCCTGTGAACGACGCATTTATGGTTCTTTTCGCCCCCCCAACCACTTATGGACCAACTCCCAACCTGATTTGACCTCCATATCTGAGCGAAATCCAAATGGGGGGCTGGTCAAGGACCAAAGGGTGCCCTAAAATGCCCCTTGTTCACACCAAGAACCAATTATATTTTTCCTTGAAGAAATGCTATAAATGAAAGCTATGGGTGCACTAAGAAACCAATATCTTCATAGTATTGTTATGTTGCCTCAATTCTCCCTTGAGAATCCTCTTTTCTCATTGGAGTATTCAAGCATCATTTCAATAGGCCATTCCACTCGCCTCTTGAGGGAATAGGCATTAATTTATTCATCATTTTCCATTTTTCTTCCATTGTAAGAAGAACTCAAGGTCCCTCCCAAGGAGGAAGAGGGGATCCATAAGTCCACATTTTTCCTCTACTGTGTTTTGCCAACTAATATAGTTATCCATTGGTGGCATTATCTTGGTCATTGGTTGATTGTTTATGGTTCTAAGTTTCTTATGTATTCTAACTTTTATTTCTTAGATTTTTTAGTTTGTTTCTTTGTTTATTACATGTGTTTGGATTGTTTAACCCACTCACGAACTTCTATCTTGTCTAGCAGGCCCAACTAGGCATGCAAGTGTCATTGTTTTGCTCACCCAAGTGACAAAACTGACACAACATATTGGAGACCATACTGGGGACAAGGTATCAAATTCCACTCTGTTTGGGCTTAGAGAGCATTTATTTTTAATCAATTTATCTTTCAGGTACCAAAACCGGCCCAACCTTACCTCTCAAAAGCAAAATTTTGAGTTGGAGGAGGAGAATTTCACTCAAAACAATTTCCCCTGACGTGTATCAGAAAGTGCACATATATTCCATCCCACAGATGCGCACTATGCACCCCACATGCGTCTTTTCTCTGCGCACTGTGCACCCACTGTGCGTCTGTCAGAATTGTAACCCACACACATATCTAGATTTTCAAAATTGTGAGGGCTTTTGTGATGATTTGGGGCCCTCTAGCCTTCATATTCTTGCTTTCATGCAATTTGTAATTCCCATGCATTACACTTAGACTCCTTTCCCATATGAAAGGTTAGCTAAACATAGACACTCAGGGGGTAAAAAGAACCAAATATTCTCCTCTTTTTTATTTGGTTTCCACATGGATGGCTTGTTTGGTTTGTAAAATTTAAGTTGAGATTATTGCTATCACATTTAAAAATAGTTACATTGGGACAAAATATTAACTTTGATCATTGAGTATGCTCTTCTCTCGCACCATAGAGCGATCTTGAGAATCAGAAAGGTGGTTAAAGGGACATTTAATCTCCCTTAACAAAAATCTTTAGGAGAGGACAAATCCCCCCTAGGGATCCTCTTAATTTCTTTTGAAATCATCTTAAAGTTGTAAGGTCCTGTTAACACATATCGTTGATCGTGGGTTTTTTTCCCTAGTAGAAGGCATTCTGGTGAAAAAAATGACAAAGAGGGGGCTAAAAACTCACTTTTTACCATTTATCCTAAGTTTGGTGCTCATGCACATTGTGATAAGGAGCACATAGATCTGGGTGGATGAGATCTGCATGCTCAAATCTATGAATCAAGATCCATATCAGACCCCCCCCCGACATTCTTCCTTTAACGAGGGGGGGGGGGTCCGAGCAAGCAGTTTCCCCACATGGGCCCCCCACTATTGTGGCGCGTTCTCATTAACTTGGACCCCCCCTGCTCTAAACTACTTACCACTACTCCCCTCCTCCGAGATAGCCCACTTACCACTCTTTATTAATGCTTTCCCTCCTATCGACACCTGTTCCCCACTCAACTGTCTCCTCCACTTTTCACATCTCTCCGTTTATCTCACGCCTCCATCTCCCTTCACCTTTCCTCCACTCATCATCATTCTGACCTATCACCTCGCCTTCCACTTCTCCCCTCTCATTTCCCGACATGTGCCCCCCATGTCACCTCCTTCATGTGGTCATGTTTCCCCCCAACCACTCACATGCCTCAACCACCGCATCCTCTACAATGCCACATCACCCCGACACTTTCGCACCTCAACGCCCACGTTCTGACACCCACACTTTCCCAATCACCTTTCTATCGTCGTGTCTATCCACATGGCTATCTATCATCCATTTTTCCATGTTGATCGCACCAATCACCTCGCCAGATGCTCATCCATGTTTACCTGTTAGCCTCCTCGTGAGCTTTCGACACAGATCCAAATGTCAGAATGAAGAGGCCGCCACGTCCTACAGGTCTAGAGTTGACTTGGGCCTTCCCAATCTCGATGAAGCAGTTATTGAAGTAGGTGGTGGTGGTTGAACATAATTTCCACCATAAATAGAAAGCCTGAGAAAGGACTATCAACAAATCGGCTCATTTGCAGGTCCGTTCTGAAGCACGATTACGTCTAATATAGCTCGCTTATGACAAGAGACTGCATGCAAAGTCTACCAGGAAGCATGCAAACATGATGTCTTCAATGCAAATACTCGAGCACACTTCTTTGGTTTTTCTCGAAGTATATAGGAGTCATTCTCATATTTTTTGAGGGTTGATGGTTGAGCCATGCTCATGTAAAGTTTCAATCAAACCCTTGGTTCTCTGGTTATGTGTTGCAGTCTGAGACTTCTTGTTTAATGATAGTCAACTTCTTTTCCATCTCTTCATCTCTAATACTAAATGTCTCAGGCATGGATGATCCAACCGAGTTGTTGTAACTGTATTGTGATGTATATTTGATTTCAGTTTGGTTATAGTTTCATTCAGTTTCCTGAAACTTTGAATACAAGAGGATCTCGTATTCAAAGCTTTTCCCTCTTAGGCTGCTGGAAGACCGAATGTCCATAGAAAACCTTCACATTCCCCTCATTAGTTCTTCACCCTACTCACCCTTACTGCAACTTATTGACTGAGGTTAGATCAAGACCTCACCCTTGTTTCGCATACTAGTCCAGTTTTCTAAATTAAAACAATATTTTCTTGAGCCTGCACCATTTGAAATCATTAAATCAACCTGTGACATTTAAAATCTGATGGGTATTGATCTTAACTCTGCTGCAATCCAGAGGTGACTTCTAGTGCTAACATTTTTGGCGTCGTTGTCGGGGACGAATTGAAGATTTTACATAGGATAGAACGACAATGAGATTCTGATTCTGAAGGTGTATCAGACATCAAAACCATTGAAGATTGCAGCCTGCACCTAGCAACTCCATTGATATGACTCCACTGTTTCAACTGTGGCTTCTATAGGTAGACATACGAGGTCTACTCCACAACTTCCTTTAGCAATGCCTAGAGCTGACCCAGAGAAAATTATCAGAAAGGGAAATGCCCTTTGAGAAGGTACTTCTACTGCTGAACTAGGTATTTTTGATAATTTTCATAATCCTCCCTCCGAAACTCCATTAGATGCTTCTCATACTCCTATTTCTTCTGTTGGAGTTTCTAGAGCATTAAATTTTGGGAGTTTTCTTGTTGATTTCTCCTCTCCTAGCTTTGGTTTGGAAGGAAAAAGTTTTGACACTCTTGTTGGAGCCGCCTTTGTTTTTTTAGCCCGTCTCGAATTTCATGTCTTAATGCTCGAAATCGAAAGATGGTTTTCGTATTTTCCATCTCTGGTTTCAAAATCTCTGAAGTCTTATCACGTGAGCGACGATAGTTATTGTACTCTCAAGGCGAGTTCTACTTTTCATCAAATATTTTTCCCCCTTTGTTCTACCTCGAGATTTCGTATGTCGGATGTTATAGATCACATAGTTCACAAGTCCCAAACAACGAAATGGTGAAATCATTTTAAAATTTTACCCAGGTCAGTAACGAGAGTAAATTTTCCCTAAATTACGGTTAAGCATCATCGGGATTTCGCGTCTCGGCATTTACTAAATCCAAAAGTCTTACTGTCGTAACCCCGATAGCCGAAACCATGAATTTCTTGTTTTAGTAACCCGCGTTAAGGTTAAAGGTAAAAGCTTAGCCATGGTTAAGTTCTGTCGGAAATTCGCAACTCGACGTATTTTCTTTTAAAAAGATACACTGTTAAAACCCCGAGTCGCAAAGTCGCGATAAAAATATGAACACAATTAATTAAACCCTTAATCCAATTTTATTCTCCCTTTTAATTAAAACATACCATCATGATCTCATGGTTTCGCAACTCGGCATACAAACTTCCCGGAAGCTATACCTTCAAAGCTCCGAGTCGCGAAATTGCGATATAAATAATCACATAATTAATTAAGCACCTAATCACAATTACATTTTTATTAACCAAAGTCATTCATCGCAAGTTCGGGTGTTAGAGGTTCAAAGGGTTAAAGCAAAGATTCCCGATGCAGCGAGTACCAAATGATTAATTAACTTTGGTAAAACCTGATTAATTGAACTAAGCTAGTATTTCCCATGATTTGATGCATGCACAGTTTACAAGGCAATATTAATTCTTCCTTACTCCAGCTGTCATTTCCAACCGCCAAAATTTATGGCATTAATTAGAAACAAGGCGAATTGACGAGTAAAGATTGGGTTTTTATTGCTAAATTTATATTTAAGCGTGATTTGAACGATCTGTTCTTAAAAAGTACCGAGTTTTCAAATATATAGAGTTGTTATTCGTTATAACAAATTCATTTCTATATTACGCAGAGCAGACTTTTCTCAGCGAACTAATTTCTTTATGTATACATATTTTTATTGCAGAAGAGCTAAAGCAGGATCTCCCGTCATGGCCCCGCGAAAAGCGTCTAAATCCAATGTTGAGGTTTCAGGACAAGGTTCAGACAACGTCGTTGATACTTCACCTCAAAGTGTCGACTCTGTCCTGAACTAGTCATTTGTTTCTAATGTTCTACAAGCCGAATTAGTGGATTATTCTGATGATTCTAGTGATAATGAAAAAGACGACAT
Organism: Picea engelmannii; assembly: GCA_009831015.1. Lineage (NCBI taxonomy): Eukaryota > Viridiplantae > Streptophyta > Pinopsida > Pinales > Pinaceae > Picea > Picea engelmannii. The sequence continues at coordinate 11,792 of ML802071.1, forward strand.
AACCACCAAATATAAGATCGTCGTTCAATCGGGAATGCATAAAGTAGTGGCCAGGCCATGACTACTCCCTTGCTATGATATGGTCCGGTGGGCATTAGACCATGTGGAAATACCAACTAGAACCATCATCAATGAGCAGAAGGTCACCGTTGGGACTTTCAGACCCGAACAACTCCAGGCTATGTACAAGTTGCCTATCGTGTCCGACCTTACATACGATGCCGAATTCTTGGAGAGATTCAAATAGAAGGAATGTGTGCAGTATGACAAGACTATGTCCAGCTTAATCAAAGATTGGGTTTCACACCCTACGAAGTTCAGGGCATACAGTAATGGTATATATTCAATATCTTCCTTGGAACCACAGTTCAAGTATATAGCTATGATGACCTGCAGATTATACAGGAGAGAAGACACCTCACATTTATTTCTTCAATGGGTGCCTCTAATACATCAATTCGCCAAAGGATGTTCCTTCGACTGGGAGAAAATGCTGTCTGATAGCTTGACCAGTCAAGTTATAGAGTATCGGGCGCAGAAAGAGAGCGAAAATATTTCTTCGTTTTTTATGGCCACATACATTATGGACACTGTGTGCTTTCTAACACCCTTTCCCTTAATGAGCTGGAGTTGGACTCCAGCAGAGGCTAAGCCCATCCACGTCTATCATTCAAAATTGTGGGAAAACAAAGCGGCATATTTCGTATATGAAATCTTTAACCGGGTAATGGTACCGCTGCATGTCACTATTTTCAGCCACCCGCCACCCAGGATCTCAGACAATATAGTGATGAATTTGAGCAGTATAGCTGACTAGTATGTAGAAGCCAAATTCTCATATCTCAGAGTTTTCGGGGCTTCTTTTCCCCCGCATGCATTTCCATTATTCATCCCCGACAAGTTGTCTTGTCGTGAGGTTGCTAGACAAACAATAATCGGTGGCATAAACAAGGAGCGTAAGGGATATTCAAAGAAGGTATGGCCACCTTTTCCTGTTCATTTAAATTCATATTCTTTGTTAGATTTTGGGCATGCTAAAGCTCAGGCAGAAACACTAGAAGACCTAAAATTGGTTCTTATTGAATTCAAGAAGCACGATCCGCAAAGGGTCGTAAGTAATGATTTGGCCAGTTGCAGACTCAAAAGATTCGAACACGAAAATTCACCCTTGGATGACATTTTCCGAGGTGCAAGATCTTATGCCGAGATTTTAGCTTGGATATAAACCCTGACACCTGAAGAGAGGGATGATGTTCTGAAATTCCAAGAACATCGACGCAGTTGTCTTCCCGTAGTATTACAGGGTGAGAATCTGAGTACAGCGGAGGTGAAACAAAAAGATGCCAAAGGCTCCAAAGATGCAACACCCAGTCAAGAAAAACACTAGGATGGGGAAGAGAAAACTAAGAGTCTGAAAGTAGAGATAAAGACTCCTGACCCACCAAAAAAGCAGACTCCGGTTACTACTCCAGGGAAATCATCTAAGCAAATCGGAGATCCCATCGCATCCATTACTCCCTTGCAGTCAACTCAGGGAAATATTGACACAGGGTGGATTTTAAATGAAGAATTGAGACCTATAAGGGTGGAAGAGCTCCCTCCAAATGAGTTCTTCTTTGATAAGAAGAGAAAGGATGTGGTAAAGAGAGAATTCTATCAGGAAGGGGAATCGACAACCAAGAAATATAAAGTATTGATTGATGGGAAAGACAATAAGAATGAACAGTTCACGACAGAAATAGCTGGGACATTAGGGGCATATGCCACAACGAATCAATTTTCAGTCAGGGTTTTGAAAAACCAGCTGAAACAAAAAAATCGCCTCATCAAAACCCTAGAAGCCAAACTAGCCACAACAGAGGAGGCTGCCAAGGACCAGGCGAGTGTAGGGATAGAACAAGCAAGGTTGGCCGATAAAAGTGAGATAGAGATGCTCAAGACTAAGCTCGAACAAGCAGAGCTGGTGGTTTAGAATGATCAGATACAAGCGAGCCAAAAAAAAGACTTGATCGAACGGCTACAGGCTAGAGTAGAAATCGCTGAAAGTAAAATTATAAATATCGGGATGTTCCAGTCCCAGGCGATGGAGATTTGGAGCAGAGTTTCTACGGCCCAAAGAAATTTACTTGCCAAGGTAGAGGTGATTCGGGACAACTGCTTACTTGTTAATCAAGTTTTGGAAAATTTATCTGTCAGAGAAAGAGAAGATGGAGCAGCTCGGGTCGCTTTTCAAGAGGCTGTAATAGCTACAAACAATAGGGAATCAGGAAGTACTCCTAGGTTTTCCATTTTGGAGCAGACCAGAGGAAATATTTTATTAAAAGAATGGGAGCACAGTATCTCAGAAGGTAAGTTGCAAGCTAAGAGGGTAACTAAATCTTTAGAAGAGGCTTTTGGTGATATAGATGGTAATCTGTTAGGCATTGATAGCGAAGGTAATGCCAAGGAATTAAGTCAAATGAATATAGCAAAAATATCACTTGATTTAAATGAAAAAGAGGAAAGAGATTCGGCCGAGATCTCACAAGTAACTATGGCAGACATAGTTCAAATAGATAAATGTATGATTAAACCAACTGTACAATTGTGCGCTATCGACATCATAGACAGATAGATTGAAGAAAGGTTACCACAATTAGCCCGATATTGCTACTCTTTTGAAGCCAATTGTCAAGAAGAACCGTCAAGGTTGATATCTCGGCTGGTGGAAAGATGTGTCACTTGTACCGAGCATGCGCAAGGACAAGCTTCTGGCACCAAATAAAGACATAGATGAAGAAATGGAACGATTGCTCTCCTCCTTATCATAACTAAAAATTTTGCAACGATTGAGATTCCATCTTATGTAAAACTGTATAAATATACCATAGAAAGAAAGAACCAAGGCTGGACCTTTTTGCGTCGATTGTAATAGAGGTTTTCCATTTTGAGAGTTAATATAAAGCAAATCCAAAGATTCTCAATTCTGTCACGACTGTGTTATGAGTTTGTTTCCTTGTATCTCATATTTCGTTTCATTTCATATTTGTATTTGATGAATGCTTCGCTATAATTTAGTACAACCTCTACTATAGTGAATGAATTTTGGTTTTCTATATTGTTTACTGTTTTTCCTCTGTACCAACTATCAACAGGTATAAGACCAGTCAACACTTTCAGAATTCTATATATATTTTATGCTTCATCGGGTTATTTATTTACATTTTTCTTCTTTTGTTTATACATGAGATTCTCCCTTGATAGGAACCTTACTCGATAGACAACTTAATGTTTTCTCCCACCTCATACATTTTTATTAAAGTATAACTCAGTTACAGGAAATGGCCTTTGGTTTGCACCCCATTTTCACTCCTGAAACCGTAAACTCTCTTTTATACGACTAAATTGAGACAACACTTAAATTCCCCCTGAGGTTTTCTTATTTTATTGTTCCTCCATGACTGTCCCTATATCAAGACAGTTTAATATTGAACTCGGACTATCAGATCAAACACATATTTCCTTAAACATTTTCGATACTATTTTTAAAACAACCACTACCCAGGTTGAACTCGAACATTCATGGGCAACGATTGAACATGATATAAACATCCAGGAATAGTTGGAAGCTAGACAACGCCAACACATAAATCATCCATAGTTTTCCTTGCCGAAGGTTGACGTTTCTTCCTTCTCTACCCTTTACTCACTTTGGGATGCCTAAACACTGTACTTCTAAGCCTTAAGTACAGACTCTAGAACAACATCTTTTTGGCGCCATTGTCGGGGACTGAAGTTACGAAACCTTTTTCCCTGGGAAAACGACATTTATTTCATTGAAAGTGCCACCCTTTGATAGTGAGCAAAGAGTGCACATATTTTAAAGGCTTTCCAATCTTTCACTTGGTGACTCCATGATTAATAAGCTGGCATTCGGACGAAGGAATACCAGGCAAAACCCAGATGGTAAACAAACCACACCCGTTACTGACCCTGAATTTTTTTTAAAGACGAGAGGATTTCTTAAGATGACCCATGCTGTCTATCAACCTAAGAACCCACAACTGAAGACCAAAAGTTCTTCTGAAACTTCGACTTCACGCAACCCTCTTTTCGACACTAAGGATCTAACATCTAATTACTCCAAAGTTAAAAGCGAAACTTTTCTGATAACCCCTGCAGAACACAAAGAAAAAAGTCCTGCAGAAAATTTATATACTGCCGATATATCATCGACTCTTCAGTTGAATTTTGTGACCTCACACAGTCTCGAAGAATATTTCACACATCCAGCTTCCACACCCGTTGGTTCCCCTGACTACATCTCTTGCAAGTCCGAAGAGCCAAGCCCTCGCTTCCCTTACCAGTCATCCTCGGATTTTTCACCCCGCGAAGAAAATAAAGATTCACTTTTAATCTTCCAAAACCCCCTTTACAACTTTCCACTAATAACGATGGCAACCGCCGGAGGAGGAGGTGGAGGGGTTATCGGAGGAGGAGGGGGAGGATCTCCTAGAGGAGGAGCTGGAGGCCAAGGGCCTTCCCCCTCTCCTAGAGTGTTTGTGAAAGTGGCAGCAATATACACTCCCTTGGTATTGCCCGTTCCTCTGCACAACCTTCCCGAAAATTATATAAAAAATTTGCTGAAATTCACTGGGGAAGGAGATCTGACCACAATCGAACACATAAATTTATTTGATCAATTCACAGACATCCTAGGTATTGAGCATGAGGATGTGTATTTGAGGCTTCTTGTCCAAACCTTCGAAGGTCAGGTCCGAACTTGGTTTCAAAGTCTACCTGCAGGATCTATCTTGTCTTATGACGCCTTGGAAGATGCTTTCCTTAGACAATGGGGTGAAAGAAAGGACCACCTATATTATTTAACCGAGTTTGGGTCTTTAAGAAAAAATAATTCAGAAACAGTTATGGAGTTTATTCAAAGATTCAACAAGCTGTATAACAAAATCCCAGCCGAGGTTAAACCATCCCAACCCGCGGCCAAAGTAACTTTCGCAGGGGCTTTCGAACCAGATTTTGCACTCCTTTTGCGAGAAAGAAGGGGAGCCACTCTAAACCGAATGAAAGATGACGTTGTAGAAATTTATTCAAATATGATGGCTTTTGGTAAGCTTAAAGCTAAAGTAGAAACAAGAAACTGAGAAACTAAACACTTTAGAGAACAAGCAGGGTCGTCAGGGTCTAATAGATACACAGATGCCAAAGTAGATGATATGGCCAGGGTAATTAAGGAACTGTCTAATAAAATATCCAGAATGGAGCTAGAACAGGCCAAAGATGATTCTTTCACCAAAAAATATTTCAAGAGGAACCCCAACCCCCCGAACTAGCAAAGACAGATAAAAAACAAAGATAAAAAAATACAAGCTCCCCTAAAGAACGGAAATTTTATAGGAGCGAATGATCTCCAAGATTTCGGAGATTTGGATAATGATGTCACGAACTTTGGTGATGACTGCACACAACTGTATCTGACTAGAGAAGATTATGAAAAATCTCTAAACACTCAACAACTGTCAGTTAAGGGTGAAGAAAGAGATCATACTGACCTTTGTGGCTCTCAACAAGAAACCGAAATGATAATGGCCGAGGTCCAACCTAAGTATAACTTGAGATCTAAGAGTAAGCCCATTTCAACTACTCAACCTAAGAAAATTCTCCCAAGAGGTCAAACTTATGAGCCTACTCCAGAAGAAACCCTATTACCTAAGAACAAAGCGAAAGTAGTAAGCACACAAGAGTCTGAAGTGGAAAAAGTTGAGACCCAAGCAAAAGGAACCGAAACGGCTAATAAAATTACACCTTCAACCAAGACCATGAGTAATAAAGCGGTCCAGACGAATAAGTCGGAAAGGAAGGATTCAGAAGTCCCAACTAGAGAAACAGACAAGGTGAGCAGAGTTTTCAGTTTCGAAAACGAGATAAATAAAATTAAGATACCAATCCCTCTGGTAGAATTAGCAAAAAACCCAATTTATCGGAAGCAGATTACCAAAGTGATAGGTGTCTCAGAGATAGAAAGCCAGTCTGACGTTTTAAACTTGGAAGATAATAAACCCAACATCACTTTTGGTCCACATTTTGAAGGGGACAAAGACACTGTTTCTCCCTTTTATATCACCTTAAATGTATACGATCAACTGCTACATAATTGCATGTTAGACTCCGGAGCCTCCCATAACATGATGCCTAAAATTATTATGGACAAATTGGGTCTCCAAATCACCAGACCTTACGGAGATATTTACTCTTTTGACTCTAGAAGAGTTAAGTGTATCGGAATGATAAAGGATTTAGTAGTTACCCTAGCACAGGTCCCAGTTAAGAGTATCTTGATGGATGTGGTTATTGTTGATATTCCCCCTAAGTATGGATTACTATTGTCTAGGTCATGGGGAGCCAAGGTGGGGGGTTCTCTTCAAATAGATATGAAGTTCACCACAATTCCTTTGTTTGGTTGGCAATTTACTTGGTTGTACAGAGAGACGAGGTTAGCATATACAGTAAGCGACCCTCAAAATACGAACAATTTCCCTATTTACATTGCAGATCAAGATTTATGAAATTGTACCTTGTCTTTTGACGACAATTTAGATGGTTGTCAAGAAGAAAATGATATAGAACATGAAGAGTCAGGTTACATGACTGAGGATATGTGTATCACCTGTATCTGGATTTTTTTTTTTGACGGTGCCTCATCTTGTGAAGGGGCTGGTGCAGGAGTGCTTTTAGTGGCTCCCGAAGGAAAGTTCGTTGTTCCTTTTTCTTATAGACTGCAATGGGATATAGATTATACTAACAATGCATGTGAATATGAAGCATTGGTCTTAGGATTAGAGGCTACCAGGAAGCTAAAAATAAATAACCTAGAGGTATACAAAGATGCAGAGTTAATAGTCAAACAAATAAATCGACAGTACCAAGCCAATCATCCCAGATTAAGATCATACATGAATTGTGCCTGGGATCTGATGGAAATTTTTTTCTCGTCTGTAAATGTCCACTTCATCCCACACGCAAAGAACTTACATGATGATGCATTAACTAAAGCGGATTCAACTTTCACTCCTCCTACAACCTTTAAATTGAAGTATCACATAGACATAAGACACAAACCATCTATACCAGATAATATCCAGCACTGACAGGTTTTTGAGGATGACGAACAAATTAAGAAGTTTCTTGAAGCAGTAGGTGAATTATTCGAAACTCATGCAGACCAAGAAAATCAAAATGACCAGATATGGATCATGCAAGAAGGGGAGGATCCTCAAACTTTCGGAGAAAAAATCGTAAATCATCGTATGCTGGTCCTAAAAAACAACCAGATTCCGAAGGGACTGATCCCTCTGGAAAGACTGTTTGATCAAAACGACATACCTGCAAAATCCACCTTACAACCCCAACCAGAAGAGGTTGAGGACTGTGACATAGGAACCAAAGAAGAGTCTAGGATGGTTAAAATATCTAAACTTCTCCCCCTTGAAATAAAGGACAAATATAAGGACCTACTCAGACAATTTAAGGACGTTTTCGCTTGGTCTTATGATGAGTTAAGAACTTACGACACTACCGTGATCGATCACAAGATACCTTTAAAACCTGGGGTCAAACCTTTTGGACAAAAGCTTAGGCAGATCAACCCTATTTTATTACCCGTGGTCGAGAGAGAAGTGAAGAAACTTTTGGAGGCGAAAATTATAGTACCTATGATATATTCTGACTAGGTGGAGAATCTGGTCCCGGTCCAAAAAAAGAGTGGAGAAATCAGACTGTGCATGGATTTCAGAAATTTATATAAGTCATCTCTTAAAGACAACTATCTGATGCCTAAAATGGATCATGTGCTAGAAAGGGTAGTTGGGGAGAATAGAATATCTATGATTGACGGTTTGTCTGGATATAATCAAATTTCCATGAATGAACAAGATAAAGAAAAAATAGCTTTTACTACTCCTTGGGGTACGTTCATGTATGATAAGATGCCTTTCGGTTTGATGAATGCAGGAGCCACGTTCCAACGCGCTATGGACATTGCTTTCATCGGAGAGAGGGATAAGTTCGTAGTTATCTATCTTGATGATTTAACAATCTTCTCCAAATCCGACGAAGAACATCTGGTACATCTTAAACAAACATTCGAAAAGTGCCGTAGGTTTGGTCTATCCTTAAACCCCAAGAAATCACACTTCACCATGCAAGAGGGTAAATTACTAGGTCATATTGTATCTAAGGATGGGATTAAGATTGATCCTAAGAGGGTTGAAGCAATAGATACTATAAACATTCCCATAAATGTAAAAGAAATTCAATCTTTCTTAGGAAAAATAATTTTTTTACAAAGATTTGTCCCGAATTTCGCTGAAATTGTAAAATTGATCACAAATATGCTGAAAAAGAACAACAAATTAAAGTGGACAACAGAAGCCAAAGCGTCGTTCGCACATATTAAGAAAGTAATAACCAAGGCACCTGTATTGGAAAGTCCTGATTATCTGAAAGACTTTCTTATTTTTTCATTTGCCTCTGAACACGCGATTGCTGCGGTGCTCCTCCAAAAGAACGAAGAGGGTTTCAAACAACCGATCACCTTTTTCAGTAAGAGTCTCAGAGACGCATAACTTAAATGCGATATAATAGAAAAACAAGCATATGCCATGATAAAAGCACTGAAGGCATTTAGAACATATGTGTTGCACTCCAAGATCATTGCATACGTACCAACTAGTTATGTGAAAGATATTTTGGTACAACCAGACAATGATGGGAAAAGAGGATGATGGCTGGCCAAGATTCAAGAATTTGACCTGGAAATCAAACCTACTAAATTAATAAAAGGACAAGGCCTGGCCAAACTTTTGGTTGAATCAAATCTCAGAGCTCTGGATATAAACTGCCTATAGGGATACAAGGAAAATATGAACGTAAGCGAGCTTGATGAACCAACAAGTACAATTAAGATAAAGGAGAAGTTTGCATTATCAGAATGGTACCGAAACATAGTATCCTACCTAATGACTCTAAAATGCTCGAGGGAACTATCACCATCAAAATCCAGGACTTTAAAGCTTCATGCGGTTAAGTATTGTATTGCCGAAAATCAACTATATTGGAAAGACCTGCTTGGTTTCTTGTTAGTCTACTTAGTTGAATTGGAAACAGAAAGGGTTATAAGTGAATTTCATGAAGGAGTTTGTTGAGGACATCACGCTTGGAGGGCCATAGCTTACAAAATTCTAAGGGCTGGGTATTACTGGCCAAAACTCTTTTCAGATGTTAACGCCAAAGTCCGAGCCTGTAACCCTTGTTAGCTATTTGCAGGTAAACAAAAACTCTCAGCGCTACCTTTAGTTCCGGTCAAAACTGAAGCCCCTTTTCAACAATGGGGGCTAGATTTCATAGGAGAAATTAATCTTCATTCTAGCGCCCAACACAAGTGGATCTTAACTGCCACAGACTACTTTACTAAATGGGTGGAAGCTATTTTGACTAAGAGGGAAACTGACTCGGTGGTAATAGAGTTCTTAGAAGACAATATCCTGTCAAGATTTGGCTGCCCCCGAAAGATAGTCACAGATAATGCCTAGGCTTTCAAATCTATGGATATGATCATCTTATACCAAAAGTATAATATCATTCTTGGCCATTCTACAACGTACTACCCCCAAGGAAATGGACTGGCTGAGTCATCTAATAAGAGCCTGATCAACATAATTAAGAAAGTGTTGGATGAAAGAAAAAAGTCTTGGCATGTACATTTAAAGTACGCTTTGTGGGCGAATCGCATAGGCACTAAAAAGTCTATCGGCATGTCTCCTTTTCAGATGGTATATGGGACAGATGCGGTGTTACCAATAAATTTAGCACTCCCCGTGATGAAGTTGTGGCAAGATCAGAAAGAAGAACCTAATCATGTCACCAGGAGGATAAACTAGCTAATCGAGGTTCAACAACACAAGGTCGAAGTAGATGAAAAGATGCAGAAGTATCAAGACAACATGAAGGCATTATTCGACTGTAGGGCAAAGGAAAAATATTTCCTCCTAGGTGATTTAGTACTAAGGTAGGATGCAAGGAGGGAAGAAGTAGCGAAACATGGTAAATTCGATCACCTTTGGTATGGGCCATTCAGAGTCTCGACTCTCAAAGGAAAAAATTATTTCCTACTGGAAAATCTAGATGGTGAAATCCTCAATGCCCCTGTCAACGGGCATTATCTGAAGCATTATATGACATAAACAGTCGCCCCAAATAAAAAAGAAAAAAAAAGAAAAAAAGAAAAAAAAAGGGGAGTTCATTTAATTTTAGATTTATATATTCATATATAGAGTTTTTACTTGTGTATATATATTTTCCATTTCGTTTTGTTATGTTGATCTTCTTTCGCGAATTTTTGACACCTTTCAGATAGCCCCGATAACCTTTGTATTTGCCTCCTACAAGATTCTAGCTGCACACAAAACAAGCAGGTGAAGTAAACCGAAAGTTGGTGTCAGAAATAAATCGGCTTAAACAGGTGATACCAAAGTTTTTTGATATTGTGCAAAGAAAATGAAACGATAAGGTAAAGATGAGGTTTCCTAAAAGACTTGTTCTGAAGGACTATTAAAGAAAACCGAGGTAACCTCATTCAGACAACAACATCGTCCGAACCAATAAATAATAGAGTTGTTTCCTTGTTTAATCGTTTACGAAATAATAAGACAAATTAAACGATTCACTCAAATTAAAGAAGTCAGTCAAAGTAAAGTGCCCCCGAAAAAGATTTACAAGAGTCAGTTTTGAAATTTTGACTTCTGTTTTTCAGTCCGTAAATCACTATCTGTCACCCTTTTCTGTCTTCGGTTTTACCTTTTAAAAAGTCAACATCTTTCCGTTTTGCATACGAAGGGATAAGAGATTTCATTTCAACCTCGTGAGCTTCAAAGAAGATTGTGGAAAGAAAGCGGGTCTTCACAACTCCTCGGTCCCCTGCTAAATGAAGGGATGCTTAAAGTGATCCTGACTTTCCTAGGTTTTTCAACAATTTCGGAGGATTGAGGCTTGCTCAAATAGAATGCCCTAAGAAAGTTATTTTCCCTTTTTTCCCTGAGAACGAAGGTGTTGTGAAGGTTAAGGGAATGTTGGTACCGAGTAATCAAAGTAAGTTTACAGACCTATAATGCAAAATATTTCATAGATATCAGCCCTGATACAAAGTGATTGCCCCCATCTTCGTACTCTAAAAAAGAAAATTATAAGACAGGTGGTGAAAGGAAATTCAGAAATGATTGCCCCCATCTAGTCTAAGAGACGATGAAAGGAAATTCAAAAATGATTTCCCTCGTCTTAGCATTTAAATTCACAAATACATTCTGAAGTGGTGAAAGGAAATTCAGTAAAAGGGGCTAGATAACTTCATCGGGGTACTGAACAGACTCACTAGTAGTGAAGCAATATCTGAGATATCTGTAAGGCTGTTATACATGAATATCACTCTACTCTGGTAACCAATTCTTTTTAAAAACCTGATCTACATCCCATGTTCAGATAGGGCTTCCTGATTAAAAACATATAATCTTCTTCTTTTGATGCAAGTTGATAGTCACAAGATATGTTGGGTCTCCTAGAAATGTTTTGATTGTCTTAAGGTAGACCTGAATTCAGTAACGGGAAGGGGAAAGTCGTGAAAGGGATTATGACTAAGTTTAAAAAAGTATCTGAGTTTGAAAATCTTTTCAAAGGTAAAAAACGAAGTCTCTTTCCCCCTCGATATCTTGTTCTCATGAACCTTTTTTCTTAATTGAAGCTATTGACTCCATTTACCCAATATCGGCACGTGGTCTACTGTTCTTCCCGTCTTACAAGAAAACAGGATCCCTAGTTGGAGCCTATGTTGGAGTCGCTTAAGTTTTTTTAGCCCATCTCGAATTTCATGTCTTAATGCTCGAAATCGAAAGATGGTTTTCGTATTTTCCATCTGTGGTTTCAAAATCTCTGAAGTCTTATCACGCGAGCGATGATAGTTATCGTACTCTTGAGGCAAGTTCTACTTTTCATCAAATATTTTCCCCCCTTTGTTCTACCTCTGGATTTCGTATGTCCGATGCTATAGATCACATAGTTTACAAGTCCCAAACAACGAAACGGCGAAATCGTTTTAAAATTTTACCCAGGTCAGTGACGAGAGTAAAATTTCCCTAAATTACGGTTAATAATCATCAGGGTTTCGCGTCTCGACGTTTACTAAATCCAAAAGTCTTATTGTCGTAACCCCGATAGACGAAACCACAAATTTCTTGTTTTAGTAACCCACATTAAGGTTAAAGGTAAAAGCTTAGCTATGGTTAAGTTCTATCGGAAATTCACAACTCGACGTATTTTCTTTTAAAAAGCTACACTGTCAAAACCCTGAGTCGTGAAGTCGCGATAAAGATATGAACATAATTAATTAAACCTTTAATCCGATTTTATCCTCCCTTTTAATTAAAACATAGCATCACGATCTTGCAGTTTCGCAACTCGGCATACAAACTTCCCGGAAGCTATACCTTTGAAGCTCCGAATCACGAAATTGCGATACAAATAATCACGTAATTTATTAAGAACCTAATCACAATTACGTTTTTATTAACCAAAGTCAATCATCGCAAGTTCGGGTGTTAGAGTTTCAAAGGGTCAAAGAAAAGATTCCCGATGCAGCGATTACTGAAAGATTAATTAACTTTGGTAAAACCTGATTAATTGAACTAAGCCAGTATTTCCCGTGATTTGATGCATGCACAGTTTACGAGACAATCTTAATTCTTCCTTACTCCAATTGACATTTCGAACCGCCAAAATTTATGGCATTAATTAGAAACAAGGCGAATCGACGAGTAAAGATTGGGTTTTTATTGCTAAATTTATATTTCAGCGTGATTTGACCGATCTGTTCTTAAAAAGTACCGAGTTTTTGAATATATAGAGTTGTTATTCGTTATAACAAATTCATTTCTATATTACGCAGAGCACATTTTTCTCAGCGAACTAATTTCTGTATGTATACATATTTTTATTGCAGAAGAGCTAAAGCAAGATCTTCCGTCATGGCCCCGTGAAAAATGTCTAAAGCCAACGTTGAGGTTTCAGGACAAGGTTCGGAAAACGTCGCTGATACTTCACCTCAAAGTGTCGACTCTGTCCCGAACTGGTCATTTGTTTCTAATGTTTTACAGGCCGAATTAGTGGATTATTCTGATGATTCCAGTGACAATGAAAAAGATAACATAACCACCAAATATAAGATCGTCATTCAATCGGGAATGCATAAAGTAGAAGCCAGGCCAAGAATTCTCCCTTTCTATGATATGGTTCAGTGGGCATTAGACCATGTGGACATACCAACCAGAACCATCATCAATGAGAAGAAGGTCACCGTCGGGACTTTCAGACTCGAACAACTGCAGGCTATGTACAAGTTGCCTACCGTGTCCAACCTTACATACGATGCTGAATTGTTGGAGAAGTTCAAAAAGAAGGAATGTGTGAAGTATGACAAGACTATGTCCATCTTAATCAAAGATTGGGTTTCGCACCTTGCGAAGTTCATGGCAGACAATAATGGTATATATTCAATAGCTTCCTTGGAACCATAGTTCAAGTATATAGCTATGATGACCTGCAGATTATATGGAAGAGAAGACACCTCACATTTATTTCTTCAATGGGTGCCTCTAATACATCAAGTTGCCGAAGGCTGTTCCTTTGACTAGGTGAAAATGCTATCTGATAGCTTGACCAGTCGAGTTACAGAGTATCGGGTGCAGAAAGAGAGCGGAAAGATTTCTTCATTTTTTATGTCCACATACATTATGGACACTGTGTGCTTTCTAACACCCTTTCCCTTAATGAGCTGGAGTTGGACTCCAGCAGAGGCCGAGCCCATCCACTTCTATCATTCAAAATTGTGGGGAAACAAAGTGGTAGATTTCGTATATGAAATCTTTAACTGGGTAATGGTACCGCTGCATGTCACTATATTCGGCCACCCGCCACCCAAGATCTTAGACAGTATAGTGATGAATTTGAGCAGTATAGCTGACTGGTATGTAGAAGCCGAATTCTCATATCTCAGAGTTTTCGGGGCTTCTGTTCCCCTACATGCATTGCCATTATTCATCCCCGACAAGCTGGCTTGTCGTGAGGTTTCTAGACAAACAATAATCGGTGGCATAAGCAAGGAGATTAAGGGATATTCAAAGAAGGTATGGCCACATTTTCCCGTTCATTTAAATTCATATTCTTTGTTATATTTCAGGCATGCTAAAGCTGAGGTAGAATCCCTGGAAGACCTAAAATTGGTTCTTATTGAATTCAAGAAGAACGATCCGCAAAGGGTCGTAAGTAATCATTTGGCCAGTTGCGGACTCAAGAGATTCGAACATGAAAATTCACCCTTAGATGATATTTTCCGAGGTGCAATATCTTATGCCGAGATTTTAGCTCAGATACAAACCCTGGCACCTGAAGAGAGGGCTAATGTTATGAAATTCCAAGAACATCAACGCAGTTGTCTTCCCACAGTATTACGGGGTGAGAATCTGAGTACAACGGAGGTGAAACAAAAAGATGTCGAAGGCTCCAAAGATGTGACACCCAGTCAAGAAAAACAACAGGACGGGGAAGAGCAAACTAAGAGTCCGAAAGCAGAGATAAAGACTCTCGACGCGCCAAAAAAGAAGACTCCGGTTACTACTCCAGGGAAATCAACTAAGCAAATCGGATATCCCATCGCATCCATTACTCCCTTGCAGTCAACTCAGGGAAATATTGACACAGAGTGGATTTTAAATGAAGAATTGAGGCCTGTAAGGGTGGAAGAGCTCCTTCCAAATGAGTTATTCTTTGATAAGAAGAGAAAGGCTGTGGTAAAGAGAGAATTCTATCAGGAAGGGGAATCGACAGCCAAGAAATACAAAGTATTGACTGATGGGAAAGACAAGAAGAATGAACAGTTCATGACAGAAATAGCTGGGACATTAGGGGCATATGCCACAACGAATCAATTTTTAGTCGGGGTTTTGAAAAACCAGCTGAAACGAAAAAATCGCCTCATCAAAACCCTAGAAGCCAGACTATCCACAACAGAGGAGGTTGCCAAGGACCAGGTGAGTGTAGGGATAGAAAAAGCAAGGTTGGACGATAAAAGTGAGATAGAACTGCTCAAGACTAAGCTCGAACAAGCAGAGCTGGTGGCTCGGAATGATCAGATACAAGCGAGCCAATAAAAAGACTTGATCGAATGGCTACAGGATAGAGTGGAAATCACCGAAAGTAAAATTATAAATATTGGGATGTTCCAGTCCCAGGCGATGGAGATTCGGAGTAGATTTTCTATAGTCCAACGAAATTTACTCACTAAGGTAGAGGTGATTCGGGACAACTACTTACTTTTTAATCAAGTTTTGGAAAATTTATCTGTTAGAGAAAGAGAAGCTGGAGCAGCGCGAGTCGCTTTTCAAGAGGCTGTAATAGCTACAAACAATAGGGAATCGGGAAGTACTCCCAGGTTTTCCATTTTGGAGCAGACCAGAGGAAATATTTTATTAAAAGAATGGGAGCATAGTATCTCAGAAGGTAAGTTGCAAGCTAAGAGGGTAACATAATCTTTAGAAGAGGATTTTGGTGCTATAGATGGTAATCTGTTAGGCATTGATAGCGAAGGTAATGTTGAGGCATTAAGTCAAATGAATATAGCGAAAATCTCACTTGATTTAAATGAAAAAGAGGAAAGAGATTCGACCAAGATCTCACAAGTAACTATGGCAGACATAGTTCAAATAGATAAATGTATGATTAAACCAAGTGTATAATTGTGCATTATCGACATCATAGACAGACAGATGGAAGAAAGGTTACCGCAATTAGCCCAAGATTGTTACTCTTTTGAAGCCAATTGTTAAGCAGAACCGTCAAGGCTGATATCTCGGCTGGTGGAAAGATGTGTCACTTGTACCGAGCATGCGTGAGGACAAGCTTCTGGCACCAAATAAAGAGAGAGATGAAGAAATGGAACGATTGCTCTCCTCCTTATCATAACTGAAAATTTTGCAACGATTGAGATTCCATCTTATGTAAAACTGTATAAATATACCATAGAAAGAAAGAACCAAGGCTGTACCTTTTAGTGTCGATTGTAATAGAGGTTTTCCATTTTGAGAGTTAATATAAAGCAAATCCGAAGATTCTCAATTTCGTCATGACTGTGTTATGAGTTTGTTTCCTTGTATCTCATATTTCGTTTCATTTCATATTTGTATCTGATGAATGCTTCACTATAATTTAGTACAACCTCTAATATAGTGAATGAATTTTGGTTTTATAGATTGTTTATTGTTTTTCCTCTGTACCAGTTATTAGCAGGTATAAGACCAGTCAACACTTTCAAAATTCTATATATATTTTATGCTTCATCGGGTTATTTATTTACATTTTTATTCTTCTGTTTATACATGAGATTCTCCCTTGATAGGAGCCTTACTCGATAGACAACTTAATGTTTTCTCCCACCTCATACATTTTTATTAAAGTATAACTCAGTTACGGGAAAGGGCCTTTGGTTTGCACCCCTTTTTCACTCCCGAAACTGTAAACTCTCTTTTATACGACCGAATTGAGACAACACTTAAATTCCCCCTGAGGTTTTCTCATTTTATTATTCCTCCATGACTGTCCCTATATCAAGACAACCTAATATTGAACCCAGACTATCAGATCAAACACATATTGCCTTAAACATTTTCGATACTATTCTTAAAACAACCACTACCCGGGTTGAAATCGAATGTTCATGGGCAATGATTGAATGGGATATAAACATCCAGGAACAGTTGGATGCTAGACAATGCCAACATAGAAATCATCCCTAGTTTCCCTTATCGAAGGTTGACGTTTCTTCCTTCTCTACCCTTTACTCACTTTAAAATGCCTAGACACTGTACTTCTAAGCCTTAATTACAAACTCTGGAACAACAACTCCCATCTCTCCTAAGGTTGTACCTTAGCTGAGACCCAGGACCTTAGGAGATTTTCCCACTCCGAGATTCACTACTACTCCTCCTATTAAAGTTGTTGTTTTTATAGAGAGAGAAAGCTTTGCTCCCGCCAGACCTATAAATTTTTCCTCAAATCCACTGTTGTTTCCCTTTCCTCCCGGAAGCTCAGTTCCAGTCTCCCCTGTTCAAGCTACATCTCCTCCTAGTTTTCCTCCACCTATCATCCTTATGGATGGTACCAATCCCCCTAGAAATAGAATGGATTCCATAGTGGCTGCAAGCTATGCCACTCTAATCTTACCTCAGCCCATGAATTCTCTCCCTGCCGAAGATTACCTAAAATACATGCCCAAATTCACAGGAGAAGAAGACATAATTGCCGAAGAACACTTGGCTTCCTTCTACAGTTGTGCAGACAATTTAAATATTGAAAATGAGGATGTCTGGATGAGATTCTTTGTCTAGAGCCTTGATGGTGAGGCTAGGAAATGGTTTAGAGGATTGACCCTTGGATCCATTGCTGGGATTGAGGCTTTAGAGGATGTTTTCTTGAGGTAATTGGGGGATAAAAATGATTTCATGTATTATATCACAGAGTTCGGGCCTCTAAGGATAAAAGAGGGAGAATATGTCTTTGACTTCTCCAAAAGATTTAACAAAATGTACAACAAGATCCTTGCTGAGATAAATCCTACAGAAGCCTCTGCTAAAATTACTTATGCTAGTGCTTTCGACCCCGATTTCTACCTCCTATTAAGAGAGAGAAGATCTACTTCCTTGGCTCATATGCAAGATGAAACCCTAAAAGTAGAGTCCAATATATTGGTAGTTGATAAACTTAGGAATAAAGATGACAGAGACAGAGGAAAAGGGAGGTCTGAAGCCTCAAACTCCGGTTCCTCTGCATCCCACCCTTAGGTAGATGAATTGACCAAGCTTGTGAAATATCTTTCGGTGGAGATGGAGAAGATGAAATTCGAAGGGAAGAAAGATTATAAGAGTGCCCAAAATGTTGATAACAGAGGTACCTACAAAAGGCCTAACAATAATCCTCATATTATCCAAAGAGACCAGAGGATCAAAGATAGAGATGATCAGAGAAATCCAGATCCCTCTACAAAATAATCTTGTTGCTAATGAAGAAGGAAAGGAAGAAGACTTTGATCCCAAAATCCACTGTCTTGGAGACACCTCCTCATTTCCTCATTTGACTCAATCTGCATATGAAGAGTCTCTCATGGCTAGTCAACTTAATGAGTTGAGCAAGGGAGACAAGGCCAACAACAACTCAAATAGATATAATCTCAGGTCCAAGAAGAAAGAAGGAGAGCATGATGTTCCTGAGTAGCCTACTAGAGCAGAGAAGCCTGCTAAAGATGTAGCAGACGGTAGTAAGGGTAAGAAAGTTCAAACCCCCTCTTCAGTGGTCAAAACTCCTATCCCAGAAGTAAAAAAAATCCTAAAGTCCACATCCCCTTTTAATTTTGAGCATGAAATTCAGAAAATTAGGATCCCTGTTCTCCTTTCAGAACTGGTCAAGCATGAAGATTTCAAAAGGAGCCTCTCTAAGATGTTGTTGCCTGAACCCACAAATCACCCCATAGACTCAATCAATTTGCAAGATGAAAAACTAGTAGTTATCTTAGGTCCTATGATAGAAGACATAGATGATTCATCCCCTCCCTTATATACATCACTGAATATACATGATAAGGTGATGCATAATTGTCTGATGTATTCAGGGGCTTCTCACAATATCATGCGCAATACTATCATGGAAGAACTGGGATTGGAAATCACAAAATCTTACCATGATTTGTATTCTTTTGACTCTAGGAAAATGCAATGTCTGGGGGTCATCAAAGACCTATTTGTGGCGTTGTTTCAACTGCCCATGAAAAGTGTGGTCATGGAAATTGTGGTAGATGATGTCCCCCCCAAGTTTGGTATGATTTTGTCAAGATCATGGATAAGAAGACTTGGGGGAAACTTGCAGATGGACCTCACATATGCTAATATTCATGCATTTGGGGGGGGAGCATAGAAGACTGCACAGAGAAGCTCAGTTGGCCTACATTATTAGTGATGAAGTAGAACCCATCAACCATCCTATTGTTTTTCTTGATACTGATTTGGGCTCCATCTTGTTGCAGCTCACTGATGCCCCTAAACCCCCTCTCGAGATCAGAAAATAGTCCCTTGCTCCCTGTGAAGATTCTCCTTTGATTACCTCTGTTTGGAAAATGTTTTTTGATGGAGCCTCTTCTAGAGAAGGTGATGGTGCTAGAGTGGTATTTTTTCACTTGTTCAAGAAATTATATCTCTTTCATACAAGTTAGAATTCAAAACTACCAATAATGTGGAAAAATATGAAGCTCTTGTTTTGGGTTTGAGGGCTGCAAAAGACACGGGGATTGAAGAGATATTAGTATTTGGGGATGATGATTTAATTGTCTAATAGATCAGAAATATTTATCAAGCTAAGCATCCTAGACTGAGATCGTATAGAAATGAAGTGTGGGATTTGGTTGACATTTTTTTCTTGGATTTCAACATTCGTTTGTTCCAAGAGAAGAAAATTCCATGGCAGTCTCTTTGGTTATCTCAACAAGTAATTTTAGGGTCCCTCCACCACCTAAGCTCAGGTATGATATAGAAGTGAAATATAGACCCTATGTACCTGACAATGTCAAACATTGGAAAGTGTTTGAGGATGATCTAGAGATGAAAAGATTCCTGGAGACTGTTGATGAGTTTTCTGCATTACACATTGATCAAGATCCCGATTCTGAAATAAATCCTCATGCTGATGTCTTTCTGAACAAAATTGCTAATCATCATATTGTTCAGTTTCCTAGCAATCACATCCCAAAGGGACTAGTTCCTTTGGAAAGACTATTTGACAGAAATGAAGTGGCGATAAAGGGTAAAGTTTCAAATGATGATGGTGATGTAGCTGAGTGAAATATTGGCATAGAGAAGAATCCAAAATTTTTTAAGTTGTTAGGAATCTTGTCGAGGGAGAAAAGGGTCGAGTATGTTGAGTTATTAAGAGAGTTTGCTAATGTGTTCGCCTAGACCTATGAAGACCTCAGAACATACGACACAAGTGTCATTGAGCATAAGATCCCATTGAAGGAGGAGGCCAAACCATTTAGGCATAAATTAAGATAAATAAATCCTATGATGTTGCCTATTATGGAAATGGAAGTAAAGAAGTTGTTGGACGCCCAAATCATTGTCCCTTTGAGGTATTCATAATGGGTAGCCAACCGAGTCCCAGTAAGAAAGAAGAGTGGAGAAATAAGACTATGCATCGATTTCAGGAACATGAACAAAAGCTCTAAGAAGGAAAATTACCTGTTGCCAAAGATGGAACACATACTACAGAGAGTGACAGGTGCATCCATGATTTCCATGATTGATGGATTTTCTTGCTACAATCAGATCTCTGTCCTGCCTGAGGAAAAATAAAAGACAACCTTCACCACTCATTGGGGCACATTCATGTATGCTAAAATGCCCTTCGGATTGATGAATGTAGGGGAAACCTTTCAGTGAGCCATGGATATAGACTTTATTGGAGAAAGAGACAAATTTGTGGTCATCTATCTGGATGACATAATAGTTTTTTCCAAATTTGATAAAGAACATTGTTGTCATCTAAGAAGGGTCTTATTGAAATGTAGAAGGTTTGGTCTCTCCCTAAATCCCAAGAAGTATTTATTTTCCATGCAGGAGGGAAAATTTTTGGGGCACATAGTATCAACCAAGGGGGTCTGGATTGATCCAAGTAGGGTAGAAGCTATCCAAACTCTATCGCCTCCTAGATCCAAGAAGGAAGTCTAGTCTTTCTTGGGAAAAATAATTTTTTTAAGAAGGTTTGTTTTGAATTTTGCTGAACTGGTAAAGCATATTACAACGATGCTCAGGAAGGGGAATGAAGTAAAATGGACTGCTGAGTCTAGAGATTATTTCAACCAAATCAAGAAAGCGTTGACTGAGGCACTTTTGCTAATCAGTCCTGATTATTTCAAGGATTTTTAAATTTTTTCCTTTTCTTCTTATGACACAGTGACAACTGTTTTATTGCATAAAAACATTGAAGGGATGGAACAACATATTTCCTTTTTTAGTAAGACAATGAGAGATGCATAGATCAAATATGACATCATGGAAAAATAGGTCTATTCTTTGCTCAAAGCCCTCAAAGATTTCAGAGTCTATGTTTTGTGTTAAAAAATTATTGCATATGTTCCTTCAGCTTCTGTGAAGGACATTCTCATTCAGCCTGACATAGACGAAAGAAGGAGAAAGTGGATTGCCAAAATCCTTGAATTTGATTTGGAAATAAAACCCACCAAACTAATTAAAGGCCAAGGTTTAGCCAAGCTATTGGCCGAGTCTTATTGCAAAGATTTAGGGATTAACAACATCAATGCTTGATCATAAAATCAGCAAGTTGAGTTGTCTAATAGAAGTCCTCAGGAGAGCCCTTCATTGGCAGAATGCGTTTGGTACAAAGACAATATATTTTTTCTGTAGGAGTTAAGGTCTCCTAATGGAATGGGGAAAAGCAGGGCAAGATCTCTAAATATCAAAGCAATTAGATATTGACTTATTGATCGAGTCTTGTATTAGAAATACCCTCTAGGAGTTCTTTTAAGATGTTTATACCCACAGGAGGCCCAAAAGATTATGTTTGATTTTCATGATAGCTTGTGTGGGGGGCATCACTTCTGGAGAACCACGACCTATAAAATTCTTAGGGTTGGATACTTCTGGCCTAATCTATTCACTGACGTCTGTGCAAAAATCATGGCTTGTATTAAATGTAAGAAATTATATGGGAAGCAACAGCTCAAGTCTTTGCCATTGAATCCCGTGGTAGCTTCAGGACCCTTTCAAAAATGGGGCCTGGAATTTATTGGGGAAGTTCATCCTGCTTCAAGTGGTCAACACAGGTGGATCTTAACTGCAAGATATTATTTCACCAAATTGATAGAAGCTATCCCCACAAGGAGTGCTTCTCACAAAATAATCATTGGTTTTATGGAAGATATCATGGCAAGGTTTGGTTGCTCGAACATAATCATCACTGATAATGATGCATCTTTCAAAGATGAACCATTGATCAAGTTTTGTGAGTAGTTTGGGATTGCATTGATTTACTCTACCCCCTATTACCCCTAAGGGAATGGATTGGTAGAGTCCCCTAACAAAAGTCTCATAAATATTATCAAAAGATTGCTAGAGTACAACAAGAAAGCATGGGATTCAAAGCTCAAATTTTCTATGTGGGCTCATAGAGTAACAACAAAGAGGTCTCTTGGTGTCTCTCCTTTTCATCTTGTGTATGGAGTTGAGACCATCTTTCCTTCTCAGCTTTCCCTTCATGTGGAAAAATTCTTTCAGGACTTCCAAGGAGAGACTAATGACATGATCAGAAGGATTCTATAGCTAGTCGAAGTGCAAAAAACAAGAGAGCAACATCTGGACATAGCACACGACTACTAGCAGAGGATCAAGTGAGATTTTGACTGGAAGAACATAAAGGAATATTTCCAGTTGGGAGATCTAGTACTAAAATGGGATGCACCCAAGAAGGACAGAGGAAAGCACGACAAATTTGAAGCCCTGTGGATTGGGCCCTTCAAAATCTTTGAGATATGTCAAAATAACACTTACAAATTGCAGAATTTGGAGGGTGATGAATTTTTTGGTGGCCTTGTAAATGGGCATTTTATGAAGAAATTATTTACTTGAGACATGAGTGGCTCCCATATCTTTGTAAATATTGTTTTTCTTTTTTTTTTCATTTTATAGGTGACTCCACAACCCAACAATAAGGCAACTGAAGCTGCAAGTTATTGGCATCTCATAGGGAGCATGCCATCCCCCATGGAGCCTAAAGTTAACACATATAATTGATCATGGGGTGTTTTCCCTAGTAGGAGGCATTCTGGTGAAAAAAATGACAAAGAGGGGGCTAAAAACCCACTTTTTACTATTTATCCTAAGTTTGGTGCCCTGGTGCATTGTGATAAGGAGCACTATATCTGGGTGGCTAAGATATACGTGCTCAAATATATGGCTCAAGATCCATATTGGACCCCCCCCCCCTCGACATTCTACCTTTAACGGGTGGGGGTCCGAGAAAGAGGTTTCCCCGCATGGCCCCCCACTATCGTGGTGTGTTCTCGTTAACTCGGACCCCCCCACTCTAAACTACTTACCACTACCCCCCCCTCCGAGCTAGCATTCTTAATTATTTCCCTCCTACCGACACTTGTTCCCCACTCATTTGTCTCCTCCGCTTGTCACATATCCCCATTTATCTCACGGCTCCTGCTCCCTTCACCTGTACTCCACTCATCGTCATCCTGGCCTATCACCTCCCCTTCCGCTTCGCCCCTCTCATTTCCTGACATGTGTCCCCCATGTCACGTCCTTCATGTGGTCGTGTTTCCTCCCAACCACTCACATCCCTATACCACTGAATCCTCTCCTGTGCCACATCACCCCGAAACGTTCACACCTCAACGCCCACGTTCTGACACCCATGCTTTCCCAATCACCTTTTTTCCGCTGCGTTTTTCCACATGGCCATATGTTGTCCATTTTTCCATGCCTATTGTGCAAATCTCCTCACCATATCCTCATCCATGTCTACCTATTAGTCTCCCCGTGAGCTTCCGACATAGATCCAAATGGCAGAATGAAGAGGTCGTCACGTCCTATAGGTGTAAAGTTGACTTGGGCCTTCCCAATCTCGATGAAGCAGTTATTGAAGCAGGTGGTGGTGGTTGAACATCGTTTCCACCATAAATAGAAATCTTGAGAAAGGATTGTCAACAAGTCGATTCATCTACAGGTCCATTTTGAAGCGTGATTGTGTCTAACAGAGCTCACTTCTGACAGGAGACTGCATGCATAGTCTGCTAGGAAGCATGCAGACATTATGTCTTCAATGCAAAGACTCGAGCACACTTCTGTGGTTTTGATTGAAGTATATAGGAGTCATTCTCATATTTTGTGAGGGTCGATGGTTGAGCTATGCTCCCATATTGTAAAGTTTCAATGAAGCCCATGGTTCATTGTAGTATGAGACTTCTTGTTTAATGACAATCAACTTATTTTCCATCTCTTCGCATCTGATACTGAATGGATCGGGCATGGATGATCCAACCGAGTTGTTGTAACTGTATTGTGATGTATGTTTGATTTTAGTTTGGTTATAATTTCATTCAGTTTCCTGAAACTTTGAATACACGAGGATCTCATATTCGAAGCTTTTCCCTCTTCAGCTACTGGAAGACCGGATGTCCATAGTAGACCTTCACATTCCCCTCATTAGTTCTTCACCCTACTCACCCTTATTGCAACTTACTGATTGAAGTTAGATCAAGACCTCACCCTTCTTTCACATACCAATCCAGTTTTTTGAGTTAAAACGTTATTTTCTTGAGCCTGCACCATTAGACCTCATTAAAACCAACCTGTGACATTTAAACTCTGATGGGTACTGGGCTTACCTCTGCTGCAATCTAGAGGTGACTTCTAGTGCTAACAGGTCCCATACATGCCCACATGTTGCAAATTTAGGATAATTTATTGAAATTGCTTTCTTAAGTTTACTTCACTAGGGAAGTTTAAAGATCAAATTAACAGGCCCATACATGCCCACATGCTTGCAATCCAGGATAGTTTTCCAAGCTTTCTTAGTGTAAGCAACATTTAGGGAGTTTAAAGAATTGGTAAGGACCCATATTTCCACATGCTATTTCTTTAGGGATTTTAAAATTCTGTAAGTTTGTACCAATGACACTTAGTAAGATAGGTAACAAAAAATTGTAAGGACCACAAGAAGTCCACATGTTGCAAATTCACACCTAACTTATTAAAATTTGGCACACTTTTTTCACTTGCTCACACACAAAGTCACTCCTCACTCACATAATTTCCATTTTGAATTGTGCAGGTTGAAGTAGGTTTTCTCCAAAGGAATTCTGAAACGTTCCACTACTTCTTTGGAAATTATCCACACCCACTTAATTCAAGCGAGATTGGTTCACACCCCCAATCTCTCAGCCCACCACATCTAATTTTTTTTCTAAAAACTCACTAAGTTTTCCTCCATAGGAGGTGCCAAAAGAAATTTTCAGTCTAGGTAGGATCTCGGGGGTAGGCATCCAAATAACCCCCCATTATCTGGTTCACACATTTTCAAACATCAGAAGTTGACAAATAGGGAACTTTCAAATCCTTCAAGTCAAGTGTTCCTACACCATAAGGCATGGAGATACCTATGAAGGATTGAAGGCCAAGGTCCGGTTGTTCTGTGCATCCCCCCTTGAGTCACCCAACTCTTGGAAGGGATCCAACTTGTGACCCATTTTAGAGGCCGAAAATCTACATGTCGCACTTTGACTGAGGTACCTAGTGGCCAAATTTAGGACATCTACCCAAGTGGAAATTGTTGGTTGCAATTGCACCTTGATCATATTTTGTGTGGCTATTGTGAAATGTCGCCAACTCTTTCGGGATATGCACCCTCTATCCCTAATTATAATTGATTATTTCATCCTTCACTAGTTCCTCTTCCGGTGGCTTCAAATCCCACTATTGAGTGCTCTTGGAAGGTCCAATGATATTTGAGAGGAAGAACGATATGTCTTTTAGGACACGATCATTTGTTTTATTTGTCCCCCCATGCAGACAAATCCACCTACCCACATGTTTGCTTATTTACAATTGATTTATTTATGATGCTCATTTGACTACATGCAATTGTGAGTTATATTATCTCGTGAAAGTCCAAATTATAGAAATATCTTATTCATTTGTTTCTCTCATCACCATTTGCGCACATTCACTTTGCTATTCGAACATCATAGGGGACCCACAAAATCCCCATCATTCCAGATGCTTTCAAAACCTCCCTCCTATTATAGGAGGAGTCCCTAGTCTTGCAAACTCACTGACTCAACTATCTCACACCCCAGTGAGTGCTACTATTTTGGAATCAAATTTACTTGATTCCACTTTTCTTGGGTCCAATTCCCAAGGACATATATCCACTAGGTCTCCTACACAAGGAGGTGGGGGGGGAAACTTCTTCTCAAGGGAGAAGTACAACTCCACCAAATCCCTCTCAAGGGTCATGTCCACTACCTACTCACACAATGGATGGAACTAATCCTCCAAAAAATCCACTATGCCATACTTGACGTCTCTCAAAATTCCTGATTTGGCTAAACTCACGAATGATCCCATTTTGCATGACCCCACATAGCCCAATATGCCTACGAAACTACCTTCATATATTCCAAAATTTGAAGGAAAACCGGGGGAAGATCCCACCAACCATGTTATGAAATTCCACTTATGGCGCTCTTCAAACAACATCATGGATGATTCCATCAACTTAAGTTTATTTCAAAGAACACTCACTGACACATCAACCAAATGGTATGTGGACAAAAACCAGGTTCCCATGTGACTTTTGAATCCTTGGCCAAAGCCTTTTTGGCCTTTTTTCAACTACCAATTTGTCATGACACTGGTTTAGAATTTCTCTCTGAGAGAAAACAAACCTCAGCTATGCATATTTTTGACAACATCCATGAATGACATCGATGATGTAGTTTGTGTAAAGCAGAAACCACCAAAGAGAAATACCTCGATTGGTTTCTAAAATCAATCGTCTCTATACTTGCCAAGGATGTAGCATCCACTTTTCCTCAGTCAGAAGAGGAAGCCATCAGCAAGGCCCAACAATTTGACCTTATCTATGCTTAGTCAGGTTACTTATAGACAATGTTACCTGATGCACCCAGACTTGTACCATTTAGCCAGGAAAAACCTGGAATGTCTCACGTTGCGGATGTGTTGATTGGTACCACGACACATAACAATCCTTATAGCCAACCACCACCCATGTATGGTGTACCTCAATACTCACAACCATATGGAGGGCCATCTTATTACCCTCCAATCCCTTACCAACAACCATATCCTGTTTCTCCCCCCCCCTCCCATGAGTGGACCCTCACTGACACCCATGATGTTTTCGACCTCTCAACCAAGTTAAAGTTCCCCTTCTACCTCAACATATAATGTAGGAACTAGTGAAAGCACTTCACCTTCCTATGAGCCCTATGGATCATTGCCACAAAACAATCCATACTTTCCATTTCTTGGTCCTCCATAGTCTTTTCTCCTCCACATGGACAACCACATGCTGGCGTTAACTTTATTCAGCCCTCTCCCATTCAACAAATTCATACTTTTGAATAGTTGAATACGGTACATCCAACCCATCAGTCGAATAATTCCAAGAAGAAAGGAAAAAACTGAAATAATAATAACCCGATAGTAGGTGGAAATAACCCTCCACAAAACCAACCCGCTGGGGGCAACCAAAATTAAGGTAACTAGAACCCCCAAGGGGACAATAAAAGAAAATTCCAAGGGAAGAAAAACAACAACAATCTCAGGATGAACTTCTGTTTCTCTCTTTGCGGTGATTATGGACATTATATTCACCATTGTCCCCAAATTTCTGACTTCAAACAGATGAAATAATCCATGAACGTGCCATGTCCTCCAATGTCGCCTACCCCTCAGCAGGCCCCACAAAAATACTTGCAACAACCACCCCTGGCCATGTTGAAAAACCCTATTCCACACCAAGGTGTGATGAATACCCAACAGGAGGTACACATTTCCCCACCATAAATGGGGCAGTATCAAAACCCCCTCAGAGTGACATCATGGTATCCACCTTGGTTGTTACACATTTGAGGATGACATCACACTTTATGTTGATTAGATACATGCATGAGTCGACCTAGCACTTGTGATGATGAGTTGGAACCTTATGGATGAGGATATGTGATATTATTAATGAGGATGAATGAACTATGATGATACTTTGCACATGTTGCACCCCAGATTCTCTACAGTGTAACCTACATTTTTTCACAATATGTGACCACTCTTCCGTGCATAAAGTGCAAATATTTATTTGTATGTGGCCATGATGGGATGATTTTTATGTACAATTTTTGGTTAGAGGTCACCTATTTCCCCTCAGGTAGATGATCATGGCATGTCCTTTTAGTCCCCATTCTTAGGGATCTTGATTTTATTGCTTTATTGACTACCCCTTTGGAGGTATTAAATCCCTATGACATTGGGAATTTATGACTTGGGTAGGTATGTGGGCATCCTAAGGTGGATCTACTAGGATACATGATTTACAAGGCCTTATATATTGACTTATTATTTTTCTATGTAAAATATGATTGTTCTTTGTAAGGGTTGTCACATCCATGGTTTAGAACACCTTTCCCACATGGACCCTCTCTTTTTTATATATCTACCACACTTGGGCCTTCAGAGATTATTCTACACATGATTATTCAGTTGCAAATTTTCTGAGGCATATCACAGATTCTGAGACATTGGTCACCCTCTCTGAGGCATGGATGAGCGCTTGTCAGCTGCATGGACATCCTCTATGCTCACCATGTGTCAAAAGACAAAATGTCCCTCTCCTTTGTAATGTTTTAAAAGTAATTTATTGAATAAGGAAGGGATGAATTCATTTGGTGGCATTTCATGAGAATGTTGGGGATATTTTGAGATTGATTTGATGATGTGGAGGTCACTCATGTGACTTAGAACTTTCCCTTTTTATGTGGATTCACTTTATGATCACATTTTTATGGCTTGTTGAGAAAATTAGAGAATCTGTCTACTTTTGGGGGTTTTACTTTGGCTTAGGGTGAGGTATTCCACCTATTTTGTCAATTTTCACATGCAATTGTATGTGACGAATTTCATATTTGAAAATTTCTTCCTAGTGATATAACTATCACTAAACAACTTTACACTAAACTTATTGGATGAAAACATATGCAGTGGAAACAACAAGATTAGAGATGAATCATCAATACAAAAGAGACATAATAATTATGTTTTGTAACTTTGTCTAATCCTTAAAATCCGAGGAAAAAAATAGTTCTCTCAATGTCACCGAGACTGAGGACAAAACCAATCCTCTCAACCAATACAATGTCATCAAATATGAGGACAACATTCTCCTTCAATAACCATACAAATCAAAAGACCAAACCTCAACAATAATTTGGAAATATCTTCTTCCCACTAATATGTTGTAGACCACCTTTATGTATTGTTGACATCACCTGTCATCAGGTACATATATGTACATGCCCAAAAAACCAGATATGCGATTCACCATACTTGAAGCCTGCAAACAAACATTGTTTCCTCCACTGCAAATCACATATACCTTATACACAATTTTTTCTTCTGCAACCCATGTATATACGTGATTCGTCCTCCTGCAAATCACATATAATATTAGAAATCCATTTTTATTCACACATGCATCCTTCCTCACTTTCATATTTTTATCCCGAAACCCTAGGCTAGATCCCCTAGGTGTAGAAGTCTCCCTGCCAAAATTTTCACACTCCTTAGAACAAGTGTATATTCACTTATGCTAACTCCATGATGCCACACTATGATGATCTAATGTCACAATGACATATCTCCTTTATATAGGAGTTCAATGAGTGAGTTGAGGAGACCTTCCTAAACTCAACAATTAATTAGAATATCTTAACCCTCTTTGTGGGTGTGGCACCCCCACACAAACCCACAAATTCCATCAACTTGACCATGAGGTCCTAGCCTCATTTATAGGTCGATTTCATTGAAACGAAAGTAAAAAATGGTGCCAACAAAAATTCCCACATGCACGACACGTTGGCCTCTAATGGGAATACCTATCGAATCTACAAAAAATCAACACTACCTCTTAGCGAGGGAGGTATTATCCACCACTCCTAGCTTGTCTCTAAAGTAGAAAAATTTCCCCTTTTCTAGGGGTTTGGTGAGAATATATGAAATCTTCTTGTCTATGGAAATGTGTTGGATATTCACATCTCTCTATTACACATTATATTGGTCACCTCAGTGATCACCTGACAACATGTGTTCATGTTCCCTAAAAATATTAAAATAGACTTTCTCCATG
The DNA here is from genome assembly GCA_009831015.1 of Picea engelmannii. NCBI lineage: Eukaryota > Viridiplantae > Streptophyta > Pinopsida > Pinales > Pinaceae > Picea > Picea engelmannii. The sequence continues at coordinate 41,879 of ML802071.1, forward strand.
GGAAAAGTGATTTGCTTTCCTCTGCCAAAAAACATATGAAGGAAGTTTGTTGCACCTTGATAAATACATGGGGTGCGACGATGCTTTCCTCTGCCAAAAAACATATGAAGGAATTGTGTTGAGATTGTGTTAATTTTCTTGGATTACGCTTTTGTTTCTTCATTGCATCTCTGATTTGGTTTGGGAAAGAAAGAATTGAAGCCATTGTTATTCTCAGTAATTATTCACAAGAAAATTCTTGCATTCAAAATATTGGTTAAGAGAGAAAATTAAAAATTTCGTAGCTTATGATTATTTGGAATTTTGTTCATTAGAAATTGATAAATTTTGATTTGTGGTTTTTTTACTTCAAAGAGAAATACCTTATCCCTACTATAATTAGAGTGCATCTAATTGAAATATTGCATATCCATCTCTTCTTGCATTTTATTGGGTCAAGGTCACATACATCATCAGTTTCATTTCCATCTCCCTTTTGATTAAACAACAACCTTTAAAATACAACATATTTTAAAATTTATTAGAAACTTTTATTTTCTAGACATTCTCTTCACCAACATTAGATAGGATAGTGATTTGGTATAGGTTTTAAGGCACACTCTTCAAAGCATCAAAACACACAATAGTATATTGTGATAGGGAGAGTTCAAATCCACTTGCTGCATTTTGTCGTGGGAAGCCCTTCTAACACAAGGGTCAATCATGAGATCACATTAGGATTGGCAGAATTACCCACCCTGATTTGTAGGTCTTAGTGTAGAGATTGCGTGTATTATTGGGGGTCACTTGAGGGTATACCCACGATTATGTGTGGGAGCCTTTTGAGTTGATTTCGGGCTAGATACCCTGCCTTTACGCATGGATCGGACTATCGATTGTTTCCCCAAGCATCATTGTTGTAATTGGTAACCTTAGTAGCCTATCTCTTTAGGGTCTTTACATGAGGTGATTGTGAAGGGGAAAGTCTTCACAGTACCTGGAATCAACATTGGCCAAAATCACTTGGGCTCCTTGGAGGGTATACCCATGATTATGTGTGGGAGCTTGCACCAGGGTGTAAGTCCGTTAAGAAAGTTGTCAACATAACTTTTCCACCCACTTTATCCCAGACCCTTCTAGTCTCGATTTCGCGACGTTAGATTTCATCACCAACTAGTGACTTCAGAATTAGAAGGTTTGTTTGCTTGGTTTGATTTCTAGATTTTATTAGTGAGTATTTTTTGTTTCTCTAGTTGGCCATATATTTGTTTCGTTCTTTATTTGGTGCGGCCAATATCGACCTTTGTCATTCATGTAGGATGCAAGGGCTACCTCCAGAAGATCCAAAAGGTTACCTCCCTTTGCTACCTGACTCACTAGAGGGCTCTTCTGAGGGAACAATCAATAACGAAGTAGCCTCTAAGGTTGGAAGTTCACATTCTTTAGAGGAATTCATAATTATTTCAGATTCTTTGGAGGAATTAAAGCTTCCCCAAAACCTGTTATTGAATCTTAGAGAAGATCCACTTCTGCTCCGACTGAATTCATCAGGAGAAATTGTTATTGAAGATTATACTCAAATACCTACTGGACCTCAAATAGAGTCTGGTGTGGACGATCCACCCTTTCAGGGTGAGTCATTTAGGAGTCCTAATCAACATATGGCATCGCAAATGCCTGAGAATTCGGTTACCCATACGGTACCTTTAGATCATTTTAATGGCACAACCAATAATGTCATCATAGTTTCAAACCAATTGTTGGTTGATTCTCACTCAATTCTTCCCCTCCAGATTGCCCACTCTACCATGGTCCCACAAGATACGACTGTTTCTACAGGAAATGTGGTTATCACTTGAGCTCCTATTGGAACACCACTTCCTCTTATATCAAATCCGTCATTTCCCCCTGGGTATAATGCTTTGAATACTTCCATTTCTATTCCTGCCCATAATCCATCTGGAGGGTATAGAATTTTTGTTCCTCCTGGATATAATGCTGCTAGTCATTTTGTTCCCACGCCTAGCTAGGTTCTCTCCTTAGGGCCTTACGTTCCTCCACCTTTGTCTAGAGGATCTAGTCGGCATGGCCCTAGTGGATCCAATCCAGTTGGAGGCACCAGTCATTCTGTCACTTATGGTTTTCAGATTCCTATTGGAGGTCAACCTTAGGGTGGTGGACAACCTCAGCTTGGGGGGATACCTCAAGTTGGAGGCCATAACCCAGTTTATGGACAAAGTATACATGCGTTACAATCTCAACCTTGGAATCTTCCTTTCCAAGGGCATATGGAACCGTCTGGGGGGAAACATCCTCAAGTTAATTCTTTTGTACCCCCTAATCTCGGTCAATCGTATCCAGGTTCTATGAATCCTACTTGGGGTAAAAAATTTCCTTCTAATGTTCTTTTCCAAGGGAACTTACTTAATCAAAATCCTCCACAATAGAATCTATCAAGACTATCTAACTACCTACAGACTGCTTATGGTTTGACTAGTATACCTACAAGACTACCTCCTCAAAACTACTAGTTTCCTCAAGTGAACAGACAATTTCCTTTTCTATCCACTTTGGATTTACCGGATTTATCTAGGATTTTGAATCATCCTATTTTACATTCTCCTTATTGGCCCATCATACCAACCAAATTACCGTACGATATTCCTAAGTTTGATAGTCGATCAGGAGAAGACCTGAATAATCTTGTCATGAATTTCCATCTTTGGTGTTCGTCCAACTCATTGATGGATTACTCTATAAGATTACGACTTTTGCAATGAAATCTCACGAGTTTGACAGCCAAATGGTACATTGAGTTACCACAAGGATTCTTTAATGACTTTAATACCCTAGAAATGGCCTTCTTAATGCATTACTAGTTGCCAATTCGATATGAGACAGGAACCAAAATTTTTAGTTCTTTTAAACAATCATCTTCCACTCATATTTATGATCACATCCATGAGTGGAGGATAATATGATTAATCAAAGTTCCCCTTTGTGATCAATTGTTGGCTGAGTGGTTTACCAAATTGCTCATTGGGCCTATATCCTGTGATGTTTCCATGGGTATTGTTTTCACTGAAGAGTAAGCGATTAGTCACACTCAATATCTAGATCTTGTTTATTCACAAACAAGCACACTTTATGATTTGATCCCTGATGCTCCTCATCCTTCTACGAATCCTACCCAAACACCTCCAGTAGCTTCTCATGCCACTTATGGCGTGATTGGCACCTTTCATGCTAAGACTCAGTCTACACAAGCCATTCATACCAATCCCATGTCTACCACTTCTAATGTACACAATACTCCTACTCCTACTCCTTCTTCTGGTAAAACTTATGAAGTTAATTTCGGTTCAATCTAAACCTACCAGTAAAAATCAAAATAAAAAGAAAGGGAAGGGTAAGAATAAGGAGGAAAAAAATAATAATCAACAATCTAAGAAACCCAAAACACATCCCGCTGATGACAAAGATAAATGTAAAACTCATTATCATTTTCTTATTTTTGGTGATGATCATTATACAAAATATTTTCCATGACGCGTTGAGGTTACTAAGTTCCTGCAAGGGACCGAGAAGCCTTCTACACCCATCATCTTGTCACAACCATTTCCTTCTCAGTAGAAGGCACAATTGGTCATTCATGACCAACCTTCTCCCTCTACCACATCTTATGTCCTTATGTGTACTGGTGACTCCAAGAAGAATGAAGTTGCAGTCGCAACTCGAGCCAAACATTATTCTCCTTCAATCAGTTACCTCCATTGGTTCAACCTCCTCCTCCAACTTCACCTCCAAACGATCCTCTTCATCTCGAATGACCGAGCCTAAACACAGTTCTTTGTCCTCCTCCCAAGGGCATTGTTTGAAAGTCTTCATTTAATCCTCATGCATGTGATTCCCAAAACTATAGTATTTTAGAAGACCTTGCACAAGCACCCTCTGCGATGTCGGCTCTCGAAGTCCTTCAAATTTTTCCTACTCAATGGAAGGAACTGTTAAAGGACATTAGTGGAATTGATCCTACCGATACTAATTTAATAATATTTGACTTGGAAGATCATATTCCAAGGCTTCCTCCTGATTTAGCATTTCAGATCCAAGTTTGTGGAAAACAAGAATATTTTTTGAACCATTATTAATGAAGGAGCCTCAACTTGAATTATGTCCGTTACTTGTTGGAAAGCTATTGGATCTCCTGCCCTTACTGAGTCACATAATACTCTTAAATATTTTAATGGTACAGGGTTTAAACCTTATGATGTTCTTCCTTCGTTGTCTATTATGTTAGAAGGTAAATCGGTCAATGTCGAGGTTGAGGTCTTTGATGCACCTCTTGATTATAACCTTCTACTTGGCCGTACTTGGATTGATTCTATGCACACAGTTGTGTCTACCCTTTTTCATGTGTTACGTTTCCCGCACCAAGGAAAGGTCATTAGTGTCGATCAACTGGCCTTATTTAATTCTGATTCATGTACTACCAACATACCTTTTATTTCGAAAACACCTCCCAGTTACGAGAATGTCAGCATGGGTCTTTTAAAAGATTCAACCTTGATGGGTACATTTCCTATTACACCACATGATATTCCTCCTCCTTTTGTCACTTCAATTAACATGATATCCACCTTTGTTCATGAAACCCCTGAGTCATATGACTCATGGATAATACCTAGTTCTAGTGATTATCTTCATTACAACCACCGAATGCCTTTAAGTCCGGTTGAATCAACTTATCTATCTATTCAATCGACAACTGTCTCTCCTCCTTCTCTCTGTGATACATCTCCTGATCCATTTCACGTGATGTTTCCTACTGATGAGATGATCATGAAAATCATGTCTATGGAAGATACCCCATGGGATGATGGGCATCATCATTCTATTCTCTTCCTACAACATGATACCATAGAGAGCTACCGGATTTCAAATTCGTCGACTATTTTTGTTATTTCTTCTATTCCTGAGTCAACACACGATGTTTTGTATGAAGGGAGCTTGAGTAACATTTCACCTACCATTCCTCTTGACATATATATTAAACCCATAGTTGTGGAAAATGTTCATATCGACACCTCATGTTCTACTGATGAGGTTCACACTTATAAATCCCTTTTCCAATAATTTTGTGGTGTTTTTTCCTGGAGTTATGAGGAAATTCCTGGTATTGATCCTGATATTGTTGTGCATGATATTAAGACTTATCCTGACACTAAACCCGTTCGGCTGAGACTTCACCCAGTAAATCCACGTAAAGTTGTTGCTATCAAGCTTGAAGTTGAAATTTTTTTTAAAGTTGGCTTTATCTATCCTGTGGCTTTGACCGATTGGGTATCCAATCTTGTTCCTGTAAACAAGAAATAAGGAATGATACGCATTTGTGTAGATTATAGGGATATAAATAAATCTTGTCCCAAAGACAATTATCCCACCCTTTTCGTTGACCAGATCGTTGATGACTGTGCCATGAGTGAAATATTCTCCTTGATGGACGGTTTCTCTGGCTATAATCAAATCAATATTTTACCAGCGGATCAACAAAACACTGCTTTTATTTTCCCTTGGGGAAACTTTGCATACCAAAAACTACCTTTTTGTCTAAAAAATGTTGGTGCGACTTTTCAGCGCACTATGTCTTACACTTTCCATGACATTAAGAACATCGTACAACCCTATCTAGACAATCTACCGAGGCATTCCATGCGTTGTCAAGATCACCCGACACATTTACATGCCATTTTCCTTCACTGTCGTTATTATCACATACGTTTGAATCCACACAAATGTGTTTTTTGTGTGGAATCTGGCCGACTTCTTGGTTTTATCATGTTTATACATGGGATTCAGGTAGACCCCCTAAAGTTTGAGGCTATTCTTAATCTACCTCCTCCTTCCACCCTATGCCAACTCCAAAGTTTGCAAGGGAAGGAAAACGTTTTACGTCGATTCATACCCAACTACGTTGAATTAACGAAATGATTTTCTCGGCTTCTCAAGAAAGGTTATGGTTTTGTATGGGACGATACTGCAAAAGAATATTTTTAGGCTTTGAAACTCGCCTTAACCAGTACACCATTATTGTTTCCACTCGACTATAGCCAAGATTATTTCTTGTACTTAGCTTCTTCAGACTCTACCATTGCTATGGATTTAGTCCAAGAGGATAGTTCACATGATGAACATGTTATATACTATAAGAGTAGGAGTCTCACGACTACCAAAACCAAATATTTACATGTGGAGAAACTGGGCTTGGCAGCTATTCAAGCTATTCAATGTTTTCATCACTACATCTTATTACGAAGAACTACAATCACTTCCGATTGCAACCCCATGCAACATATCCTTATTCGACAATTGTTGGGGGGAAAGTACTCTAAATGGATAGTTATTCTCCAGGAGTTTGAACGTCCCAAGTCAAAGAAGTCTTTGGTTTTTGCCGAATTGATATGTGACCTTCCCTCTACTAAGACAAAAAATGTAGTAGAGGATCCCTTACCTGACGAATCCATCTTTCTGATCAGTTCTGATGACATATGGTATGGAGATATTATCATCTATCTCTAGACTCAAAATTTTCAGCCTGATCTTTCTAGTACATATCATCGTCGTATACGGTATCAAGCCTGTCAATACATCATTCTTGGTGATACCCTTTACCACTGTGGTATTGATTCCATATTTTGACAATGTCTCACCTATGATGAAGCTGATAAAGCTTTGAATGAATGCCACTTTGGAGCATGTGGCGGTCATATGTTTGGGTATGCCACTACCCAAAAGATCTTACGAGCTGGTTATTTCTGGCCTTCATTGTTTAAGGATTGCATCACTATTGTCCAGAAATGCCACTCTTATCAAACCTACAACAATAGGATTTGATCTCACCCTTATCCTCTTCACCTCGTAGTTTTTGTTGGTCCATTCACTAAATGGGGCATTGACTCCATGACATTGGACCCTCACTCGGCCGGGGGGCATGGATACATTATTGTAGCTATGGATTATTTCACTAAATGGGTCGAGGCGATGCCTACATTTGATAATACCGAGAAAAATGCAACGTTTTTCATATTCAATCATATCATTACTAGATTTGGTGTCCCTCAATCCATCGTTATTGATCACGGTAGTCATTTTCGTAATTTCATGATGTCTGAACTTACTGAGAAGCTGGGTCTTCACCATGAAAACTCAACCCCCTATTATCCACATGCCAATGGCCAGGTTGAAGTAATTAACAAAGTTATCACTACTATGCTTCAACGGATGGTAGGAATTCATAAGTCAAATTGGCACACGATGTTGTTCTCAATGTTATGGGCCTATTGGACATCCGTTAAGTCTTCCATGGGATTAAAACCTTTCTAGTTAGTATATGGTATCAAAGCGATTTTAATGATTGAATGTGAAATACCATCTTTGAAAATAGCCATCGAACTTCTCCCTAAAACCTCTACTGAAGAGGAAAGTATTTTGTATTTGATGCAATTAGATGAAACTCATCCTAATGCCACCTTAGTTATTGAAACTTAGAAAAAGTGTGTTAAAGCCCAATATGACAAGCATGTCAAACCACATGTTTTTTATGAAGGTGATTTAGTTCTTCTTTATGAGAAAGATCATGATTTTCTAGGGGCTGGTAAATTCAAGCCCATGTGGTGGGTTTTTGCACCCTCTTCGTCACCTTGGTGAGAAAATGAGAGGTGATTACATGCCCAGTTGGGTCTTGTTGAGCATGAAAACTGTAGAGGAAAGAGTTAGAGAAAGAAAAACAAAACTATAAGCAAGAATTAAACTAAAACAAACTAAAATTATGAGCATATGGATATTGAAATATCAAAACACAAAAAGACCAATATCACCAATGTTTTTAGGCTGATATATTGATGAAATCAAAGCACAATGAAGAAAGGGATTATGAGTCCCTTCTTCCTCCAAAGGAAGGCTCTTGGACCCTCACAAACTTGCTCTCCTTACAAGAAAAATAAAAATGGTGATGAAAGAACTCCTTTGCAAACCCACTCAATGGAGAGGTGAGTTGCTCAATGAAATGGTGCCA
>ML802071.1:55705-102166 GCA_009831015.1 Picea engelmannii
TATGTTGCCACACTGAGTCTTCCAGGACTCACTATTGGATTACCAGTTTGGTTGTTCCCCACTCCGGTGATCCCAAATCCTGCCAATGTTTCAGTTGCACCTAATACTTTGGATGTCAATACACCACCCACACATCAACCTCACGTCGAATTTTCACCTTCTTCGCCCATCAAGTCTCCTTCCATTTCTCCTTCTTCACCTATTGAAATCTCTAAAGCAAGTAGCCAGGTTGATCAGAAGAAGAAGAAACAGAAAGAGAAGAAGAAGAAGAGCCCGAAAAGGACCAAGACCCCAACAACATCAGATGTTGGCTCTAAGAAACCAGTTATTGTCGATAGTACTGGGAGTGTTGATGAGGTCAACAAGATTAAAAGGAAGAATCCAAAACCCAAATTCCCTTGCAGTCTTTGTAAGGGTGACCACTTTCTGAGAGATTTCCCTGGTCTTACCCAGGTCTTAGAAATGTGGTCCTCCACATCATCGGCCTCTGTTGGTCATGTCGATGATACCCCGTCAACTAGTGATGTTTAGGTTGGTAAAAAGAAGAAAACTGTCAAGTTCCCTTGCATGTTATGTAAAGGTAATCATTACTCTCACCTTTGTCCTCGCATGGACGAGGCTTCTTCTCTTTTGGAAAAAATTCAACTTCCAAAAGGTTATCGTAAGCTTTCCTCCAACCCATCGTTGGTTGATGGACTGGTCAATCCGGTTCCATCCCGGTCAGTCTGGTTGATCAGGTGGTCAATCTATTTTCCTCCTCGATTGAACCACGAACCCAAGTAGTTGATCCAGTTCCATCATCGATCAACCCCGCTCTTCATCAAAAGAGTGACACCAAAGCGGTCGATCCGTTTCCACCCGTCGACCCCATTCTTCCCTTGGAGAATGAAACCCAAGTGGTCGATCTAGTTTTTCCATCGGTCGATCCCATTCCTCCATTGAGGAATGTCAAAGTGACTGATCTAGTCCCTTCCTCGGTCAGTCCCACTCTTCCTTTAACGAGTGCTAAAGTGGCTGATCCAGTCCCTTCCTCAGTCAGTCCCACCCTTCATCCGAAGAGTGCTAAAGTGGTCTATCCAAGTCCACCATTGGTTGATCCGATCCAATCATCGGTCGATCCTACTCTCCTTCTAGAGAGTAAACCCGATACTGCCCATGTTTTTCTTGTTAATACAGACTCTACCATGCTCGAGGGAATTCCTCCTCCTCCTGTGCAACCCCCTCCAAGTACTCAAGCCATCCTTTTTGATTGGGGTGTGCTAACTGGACCTCATCTTCCCTCTCACATTCCTTTCCAGATTACAGTACAGGTTCGTGGTCGGGACGTTCCTCGAACGCTGATAGATGAAGGTGCGCCCGTTAGTATTTTGTCTTCTGTTGCTTGGTACGCTTTGGGTTGTCCGCAACTTGCACCGGTTACACAAAATCTGTTAGCTTTTAACAAAAGAACTAGTCAACCTTTAGGGATCCTCCCTTAGTTTCCTGTAACTTTGGGAGAGAAAACTATCTTTATCGATGTCATGGTAGTCCGAGACCCCTTGGATTTCACTTTACTCCTTGGGCGGGATTATGTCTATGCTATGAAAGCTATTATATCCACTCTTTTTCGTGTGATATCTTTCCCTCACGATGGAATAATTGTGACTATTGATCAACTTTCATTCATCGGCCCCGACTGGGTTACTTCCCTAAGTGGTTCTCATATGCAGACATTATCACCCCCGCCGCATGTCAATTATGTGGCATTGTCTCCCATGACCTTAACTTTCGACGATTTGGATCCGGTAGTTGACATGGTGATCTCTTCGGTAGGGTTATTGGAGCTTGATCTCCTTACCCCTGTCATGACCCTCGACATGTGTTCCTTCCAGAGTGATTCTCTTCCATCCAGCGAAGATCTCTTAGAAGCCATGATCGAGTTTTATCCCTTGATGTGGTATCCTTCCAGAGCATTATCCTCTTGGAAGCCATGATCAAAGAAGAGGTCACGAGCATAGTTTCTCTTCTCTGTGGCAAGCTCGTTAAAAAATGAAACAGAGGCCACTAGCTTTCATACTGGGGGCATAACGAGCATAGTTTCTCTTCTCTGTGGCAAGCTCATTAAAAAATGAAACAGAGGTCACGAGCATAGTTTCCCTTCTCTATGGCAAGCTCATTAAAAAATGAAACAGAGGCTTTGAGCATAGTTTTCTTCTCTGTAGCAAGCTCGTTAAAAAATGAAATAGAAATCTAGGGATCGAACCTGGAACCTTGAGCATAGTTCTTTTCCTGTGTCAAGCTCATTAAAAAAATGAAACAATCACCTCTCCCTTCAAGTTGAGTCTTTCGCCAGATCCCGTAGATGTCGAGTCGAGTCTTTCGTTAGGTCTCATTTTTTAACCTTCATTTCATCCACCTGTATCCTTTTTCTTCATCTAGCACAGAAATTGGTGACAACATCAAAGTCGGTGAATGAATTGAAGCTTGGGGGGCATGTCTCCAGTCTTTGATGATAATTCTGGAGTCAAGTCACCAGCTTTCAAGTTGGGGGCATACCAAGCTTAGTATTTGTTCTTTCTCGTGCTCGTAAATACATGAGAATGCAACCGGGTAAACTTTTATCTCTTTTTCGGACCTGTATGGACACCACACGAAAAAGGAACCCCACTGGAGTCTCCTTTAAACCCTTTTCAGACTCTCTAAAAATGAAAAGATTGTCGAGTGATCTTGCTTCCTTTCACACTCGTTAAAAGGTCAGAAAGGGCGTCTTGCGAGCGATAGTTTAACCCTTTTTCGGTCTCGTTGGACTACTGTACAAAAAAGGAACTGAGAGAGTTCTCTTTTAAGCGTTTTTCCAAACTCTATAATCCCGAAAAACCTTTGAGTTTTCTGTCTTTGGACTCGTTAAAGCACACATCGACAGGCCCATATGGGACTGATCCCTTACTTCTTCCGGTTCGTTAAGCAAAGGAAGAAGGGACTTATCGAAGGTGAGTTATATCGAGCATGTGTTATCCTCCTCGAGCTCATTAAATTAAAAAGAGTTACTCATCTATCTGGGTGGGGGAAAAATTGAAAGGAGCAAGACAAGTAGTCTCTTGAGAACATCATACAACACTTCTTAGAGTCGCCCTTGAACACGACACTTTGTCATTTACATACATCATAATCCGTTGAACCTCTACACTGAGCCAATCCTTTGAGTTCCTTTCACTCCTCTGGGTCACCTGACGCAAGTCATCGCATCCATTGCATAGTTTTGGTCCATGTCATGTTTCGCTGTTGTGCCTCAGTGTTCAAGGGAAGTATCCTCCTCGAGAGTCAACCATCCCAAATATCTTGTCTCAAAACCCATGTCATTCCATGTTCTTTCGACCTACCAATTACTTTTTTATATGCGTTTCGTGTCATTGATGGGGGATACATCAAGGCCCTCCCTCGACGAGTCTATTCCTGTCGAATTCAACACATTATCCAGGAGAAACTAATTAGTACTTTGGGACCTGCATGCCTCAATGGCAGGCCTCCTCACGTTCGACAGTGGGTTCACGCCATTGACCTCTGATCAAATGATTCCACGAATGTTCGACCTCAGCTCATCTATTCACGTTCGATGGAATGTACTAAGGTACCTTGGGAATCATTGACATTAATGGTGATCTCCCTCGCACTTGTTAACGGTTTACCACATTGACCGGTAATCAAGTGGTTTCTGCCATGTTCGACACCAAGACATCTATTCACATGGTTAGAATCACATCGCACTGGGATCGGTAAGAAGACCCTGGGTTGAGTAATTCACTTTGATATATGTTTCGCCCAGGTTGCGAAGGAGTTTTTTTGGACAAAGAACACATACATTGTTACATAGATCCACTTTGTATTGGTCGTGGTTGTGTATTGTCATCTCGTAGATCCACTGTGTGTTTTCCATGGCTACGATCAGTCCGAGTCATCACAGTATAGATCCACATTATATCTTCGGTGGCTATACTCTTTTATCAATACAATTATGCTTCCGCAGTGTATATTATGGTGGCCATACCTTACAAGCCACGATCACCCAAGCATAGGTATGCCTGCCTTGGGTCTTGAAATATGTCATGATATTTGTTGGATGTTTGTGTGTAGCTTCCGTCAGGTTCCCTGAGTCTATACCCTTGCTTGAACGTCTACAAAGTATTTCAGTCATCAGTTCGCATCTTCCGACTTCATACTTTGGGGGGCATTCTGTTACACGTCAAAATTGCTCAACTTGATAAGTGCCGCATTGTCCCTCTCAATCGTCGTAAGTGTCACATCTTCCCTACAACTTTCGCAAGTGTCGCAAGTTGGTCACTAGTGTCGCAAACGATGTTCAGACATAATACCATGATAACGACACTAAGGAGGCACTTATAACATCTCACATGACTGATTTGAAGAAGGAGAACTGGTTTACTAGAGTCAAATAAATCTTGACACCTGAAAGGAACCCTGAAACAAAGGTTTGGAGGGGGAGCGCTCCCCTACTTCAGCTCCAGAAGTGTTGGCGCTCCCCTATAATGCTTTAGGGAGCGTTATAACGCTCCCCAACCTCTTTTGGAGGAGGGATGCTCATCTTGAGAGTGATGGTGCTTCCCCAAGGCTTATCAAGAAGCGCTATAACGCTCTGATGCCCCTTCTGAGGGAGCACTCCCTAATCTGGGTCAGTTGTTGGCCCGTTGAGGAGAATAAGGGGAGGATCTTTTGAGATTAGGAGGCAGTTGTGCTTGAATTCTCGATTTCATCAAAAGATCCCTGATCTAAGGAGAAGGTTCCCAACTTGTTCTAAAGATAACTCAAGAGGTTAAGCTCCTCTTAACCTATATAAACAAGCTCTATGATGGTGGAAAGGGGGGAAGAATTGAACATATGAAACCTATGATCTCATAGGAAATACACAACCAGTCAAAGGAGAAGTGATCAGTAAAGCTGCTATCAACCAGGTCGCGGATCTTTCGAGAAAGGGTTAGATGAAGGGGACTTGACGAAGCTGTCGCATTCGTATCTACGATTGTAAGCACTGCTGTCATTATTCTCATTAATATGACACGCTTGGCCTGTTTCTTTCTAGTTTGTGTCTGATGTTACATGAACTTATCATTAATTGATAGATCTTTTTTCAAGCTAATATCAATAGAGTAGGAAGTGGTTGTATCTTGTTTGCCTGCAGAACTCAGCGAGGAGCAAAGGATTGGAGCACAACTCGGAGCGTGCAGGGACAAACATCGATTAAGAGGTACTTCTATTATCCTTCCTTCTCATGTATTAGTTTAGATAGATTTGAAAGGAAGTCAGTGTCCACATTAAGCATTTTTCTGTCTAGGGTTAAAGTCAAGCCTTAGAGGCGATCTACCTGTCCGCAGGGAGATTTTCCTACAACAGTGTGGGGCCCACATGCGCGGGTGATTCGGTGAAAGGCGCGCATACATGCGCGCCTGTAAATCGAACATACACGCATGGGTGCACGGTAGGGGGAATTTAACGCTCGCCCAAGGGGCGCGCCTGTGAGTTGAACAAGCGTGCATCAGTGCGCGCCTGTAGGTTTGACAGGCGCGCACCGATGCGCGTCTGTAAAATGAGCAGGCGCGCATAAGGGCGCGCATGTGAAGTGAACAGGTGCGCACTGATGCACACCTGTTCAGTGTACAGGCGCGCATGGGTGCGCGCCAATGGGAACAAAGACCGCGCCTAGGAGGCAAGGTTGAAGGGTAAAAAATGAGTCTTTTTGATGCTGTTGATGGTTATCTGATCTGATATAGGACTCTATGTTGGTTGCAGGTGGCCAACAGTGACGATGCTAGTGCGTTGGCGAGAGCGAGACTGGGCCCAACTGCGAGATGTTGTGGCCATTGAGGGGCCTGGGGTGAGGGCGACTTTGGCAACCTGTGGGTTGCTAAAGTTCTTTAAGTGCCCATTGATACGGGCCCAGGAGTACTTACTACAGTTCCTGCTCCAGATGTGGAGTCCGGAGCTGCACTGCTTCCTCGTGCGAGGAGAGCAGATCCCCTTCACTGCGGTGGAGGATGTATATTTTCCTACTGGGCTCCCCTTTCGGGGAACGCCCCTACCGACAGAGCCTATGCTGCCGAGGGATATATCCATGGTGACTATCGGCGAGCGATACTGCTCGGGTGAGAACTTCATGTCGGGGACTGTCGAGAGCATTAGTGCTATAGATTCCCTGTCTCATCGTTGCATAGCGGCGATGATTGTTCGTTTATATGGGTCACTTGTGACGCAATGGATTAGTGGTGGCCAACTGCTGGTGCTGGAGAGAGTGGTGGGTGGGGAGCAGTTCGCGTGGGGACTGACGCTGCATGCGCAGATGATAGCGTAGTTGGACCATTATCGGTCCACAGGTACAGGAGAGTTCGCTTTTGGGTCGATCCTAGTAGCCTGGTTTTTGGAGAGGGTGCCCATGTTGTGCCCGAGAGTTATACTAGAGATGTCGGGGGCACGAGAGCCGCGGTTGAGGTGGTGGTCTACAGTTTTGGTTCGCCATGGTGGTGGCAAAGGTGGCCACTACTTTTCAGCAGAGGCCGCACGGATATGGTGGCAGTTGTCGCAGGTAGTACTATCTGTTTGTTTGTTGTTATGTGCATGTGCAAATGTGGCACCTCGCGGGTGCGAGGTGGAGATGTAGAGAGCGTCAGCTCAGCGAGAGCTGGAGAGATTTCCACATGGAGAGAGACGTCAGTGAGATGATGCCGTGGGGTGACCAGCAGAGCCTGAGAGGGCAGCGAGGAGGCGTCGGTTCGATGACCCTGGTGCGGGGCCATAACACGCTCCTTCGGCGACGGTCGGAGTTGATTTTGATGACATACGCCGTCGTCTAGAGATGGTTTTGCAGGATGTGCCTGAGGGTATGTGGACCCGTATCCAGGATGAGAGATTCCTGGAGCAGTGTGTGGGAGTGCCGCCACCATGGCGGGCCATAGTGCGGCGAGCAGCAGTGCTGGCTGCGATGATGAGTGGACGCCTGTCGTCGGGGCAGGAGGGTCCTGTGGGTGGTCCACCACTGCCTGGGGCAGGTGGTGGTGGTGCGATAGAGGCACCATGATTTGATGTATGATGTGTATCTTTGTGGTTGTATATAGGCTGGTGAGCCGATTTTTGTATCGATGTGCTGTGCTAGCCTGCGGACACATGTATTTTTGTATGTAAACATTCGGATGGCATGATGGGCCTTTATATATATATATGAGTATACATATTTTGAGATCCTGATGTTGTCTACATGTGTTTTTGTTGTTGATGATGATGATGTCTATTCTATCTATATGCTGTGACAGGATTTATGAGATGTTTATGTATGTGTAGCTTGATGTGATATATGCCAATCTAACACCATGTTAGATATTAGATCTGTTGTTTGATTCAATTGTCTTGGAATATGTGTAAATGTAATGGAATCAAAATGTCAAGATAATAGTCTAACCTGCAGGTATTTGCGAAAGAGGCACGGATCGCGTACGCAGTACACATTGTTGAGTTGGAGAACGACTAGTTGAGAGTTGAGGAAGACGCTAAGGTGATGAATATCATGATGCTAGGCATCGGCCAGGAGGCCAATGACTGTAGTGTATTCATCTTGGTTGTTGGTTGCTGGCCCCAAACATATGCCGCTTGAATGTAGCATTTCATGTGAGGGGGTGTAGAGAGCCCAAGCAGCCGAAGCGAGATTTTGTGTCCAACGGCTGGCGTCATCGGCGTAACCAATGTGGTAGGCTGCTGGAGGAGGAATCTGTCAATAGCACAAATGATAGTTTAGACGAGAGGGGAGAGAAAAAAGATGAAAACAAACACTAAAAAAGAACTAACCTAAAGTAGAATGACTACATTTTAAGCATAGAATTTCTTAAGGTATAACCCATTGACGGGTTCCTTGAGCGAGAGGCCTTCGGGAGAGGCCAGGATGTATGCGCCTTTGGTGAGGCAATGTTGGATGATGTAAGGGCCATGCCAAAGTGATTCGAATTGTTCTGTAATGAAGATTGACGATCTTCATCCACCGACTCCAAGTTCAGCAAGCGCTGCTCCATTGGAGCAATGTGAGGTAATAGCTCAATTGCGGTGTGTAAGGTGGGTATTTCTCACTCAATGGGAAGAGTTGCCTCAACCCCATGGACTAAATGGAATGGCATGAAACCAGTAGCGGTCTTTACTGCCGTTCGATAAGCCCATAGCGCAGAAAATAACATATGATGCCAATTGGTTTTATGTTTATTAACCATGCGCTGTAACATGGTATTGAGGACTTTGTTCACTGCCTCGACCTGTCCTTTTGACTGAGGGTAGTATGGTGAGGTGAACTCATGAGAGAAGCCTAACCGAGATGAGAGTTCGATGAAGATCTCATTCTCGAAGTGTTTCCCATGATCGGAAACAAGTTGGAGTGGTACCCCGAAATGGGATATGACATGATTAAAGAAAAAACGCGCTGCAGTGTCAGCTGTGTTGTTGAAAGTGGGCATAGCTTCAGCCCATTTGGTGAAGTAGTCAACGACGACAATGATGTATTTGTGACCATTACTGGAGGGTGGATTGCAAGTCATAAAGTCGATGCCCCATTTACAAAAAGGGCCCACAGTAATGATAGGGTGAAGAAGAGCGGGGGGAGCTCGGGCTTTGTTGGCATAGAGCTGACATTGCTCACATTGTTTCACGGCATGAATGCAATCATGAAATAGGGTCGGCCAAAAATAACTGGCTCGGATAATCTTTTGAGCAGTGGAGATACCCGAAAGATGCCCCCCACATGCGCCGTTGTGGCAGTCGTTTAAGACTCTGTCGGCCTCGTCAATAGTCAGGCACCGACGAAGAATGGTGTCGACGCCCCGCTGGTATAGGATGTCGCCGATGAGGAGATAGTGGGGGGCCTGATGGAAAATACGCCGACGATCATCTCGTGATAGGTGGTTACCAAAATTTTGAGTTCGTAGGTAGACGAGAAGGTCGCCATACCATGGATCATCTGACGCAATGTAAAAGAGATGTTCATCAGGAAAGTCAGTGTTGATGGGGGCACTGGTGGTGTCAGAGGGAAGGGCCGTGACAAGTTCAGCGAGAACGAGGGCCTTCTTACTCTTAGATGTTTAAAACTCGAGGTCGTACTCCTGAAGGATAAGGTTCCATCTAGCGAATTTGCCTTTAACTTGTCGACGACTGAGAAAATATTGCATAGGGTTGGAATCTGCGACGACCTTAGTGGTGCGAAGTAGAATGTAATGGCGTAGTTTCTGGACTGCGAGGACAACGACAAGAGAAAGTTTCTCTTCGTGTTTGTACTTCAAGGGTGGTCCTGAGAGGTTCTTACTAACGTAGTAAATGACATGTTCACGATTTTCATCTTCGAGCTGGACGAGGATGCCGGCTACTGATACAGCTGATGCTGATACATAGAGGATGTAGTCGCGATTATAGTCAGGTGCACTAATTAAAGGTGCATTTGAAAGCGTTGTTTTAAGATCATCAAATGATTGTTGGGCATAGTTGTCCCAATGAAAGGGGATGTCGTGATGTAGTAAGAAAAGGAAACCATGTGCACATATAGCGTAATCTGGGACAAAGTGTCGAAGGAAGTTAGCTTTACCCTGAAGACTCTGAAGCTGTCATAAATTCCGAGGAGGTGGAATTTTGGTGATAGCTTTGACTTTGAGGGGGTCTACGGTAATACCTCTTTGGGAAACGATAAAACCGAGGAGGTTCCCGGTGGTGACACATAACACACACTTGAGAGGATTCAAGTGGATGTTGTACTGCCGACACCGTTGAAAAATGATTCGTAAATCATTGAGATGTTGGGTGCGTTTCTTGGATCGAGCTGTGAGGTCGTCCAAGTAGGCGAGGATGATTGCATCCAGATCGTGAAAGATGTATGTCATTTCCCGCTGGAAGGTTGCGCCGGCATTTTTTAAGCCGAAAGGCATGAAACGATATGAAAAAGTACCCCACGGGGTAATGAATGCGATTTTATATTGATCGGCTGGGTGGATTTGAATTTGATTATAGCCAGAGAATCCATCCATAAAGGAGAGAGCCTCGTGGCCGGTGCAGTTGTCGATAATTTGATCGATGAAAGGCATTGGAAAGTTGTCTTTGGGACATGCGTTATTGAGATCGTGAAAATCTGTGCAAACGCGGATAGTGCCCTATTTTTTGTCGACGGGTACAGGGTTGGAAACCCATGAAGTGTAAGCGATGTGGTAAATAAACCCGGCCGTATGTAATTTGTCAATTTCGTCTTTGATAGCCGCGACTTTGGATGGGTGTAGCAGTCGCTGTTTCTGGCGAACTGGTGTGATGTTAGGCCAGGTGTCGATGTGATGCTTGACAATAGATGGGTCGAGGCTAGGCATTTCTGTGTATGACCAAGCGAAAATATCTCTATATTCCTGGAAGAGGGCTTTATAAGCGGCGATTTCCTGAGGAGTACAAGAAGCTCCAATGATGATTTCTTCGACAATGCCATGTTTAATGGAAATGTAGATTTTAATGGTGGGGGAAATGTTGGCCATATTACCTTCCTCAAAAGCGTCCGGGGCAGGAATGGGATTGTTGAACCAATCGATAGGCCCGGATGGGATAAAATATTTGGTTTCGACCGCGAAAATGGGGTTTTGGTTAGGAGGCATGGGGGCTTCCTGTGGAGAGAAGAGGGCGCGATGATGTAGCGCATCTCAAGGATAATCTGGGCGGTTCATCTCTTCGAGTGTTTCCTCATCGCATAGG
The DNA here is from genome assembly GCA_009831015.1 of Picea engelmannii. Lineage (NCBI taxonomy): Eukaryota > Viridiplantae > Streptophyta > Pinopsida > Pinales > Pinaceae > Picea > Picea engelmannii. The sequence continues at coordinate 66,440 of ML802071.1, forward strand.
AAACGTCGGGAATACAAGGGGTCATGAGGAGTGATCTTGGTAACAGTGTGAGTGCCCCTTGATGAAGAAGCAGGGGGAACAATGTTAGGAGATGGGGAGGGTTCACTCGTCATAAACCATATATTGAAGTACTGAGGGGTACCCGTGGTAGTTGGATGGAGAGTCTCCGTAGGGGAATGAGCAGGAGAGTTGGGGGGATTACGGGGTAAATCCTCAGAGATGTCATTAAAGAACCATGGAGGCGTTGGGAGTGCTTCGGGCTCAGGAGAAATGACATGAAGATCCTCGGGTGACGAAGTAATGTCAATTATCGCCTCTGTGCGTCGGTGACGTAGGGCCAATTGACGTTTCCTGTATGCAAGGATCATAGGACACTGATATGTAAAATGAGTTAATGAATCGCAGAGAGAGAAAGGGCATCTCATACATTCATTGACTGAAGTGGTGACATGGCGAATGTCAGTGATATTCGAAGAGGACGTAGTAGGGCGTGGGTTGTTTTGGAAGTTCTGGCGTACGACCACTAATGTCTGCCGAAATCACGACAGTGTTGGGCAATGGTGGGTGTAATGGCCATACTCTGAACATATAGCACAAGCATACTTGGTCCTCAACCCTTTACTACTGGAAGGGTTGGTGGTACTAGTGGGACTAGTAGTAGTGGCGGGTGTTGTGGGGGTTTGATTGAGGGGGATCAAATTTCGTAATTCAGGTAGGGATGGGCAATTGTTGGTTTGGTGGCCCTCTTTCTCACATAGTGCGCAAGGTGGTGGGATGCGTGGAGGAAGTGGAGCGGTGGGCTCCTTCTTCTTCCTTCTGCCCCCAGCTGTAACAGGGGGGTTAGTGAGTATGGGGGTGGTGGGGGTAAGGACAGGAATCGTCATGGGAAGTCCTTCCTGTGGGGGAAGGGATGGTCGGGGGACCATCTCTGGTGGGTGTAAATACCAAAAGGGGATTGCTAACACCATATTAGGTAGTGTGAGCGTTGCGGCTACCTAAAAATCTTCAATACCTGGGGGAGGGTAAAAGAAGGGAATTTGGGTGAGGGGTTGGGGGATTGTCTCCCAGGCGGGATTATTCCCTTGAGGGGATGTGGATTTGTGGACTGTTGAGGTCGAAGAGAGTGTAGGAGGCTCCGACGAGAGTGGTTCTGCGACTATTGAGACGTCAGGAATGACTGAAGCCTCCTGAGGAGGAAGAGCATCCACCGTGTGAGTTCTGTTAGATGAGACGACGCATAATTGATTAGGGGGAAGGAGTGGCGGTGCTCCATGGTACGTCCCTAACAAGGATGGATATTTAAAAATCCCAGGACCCATCTCAACGAGTGGATATGCATCTGGGTTGGTGTGGATGAGAGGAAGAATGTTATCGAGGTTGGCAGATGGGTTAGGCTCATAATGTGAGACTTGGTTGATGGTCACGATCTTCCCATTGTGGGGAAACATCATGGTCTGAAAGACGAAAGAGGCCACTGCCTTCATAGCGTACATGTAGCTACGCCCGAATAGGATATTATAATCGAGCGGGGCGTTGATAACTTCGATATCAATGAGGATAGTCTTGCCCCCGAGTTCAACGGGGACATTTTGGAAGAGCCCTTCAAGAGAGGATGGTCGTCCGTCATAAGCTCGTAATGTGATGGCAGAGGGAATAAGTTCTGGGGAACCAAGTTTCTGCCATACTGTTTTGGACATGATGCACGTAGAGGCACCTTCATCGATGATACACTGATGAACTGTGATGTTCCGTATTTTTGCTGGTATTTGAAAAGCGATCAAGGCGGGAAGACGAGGTTCTCCGCTATCAAGATCGAAGGTGATGAGTCGAGTATCTGCAGGGTCGACTGCCCCCAAGGCAGAAAGTAAATATTTCCGCTATGTGGGACAAGTCTGGAGGACTTCCAAGACTGACATGGCAGATGGGGATTGTGCTAAGTCGTCTACCAAGATATAGTTATGAGCTGCCCTAGCTTGTGGATTGTGGACATTCCTGTGCAAAGGGATGCGAGGGATGCGAAGTGGTGGTTCGACGGACGGGCGAGGGATCACCAACGGGGGTCCCGTCGGTGTAGGGTTTGTCTCTGGAGATATGGGAGTATACTCAACGGGTGTATGATACTGACGATTACGTGTTTGCAGAAGAATTTCTTCCTCACTGGTGAGGAGAATTGTGCGCTCTGTTGGATTGTTGGGGTTGTGGTATTGGCCCACCTGAGGTGGGTGGTGTTGTGTATCCTGTTGGGTGTTCATCACACCTTTATGTGGAATAGGATTTTGCAGCACGGCGGGTGGGGGTTGTTGCACGTATTGTTGTGGTTCCTGTTGAGGGGAAGTTTGTGCAGGCGAATGGGGAAGACTACCCGAGTCTTTCAACCATTTGAAATCAACGATCTGGGGGAAATGGTGAGTGTAATGACTGAACTCACCACAAATATCACAAGGGAAGATGGTTTTAACATTATTTCGCCCTTGGCGTTTGTTGTTATTGCCCCCTTGGGGGTTTTGGTTCCCTTGGTTCTGGTTGCCCCCAGTGGGTTGGTGCTGTGGGGGTTGATTCCCGCCTTGACCAGGGTTGTTGTTATTCTTGTTCCTTCCTTTCTTCTTGGCATTGTTTGATGGATGAGTTGGGTTGGCTGTATTCAACTGTTCAAAATTTTGGTATTGTTGAGCAGCCGAAGGTTGAACAAAATTTACCCCCGCATGTGGATGTGGGGGAGCCATGGGTTGTGGAGGACCAGAAAATGGGAAATATGGATTTTGTGGTGGTACCGATCCATAAGGTACATAGGAAGGCATAGTGCTTTCGTTAGTACTATAAGCTGATGTTGAGGGAGTACCACTGTTTGTGGGGATAAGTGGATGTATGGGGGGTGTCGGTGGTGGTCCACTGATGGGTGGAGGTATAGCAACAAGGTATGGCTGTTGATAAGGGGGTGGGGGCTAATAAGGAGTGCCCCCATATGCCAGTGGGTATTGAGGTGTTCCATACATCGGTGGTGGTTGGTGTTGTGGACCATGGTGTGTGGTGGCAGCTATTAGTCCGTCTGCTGAGTGAGACATCCCAAGTTTGTCTTGGCCAAATGGCATAGGTTTTGAAAGATCAAGAAGTACTGTGTATAAGTACCCTGACTGTGCGTAAATGAGGTCATACTGTTGGGCCTTACTGATGGCTTCCTCTTCGGATTGAGGGAAGGTGGAAGCTACATCCTTTCCAAGGAGAGAGACAAGTGATCTAAGAAACCAATCAAGACATTGTTTCTTGGTGGTTTCTGCTTTACACAAACTACGTCGCCGACGCCACTCATGAATGTGGTCAGCGATGTGGGTGGCTGAGGTTTGTTTGAAGTTAGACAGTAGTTCTAGACCATTGTCGTGGCGGATGGGTAATTGGAAGAAGGTCAAGAATGCTTTGGCCAAGGATTCAAAAGTCCCATGGGACCCTGATTTTTCTTCGAGATACCATTTGGCTGATGGGCCAGTAAGTGTGCGTTGAAATAATCGCAGTCTGATGGAATCATCCATAATGCTATTGGAAGAACACCATAGATGAAAGGTCATGACATGGTTTGTGGGGTAATCCCCTGCCTTTTCTTCAAACTTTGGTATTTCTGAAGGAAGTTTTGTTGGCATTGCAGTCCATGTGGCATCGTGCAATATAGGATCATTGGTAGGTTTGGTGAGATCTGGTATGTTAACAGAGGCCAAATATGGCATCTGTAGTGGGGGGGGAGGGTTAGCTCCAACCATAGCATGTTGTGAACCTGACCCTTGATGGGGACTAGGTAGGTTGGTGCTCTCTCCTTGAGAGGAAGTGGGTCCCCTGCTTCCTTGCAAAGGAGAGCGAGTGAACGAATGACCTTGGGAAGTTGACCCAAGGAATGTAGAACCAAGAAAAGATGATCCGAAGATAGTGGCACTCACAGGAGTGTGTGAAGAAGGTACTGAAGAGCGGGTACGACCAGATACTCCCCCTAAGATAGGAGGGAGGTTTAGCAAGCATCGTGAACGATGGGGGTTCTGTGGTTCCCCTATGATGTCAGACTAGCTATGTGAATATGTGCAACAAGTGGTGAGAGAAATACGGGAATATCAAGCCTTTGCGTTGAATGTTTACACAATATATATATCGAAATCAAACTGTAATCATATGTGCATCATACATAAAATGATAAAGAATCATATATATGGGTAAGTGGGTTTTGTCCGCGTGGGGGAATCAAAAGAAAGAAAATGCTCGTGTCCTAGAAGACGTAACGTCCTTCCTCTCAAATAGCACTGGACCTTCCAATAGTACTCAACAGTGGGGTCTGAAGTCACCATAAGAGACACTAGTGAAGGATGAAACAATTAGTTATAATGAGGGGTAGAGGGGGCATATCTCGAAAGAGCTGGCGATATTTCCCAATAGCCACACAAAATCCAATCAAGGTGCAATTGCATTCCACAATTGCCACCTGGGTAGATGTCCTAAAGTTGGTCACTAGGTACCTCGGTCAAAGTGCGACATTTAGATTTTCGGCCTAAGAAATGGGTCACAGGCTGGATCCCGTCCAAGAGGTGGGTGCCTCGAGGGGGGACGCACAGAACAACTAGACCTCGGCCTTCAACCCTTCACGGGTATCTCCCTGCCTTATGGTGATTGGAACACTTGACTTGGAGGATTTGAAGTTCCCTATTTGACAACCTCTATGTTTGAAAATGTGAGAACCAGATAATGGGGAGTTATTTGGATGCCTATCCCCGAAATCCTACCTAGACTAAAAAATTCTTTTGGCACCTCCTGTGGAGGAAAAATTAGTGAGTTTTTAGAAAGTTTTTAGATGAATGTTTTGTGAGGATGGGGGTAAAAACCAACCTCGTTTGATTAACAGTGGGAGTGGATAGTCCTGTCAAGAAAAGATGGGGTATTTTCGGAATCCCTTTGGAGGAAACTTACTTGGACCTCCACGTTTCGAGAAGAAGCTAGGTGAGTGCGAAGTGACTTTTGTGTGTGAGTGAAAGTGCACCAATTTTTAGTTAATTAGATGTCACCTTGCTGCATGTGGACTTCGCTTGGTCCTTACAAAAGTGTGATTAACTAATTAGCTAGATGTCTTTGGTACAACCTTGCGGAATTCAAAATCCCTAGGAAGCTAGCATGTGGACATGTGGGTCCGTTACTATCCTTTAACTCCCTATTGTGAGGTAATCTAGAAAAGCATGAAAATATCCTAGATTGAACATGTGGGCATGTATGGGCCCGTTACAAACCTTTAAACTCTCCTAGTGTTTTGATCTAAGAAAGCAAAATTTCAACCACTATTCTATCTTTGTAGCATGTGGGCATATATGGGCCCGTTACAAGTTMAAAATGTGTTTGAAAAAATGAAACTAAGAGGGGTCCCAAAAAGGGTCKTTGTCCTCTCCTAAAGGTTTTAAAACTTTTGTTAAGGGAGATGAGATTGTTTTCACAATCCTTTTCTGTTTCTCAAGATCGCTTGGAAGCACGAGAGAAGAGCATACTCAACGATTGTTACTTCAACTTTGAGTCCCAAATGTGAGTTAAGATGTGATCAAATATGATTGTCCACTTATGTTATAAGTCAAAGCAAGCCATCCATGTGGCAAAAAGCAAATAAGGGAAATTGATTTTTATCCTCCTAAGTGCCTATGTGTGCTCGACTAACCCCTTTATATGATGAGGGGAATAAGTGTAATGTCGCTTTACAACATTTTTGACATCATTTTTAAGAAGGAATATGACCTTCCCCACATCCAAAGAACTTACAAAGTGAAATTTTGTTCAAAATGCGCGGCCCCTAGTGTAGACAGGCGCGCACAGAGCGCTGGCACGCGAAAATAAATGAGTCAGAAAGCGCATGCATGCAGAGAAAGACTGTTATGAAAGCACATGCACTCACGATGCACGTCTGTGGGGTGGAATACCCGCGTGCCTATGACAAACGGTCGAGAAATAAAATCCATATGGATTACTCCCAATTCTCTTTTGAATTGACTGGTTAGCAGGTCGGCAGAGGCCGGTTTGTGCACCTGCAAGTTAAGCAAACTAAAAGAAGAGAAAAATAAACCCAAAAGAGGTAGGAATTGATACATTTCTCCCCAGTATGGTCGCTAATCTGTTTTCACCCTCTTCGTCACCTTGGTGAGAAAATGAGAGGTTCTTACATGCCCAGTTGGGTCTTGCTGAGCATGACAATTGTAGAGGAAAGAGTTAGAGAAAGAAAAACAAAACTATAAGCAAGAATTAAACTAAAACAAACTAAAATTATGAGCATATGGATATTGAAATAAAAAAACACAAAAAGACCAATATCACCAATGTTTTTAGGTTGATCTATTGATGAAATCAAAGCACAGTGAAGAAAGGGGACTATGAATCCCTTCTTCCTCCAAAGGAAGGCTCTTGGACCCTCTCAAACTTGCTCTCCTTACAAAAAAAATAAAAATGGTGATGAAAGAACTCCTTTTCAAACCCACTCAATGGAGAGGTGAGTTGCTCAATGAAATGGTGCCAAAGTGGTATTGTCAAGGATTGAGTCCTTAAAACAATCTAGGCAACATAACATTATATGAAATTCCTTGAGAAAATGAGGTTTCTTCATGGCTTTTTATAGCATTGCATTGGGTGATTATGTAACTCCTTTGTAGTGTGAAGAGAGGCTCTTTAGGGATTTATTAGGTCTTTGACCAGCCTACCATGTGGATTCATCTAAGATTTGAGGGTCAAATCGGCTTGGGAGCTGATCCATAAGTGGTTGGGAGGTCGACCAATTCAATAAATGCGTCGTTTAGCAGGTGCGTGGGTTTTTGCGCCAACAGTCGCGCATCGTGCGCGCATGAGCGCATGGTACGTTCATGTTCCGCGCATATGCACGCACACCCAACTTATGTAAAGCGATCTTCAATTTTTGGTTACTTTGTATAGTTTTTGACCTTTTTGGAATGATGTGAAATTAATTCAGTTCCATGAATGACTTCATTACTGTTTGACGATGCTGAGTTCTTGTCGCCATGTGCGGATGAAATTTCAGTGATAACAGTGGGGTTCTTATATTGTGAAACGAGTGTTGGATAAAGAAGCTTATGAGATGGTAGATTATGATGGAGTCCCTTTGAGTCAACCCATAAATGGGATTTACTTGAAGAATTACTATGCTTAAATCATTTTTGCATGAGTGTTGTGTATTTTTAGTGTATCATACTCTTGTGTGCTTTTTCATTTTTTGGTTCCACCTTTCGACTTCTTACCTTGCATTGTTCTTGGTTTCTATATGTCGATGTCTTCACTACCCTACATTTGCTTTGCTGATGGCGCTAGTCGCAATACTCAAAACTTAGTGTTTGCTTCTTGGGAAATCTATGCACCTATGAATGAATTGATCAGTCTACATGGTGTTTTCCTTGGTCATGCAACGAACAATATCATAGAATACAATGCAATTATCAAGTTGTTAACTGATGTTGTTTCACTTGGAATCTGTCATCTTATTGTACGACTTGATTCACAATTAGTAGTCATACATTTGAGTAATGTTTATTCCATATAGATTCATACTTTGTTAAGGGTATATTTATGAATTCGCCTCTTGGAACATCATTTTGATTACATTGAATATCAACACATTCCTAGATGTGTAAATACATTAACATATGAATTGGCTAATTATGTGTTAGATAGACATTTGAGACATTTATAAAATCCAATCACACTTTGTACATAAAACAAGTAAGTCGGTAGGAGACTTATATTCATAATGATAAAAGTTTACAAAAAGTGTTTTTGTCTGAAGACCAAAAATATCAAAATGTAAGCACATGGCTTCATATACAACAGAGAATCAAGGATGATTCTTGCTATAACACACAACTGCCCATGCTACCCTACAGAGCATTCAACTGATGGATGTGGATACACCCACTTTGTGGCATTGGTAATGCCTAAGAATATCATCTATTGTGTCATCAAGGATATTCATTGTGAGTCCCTCCAGATTTTGTTCTATGGTCTCAAAGTCGACAAAAATATTCCTTCTACAAAATCTCTCTCCCCTCGCCTCTAGATAGGGGATGAACTTGGAGGACGATAAGGTCCCACATATACATTATCGAAGAGCACTCGATTAGTCATCGGATAAGCAACACAAAAAACATTTTATATCTTTAAAAATAAAAAAAACATTATATAAATAAAATTTCATTCTTACCTATGTCCCTCCATTGGGAACTTTCGGGAAGAGTTAGGTCCGGATCTCCACGAAAGTCTAACCCGGCGTATGCATAATCATCGACCATGAGCATTTGATTCCTCAACCATTCGAATAAGACATTGTTATACCTGACGATGTGACCGCCTCCATGTCGGGCCATGAGATCTACCCACCTCTTCATCCTTGGATTCTGTGGAGTGGGTATACCCCACTCCACCTTTAAGCATAGGACATGGACCCTTTCCAGGAAGAAGGATACCAAAATAGACCCATATCCAAATTGTTTTAACCCACCACTTCTGCACTTGATAAGTTGTTTCTTCATACTTTTTAGGACTCCTTCACACCAGTTGAAAACTCAGGGCTCCATACACTCCAATGCATACTGAAAATGACTCTGCAGAGCCATGTGGGGAGCTTCACTCCTTTCCATGTGAGTAATAGTATAGAGGATAGTTCACAAAGGAAAATATCAGACATCCCTCATAACGACCTTACTGCTATGTTTCTCGGTTCTTGACACACAATGATGATTGATGTAGTAGTTCATAGGCTCACCTCTGCCCCTGCTACCTATAAGTGTCACCCATGAACCATGACGAGATAGTCTTATTAGGAAATAGATATCCTTGATATATATGGTGAGTGTGTGGGAGACCACATGAAATTCCTTCTCGTTCACATCCCACATGTGAACCAAGTACTCAAGTAGTCTCAACTGGGCCCTCATGCCTTGAATCTTGAAGAATTTCAATAACCCACACTGCCAGAGGGCCATAACTATTCTCGGGTCATTTCCAATGAAGTAATCTTCTTCTTTTTGATCTCATTCATGCCACTCAAACATATTAACCAAGGAAGACCTGCCAAGGAACCATAAAAAGAAATTAGAAACTTAATTTTATTTCCTGTGGATTTTCCCTTGTTGGGTTCATCTTTTAAAATTTTGGGCTGTGGTCATCGCAGGCGTGTGCATTCACACACTGTGGCGTCATCTCACCCTAGCTATAGGATCACCTACGATGATCCTAGATCGTTGCAGGTCTTGATATAGGGCACCTGCGATGACCTCAATGCATGGGTAACCCCTAAAAAGTCAACCCAAAACACATTTTTAACCAATGAAAATCAATTTTAAAACCATGAAAAGATGAAGGAGATGGAGATTACCTCTAATGCGGTGAAAATTTGCTAAATGATCTCCTGTGCACTCCGCAAGCCACAGTTGAAAATTGAGGTGAAAAAGGGCTTTGGAGTAATATTTGAGAAAAGTTACAAATGAAATGGTAAAACATGGTTTGTTACCTATTTGATTGACTTTTGTTACTTTTCATTTGTATATTATATTATTTTATGCTTTACCCAAACCCTAAAGTCCTAAAAAATTTACAAGTGATTGATTTTTGCATATTGAAAAAGTACATAGGTGAGACGTTGGAACAAGGGTCCGCTTTTTGGTTTGTTTTTATATATTTGTCACATGTATAAATCCTTTTAGGGTTTTTCAGGAAAAACTCCAAGTAGAGTATTAGTTCTATCTCACGCTCATGAAACCATGAGAATGTAATCATGTTGGCACAGGGGTAGACCCAGGGTTCAACACTACAACACCGCACCAACAAAACCTTAACTACCGACCCTTTCAGCAACACCTGTGAAGCAGATGAAGTCTCACCCAAGGTAGAGGTAGGGGTGGTTGTAGGACTCAGATGTATGCAACCTTAGCTGGGACACATATATGTGATTGTAACACTTTAGCAGAGCAATTAGAAATTATAGTTCATCAATATCCAGTCTTAGTTTAAAACGCAGTTAAACTCTAGTAATAAACCAGTGCAACATTCCCATAGATTCAATAGATTCAAACACTAAGCATACTAACATAGATCATATCTAACATTCATGCACGTTATTTAGCACTAATCTACCATATTAGACTCATCTATCATCTAACAATGCACTAAGCATTTAATCACTTAGATAAGAGAACAACCATAAAGAACAAAGCATTCACAACATAGTATATACATGGTTCACCCCCACCCCAGGGATACGTCGACCAACTCTTGTCTTCTTTATTAGCTTATGTCAATTTTCTACATGCACAAAGCCACAAAAACCTACTCCACATAAGACAAGAGATCTACGCGCACTTCGCCAGATCCTCCTTCCCTAGGTATATATAGGCACAGAGCCTTACACAACCTTTTACAGTCACTTGCACTTAGCCTTACAAGTCTCACACAACATGCACAAAGAAATTACAACCATTACTTGTATCTAGCCAAAAGGAACTTATCCATTCCTACTCACTACATCACCTAACATCTATTTATATATTAAAAAAAGGGGCCTAAGCATGGGTAAACCCATGGGACGATATCCCCATGCCCGTTACATAAGCCCAAAACCCAAAAATCCTTAAAAAGGGGTCTAGATCCTGCGATCTCCTCTTCAAATTGCGCTCTGCCTTCGACATCCTGTCGAAGTATCAAAAGTAGGTCAAACATGAAAAGAAATATTCAAAACTTGGTCAAGGGACAACATGCCCCCAAAAGTCACCAATGACTCATCCCGAGTCACTCTGATCTGGGTAGCTCTGCCTCAAAATCCTTGAGCTTGGCTCGAGTTGCTTCGACCTATTGTTGTGCCATGACCACCTGTTCAACGAACTCTTGGATTACTGCTTCGTTGATAGGTCCCTCTAAGCATTGTTTAGCTGGAAGGATGACTTGCTCCAGTTCTTCTCCTCGACCTTTGATCTCTGCAAATAGTTGGAAAGCCTCATCCTGTATAGGTTGGATCCTCTAAGTCACTTCCATGACTTTTATCTGAATCATGTGGACTACTATTGAGCAGTGCGTTGCTCCCGGGATCGCTTCATCCTTTCAACAACTGACATGGGCTTCAACTGCACCTGTATTGTTTTTGCTTGTTGATTCATCTCCTAGAGATGTGACTCCAGTGCCTTCAGTTATGGATTCTTAGTGAGTCACTCATAAGTCTGGGCACTGCGATCACTTAGTTGTTTACATTCCATGGTGAGGGCCTTGATTCTTTCAACTCCGCTTCAGGCAGTTGCTTCTCTTTGATCCCTCACATCCTGTGGAGTGCTTGGCACTGTGCAGAGCTCTAAGTCTACTATTCTTTGTTGAAGCTATTGGATAGCCTCTGCGAGCTACGCTACTTGATGCTCTACTAGTTCTTCCTCCTTATGTTCCAAGCCTGTCACAGAGAGAAGTGATCTGTTGACTACTTCTTTTACTTCAACTTGCTCTGCGATCAACTTTTGTTTCTCCTGCTAGATCTGCACTCTCTCTCCTTTGAACTTGGCTTGAAGGGCATCCTTCTCTTGTTGCGCAATCCTGCATTGCTCCATAACTTCCTCCTGTGATTTTTTTAAGGCCACTTTGGCATGTTCATTTTCTTCCTATACACGACGAAGGCGATCTTCGATCGCGTCAACTATTCTGCAGAGTTAGGTAGGCTCATCTCCAAACTATGGTTTTTTTTATGGCGGCGGCGTAGTGGATACTGCACGGCTGGAATGAAGGGCCTGTTGTACCCCTATGAGTTCAACCTTGACTCTATTGTACATATCCTCCTACTTGGCTTCATGTTTCTGTAAGATTTCCTGCAAGGCGTCATTCACAGCTGTGATAATGAAGTAAAAGTCATCGACAATGAGCATAGTCTGCATCTTAGTCATGGTGGCTCTGGATTTATTTCGGGAAGTGGGTTTCATAGGAGAAACCTTCCTTTTCTTCAAGGTGTTAGTCTCATTAGCAGGATCCCTGGATGGTGTTACTTCTCCTTGCTTCTGCCTGGTCTTCTTTGTCATTTTTCTCTTTTACTTTGTCATCACCCCCTCAGCCAGGTGATCATGAAGCAGTCTCTTCCGATGTGCTACTCAAGTCTTGGAATTCTTCGGTCTTCTTCGTTCTACTAGTTCTAGGTGTGTCATGTTCTTTGTGAGCGGCCTTTGAGCTGTCAAGTTCAGGATTAGACATCTCTGTAGGGTCAACAGGGAGAAGGAGGTCTGCTGAATAGTCCTTATTTATCTCCTCGAGGTCCTCCTCTGTGAGCTTGTAGTATGACTGAAGCTCCTCTTTGTGCTCATCTGCTTGCACAGTGATATAGATGAAGTGTCGATCTGCACAGAACTTCATAAGGGGCTTGAATCGTTGTAGGGTGTTTGGCATCATGCGAGGTTCAACTTTGATAGCCCTCTTCATTTAGAGATAATACGTATGAAATACCACATTTGACTGCCACTGTTTTCCCATATCGATCGAGTACTAGATCCTGGTGAACTTCGCAGCAAGTAGCTCGAATGGCTCAATGTCTGGGAAGCTCACACCTTCCAGCATCTCCCAAGCAGTAAACACGATGAGGATCAGGATCCAGCTAAAGTGGAACTCGTAGCCCTGATCCCGTGCTTTGCGACAGTCTAATTCCAACTGGTTAACTAGGTACTTCACCCAGTTCATCTGTAGGCCTTCCACCCATTTCCCGGTGAGGTCAACGACAAACCCTGTGACCTGCGTGGGTCTATTCTTGCTCACAAGATTTCTTGCGATTAATTGGCATGCTAGGTGCACTGCACCATTCTGGATGGAAGCTACCTTGTATGCTCATGTCCCCTTCTCAACATCACCGTAGGTATCCTTGATATTCTGTGCTAATGCATGATCTATGGCCTTCCCTATATAGAAGTCCTGTGGGTCAGGTCCTTGCATACTCAATCTGGTGATTCTATGGATCAACGTCGGATCAACTGTGATATAGTGGTCTATCCATAAGTAGCCACCATGGTAACATGAGAGAAGGATATTAACATAGGTGTTAACCTTTTGGTGCCTTCCAGAGTGTGGGATTTTTATTACATTCAATAGGGTGGATTGGGCGAGGTTCATTGTCCATGACTAGGGGATTAATTTCAGGTTCTTTCCCTTCGTCCTGGTCAAGTATTTATAAGAGGCAAGCATACTATGGTTCTTGCGGTCTCCTAGGTTGATGCCCCTAAAATTCAACATCATGATATTATCCTGCTGCGTTATAACTGTATGTATCCCCTTAAGGAGGTACGCATTAACCATGGTGTAATCAAAGTCCCTCGAGACACTGTCACAACTCACCGCGCCAGCCAAAGGCAGGATGTAGTTGGGTAATATGGTCGGGATTAGATTCACATTCACTAGGTCATCTATGTGCTTGGTTCTCTTCTCCACTGTCAGTTAGGATGGTCCAGATCCATGAGCAATCGATGGAGAGGCTTGCACTCCTCTCGTCGATGATGCTTGTACACCCACAGACATTACCCTTTTAGACATTACTCTTTCAGTCATGAGTTCGATGAGTACCTCCTTTACAGAGTCTTCGACTGTGCTAATTTCTTCGGACATACACGCTTGTGGTTGAATATCTTGGGTGTTATCACATAAGCATGTAGGGGGTGATTTCCCTAAGGAGTGACCCCTCTGGGTGAAAAGAGGGCAAGAAATGGGTCAAAACCCACTTTGCCTAAGTTGGCGATCAGGCACATATGATTTAAAAGATGTGTGGATTTGGGTGGCCGTGTTCCATGCACCCAGATCTATGAACAAGGTCCAATTCTGGATCCCCTCCACCATTCTGCCTTTAATGGGGGGGGGTCCGATATGGTGTCACGTAGGTCTAAACGACTGGGATTAAAGCGCCCAGATCTGTGGCTGAGGTCCAACTTCGGACCCATCTTGCCATTTTTCCTTNCCCTCTCAATCGCTCACCGCCTTCACCTCCTTGTGACAAGTGTCCCCACTCTGCCTCCTCTGTCCCCCTGTTATATCTCCCACTTCCCTTCTACCCTTCACCACTTCACACCTGTCCTCCACTATCCCAGGTGTCATGCCCCCATTCCTTTCATCCTTATTATTTCCCGACACCCATGCCCTCGTGCTCCATGTCACTTCCACCTGTGTCCTATCCATATTCCCGTGGCACTTCTCATTCAGTGTCATAGCCCCACTTTTTTCCACTTGGTGCTTCCACCTCAACACCCCTTGTCTCATATTCACATTGTCGGTGCCACCACTCTCCCCCTCAGATCCTCGCCCATGTTTATAGACTGGGCCCCCTCGTAGCAGTCCAGTGAAGCAGCAACGACCAAGGAAAGGCCACTACGTTGTCCAAGCATAGAGTTGACCGGGGCCTTCCCCGATCCCAAGGAAGCATTTATTGAAATAGATGGTGGTGGTTAGACATCGTCTCCACCATAAATGGAAAGTCCATAAAAGGAATGGAATCTTGTCAATTCATTTGTAGGGTCACTAGGAACACGATTGCATTTGATTAGGGTGATAGACTGTCCAGGCTGCAGTTTGAGGAAGACTGCATGCACAGTCTGCCAGTAAACATGCAGCCATAACGCCTTCAATGCAATGACTCGAAATTTGCGCTGTCATTTTTCCTTGAGTATATGTAGGAGTTTTTGACATTTTTGTTAGGATCGATGGTAGAGCTAAGCTCCCTATTGTAAAGTTTTAATGAAGCACTGGTTTCCCTGGTTATGCGTATGTACGTGAGACTTCTTGTTTAAGGATAGTCAACTTCTTTCATTTCTCTGTAACTCGTGTGTTAGAACACCTGGGCATGGATGATCCAGTCGAGAGTAGTTTTGTTGCTGTGATGGAGGTTTGATCACAGTGGCATAACAACTAGTTTTAACAGGCTTTTCATGTTATGTCTCTTCTTTCTATACCAAGTAGCTTGGGCATGGAGGATCCAGTCGAGCTTTTATTATAGTGTTGGGATGAAGGTTTGATCACCTCGCTGTTATAGTTGTGACTTTATCAAGTCATATCTTGGTGTCTGAAGCCCTGGGTCAAGATGAGATTGTACTTGGAGATTTTCTTATTTCTTGTTGACTTACTCACCCTTTACCACACTTACTGACTGAAGTTTGATTGAGTCCTCACCTGCCCATGCTTTTCTTGGTCTAGGATTCTGAGTTAAAACGATATGGTTCTGAGTTTACTTCCATGCGGTCACCTTTTATAAAACTAACTCGTGACATAAAATACTGATGGGTATCAAGCTTACTCCTGCTGCAATCTAGGAGTGACTTCTGGTGCTAAAATCGAGTTTGAAGAGAAACTACTCAATGCAACGAGATGGATGGTGATAGCTCGATGATCACTATGCGGAATCAACTAATCTGTGGGCTCATAAAATCACAGTTGGAAAAAGTGTTCTTGGTGCAAGGCTCGACAGAATAAGTAGACAACTAGGTAACATATCTCTCCAATGGGCGGGAAGCCTTCATTAATGCAGTTCTGTGCATTATGGCGCGGTCCCAACGGTCTGATGGTGAGCTTTCTGACCATAAATGTCATTCTAACCATTTAGGGTGTTGGTCTAACGATTATACTGTTTCCAATGGCTATATTGCTTCACCATGATGAAGTTCCATGCTGTGATATACTGATATCCTAACAAAGTTCAGATTCTAGAATCCTCCCTTCTATGAAGTTCCCTCCAGAACCTTCTATAATTTTTTGATCTTTGTTCTCTTCTTATTGAATTTTCTATCCTTTTTTTCAGTGATCTTCGTCTCGTTATTCCTCTTTCCATTCAGATTCTTGTCTTCTTTTGGCATAGTAACTTCGCGTTGTTGAGATTCTTTCGTAGGGTTCACGAGTAATACTTCTTCTCTAACTGGGGTAGGTTCTTTAGTCTTCTGTGAATCTTCTTGTGTTCTTTCAACTTCGACATCCAAGTTTCTGGTTCTAAATAGCTTTGATATGTTCTCTTGTTCTTTAATCAAGTGTTCTATCTTCTTAGTCATGAAATATCTTAGGCCTTGATTTTTCTATTTGAGGTCTTCTTCTTCCTTTCTTCGGGTTTGATCCTTCTCGATCCAAGCTTTTCCTAGTAACATAGAAAATAGGGTGTTTTTCTCAATAAATTTAACAACCTCAAAATCTTCCTCTGTTGAAGTTCCATGAGAACTCATAGATGTCTGGGTGAGTCTTCCACATAGGGTTATCAGTTTTCCTTTAAATAATCATTTTCCTCCCAATGAAGGAATCATAGCAGTCTTTCCTAAAGTTTCACAAGTTCTTTATGTCATGATATTCACCTGTGTTTCTTCATCCAGAACACAGTCAATGTGGAAGTCTCCTATTCTTGTTTCTATGTATTCTTTTTCTTTGAAGATCTTTGATAAGATGATATTTCAGTGATCATCTAGGGTTTCTTTCATTTGTAGAAATGCATCCTCTGATTTTTTCTGGGTTCAGCCATGGTCTCAGTGTCTTGATCTTCCTTAGGGTCTTCTTGTTTCATATTCATTCTATCAATCTTAGCAATCATTCTAGGGAAATCCAAAACTTCATTATCTGTAGCTTTACAACAAAGACAACTAGGTCTTCTACTAGGGCATTCCTTAGCCATATGTCCTAATCTTCTACAACTGTAACAAATGGTTAATCATCATTTTCTTTTAAATGATCCCCAAAATTTCCTGTACTGCGCACTAGGATCATGTTAGCTAACCTGCAAAAAGATATTTCTAGGATCCTGCATCCATTTGTTATTCCAAACATTCTTTCTATGCATAGGTATAACATATCTTTCACTATTCTTATGAGATATGCTTATATCAAATCTTTTTTCTTCTATATGTGCCCTACTTTTCAAGCTAGGACAAAATTTATCAAGCATACCTAAATCCATACTTTTAGAAACAAAAATTTCCACTTATCTTACTTCTAACAAAGCACAAATCTTATAGATCTTACCTCTTTAATAAAAAATTCTCACTTTTACCTCTATCAGAGCACAAATCTTTCAGATCTTACCTCTTTTCTTTTGATATGACCCTTCTTCTTGGCACAGAGCTTCACAGGTCAAGTAGTACTACGTACTAGAGAAACAGATCTATGCACAAAGCTTTTCTCTTTTTTAGTTCTCAGCAATCATAGTTTCAGGTCCCGACAATGGAACCATTTGTTGACATAGGGGTAGAACCAGGGTTCAACGCTACAACAATGCACCAACAAAACCCTAACTAACGATCCTTTCGGCAACACCTGCGAAGCAGATGAAGTCTCACCTAAGGTAGAGGCAGGGGTGGTTGCAGGACTCAGATGTCTGCAACCTTAGCTGGGACACATATATGTGACTGTAACACCTTAACAGAGCACTTAGAAATTATAGTTCATATATATCTAGTCTTAGTTTATAGTGTAGTTAAACCCTACTAATAAATCAATGCAACATTCCCATAGATTCAATAGAGTCAAGCACTAGGCATACTAACATAGATCAGATCTAGCATTCATGCACATTATTCAACGCTAAGATACCATATTAGACTCATCTATCATATAAAAATGAACTAATCATTTAATCACATAGATAAGAGAACAACCATAAAGCACAAAACATTCACAACACAGGATATACGTGGTTCACCCCCACCCTGGGGCTACACCCACCAACTCTTGTCTTATTTATTAGCTTCTGTCAATCTTCTACATGCACAGAGCCACAAAACCCTACTCTGCATAGGATAGTAGATCTGCACGCACTTCGCCAAATCCTCCTTCCCCGAGTAGATCTAGGCACAGAGCCTTACACAACCTTTTATAGTCACTTGCACTTAGCCTTGAAAGTCTCACACAACATGCACAAAGCACTTACAACCATTACTTGTATCTAGCCAAAAGGCACTTAGCCATTCCTACTCGCTACATCACCTAGCATCTATTTATATAATACAAAAAGGGGCCTAAGCATGGGTAAACCCATGGACCGATATACCCATATCTATTACATAAGCCCAAAACCCAAAAAGCCCTAAAAAGGGGCCGAGATCCTGCAATCTCCGCTTTGACTTGCACTCCACCTTTTATAGCCTATCGAAGTCTCAAAAGTAGGTCAAACATGACCAATAATCCTCAAAACTTGGTCAAGGGCCAACAAATCAAGTAGTCGTTTGTCATTTTTTCGAAATTTTATTGGTAAAAATGAAAAACGAAACCTATGGAGTATCCTTTAATCTCATTTCACACTCCTTAAAAAATGAAAATATTGCCGAGCGACCTTGTTCTTTTCATGCTCGTAAAAGTATTTGAAGAAAACATATGATGAGCGGTAGGTTATCACTTTTTCGGTCTTGTCAAATTAATTTACGAAGAAGGACTTTATGGAGTTCTCTTTAAGTATTTTTTAGACTCTCTAAAATTGAAAAACCACTGAGTTTTCTCTCTTTGGACTCGTTAAACAAACATAGAAATACCCATACGGGATCAAACCTCTCCTTCTTAGGGTTCGTTAAATATAATCTGAGGGACTCGTCTGAAGTATGAGATTACATCTACAAGCATATGTTATCCTCCTCAAGATTGCATAAAAATAAAGAGGTATTCGCCATAAATGGTGGGGGAAAATTCAGAAGGAAATGTGTCTCTGTATTTGAATTAGTGGCAGTAATAGTCACTCTTGAACATGACACCCCTTCATCATTATATCCAAGTTGGTAAATCCATTTGTCTCTCGTTTCACCATCCACAAATTCATATGTTGGGTTCTCCTTGAGTCAATGCTGCCAAGACCATTGTTGTGTCATTCATATGTTCAAGAGAAGTCCAACCTAAACAAGCCTTCTATCGAGTCGACCATCTGTAGTTATAAATTTTCTACCATGTCAGCCTTCCCTGTGTCAGTCCCAAATCACTTCATACTTTGATATACTTCAAATATGTTACATATTTCATGTCATTGATGGGGGATGCATCATGGCCCTCCTGTGATGAGTCTTTTCCCATCGAATTCAACTCATTATCCAGGAACAAGACTTATAAATCATTCAATACCTTAGAGCCTGCATGACTCAATGGCAGGTCTCTTCGATTTCAACAATGGGTTCACATCATTAACCCCTGATTGGAAGATTCCATTGAGTGTTCGACTTCAACTCATTTATTCACATTCGTTGAATTGTATTAGGGTACCTTGGGAGTCATTGACATCAATGGTGATTTCCCTCACACTTGTTAACGGTTTTCATTAATGACCGGTAATCAAGTGGTTTCTACCATGTTCGACTTCAACACCTGTAATCACATGGTTAGATGCATACCTAGAAATGATGGAAATGAAGACCCTAGATCTTGTCGCTTTGGTCTAGGTTGTGATAGAGTATTCATGATTTGTATTGACACATAGATTCACTTTGTATGTCTCGTGGTTATGTTCAAATTTGAGTTCTTTTAGAGCATAGATACATAGTGTATTCCTGGTGGCTATGATGAATCATGTTGACATGGATCCATAATGTATTTTTAGTGGCCATGACTCACTTGACACTTATGATTAGAGTCACTTGTAGTCTGATCATGGGAATTCCTACCTCAGAAATGGTATGTTATTATGTATATGCTTGATTGTTTGCAGGTTCCTGATCGATGCGCTCCTTGTTTTCGACACACACATTCTACAAAGTATTTCAGTTGTCACAAGTTCTAGATTCATACTTTGGGGGGAATTCTGTTACACATTATTTTTGTCACCTCAGTGATCACCTGACAACATGTGTCCATGTTCCCTAAAAATATTAAAAGAGACTTTCTCCATGGGAAAAATGTTTTTATTTCCTCTGCCAAAAACCATATGAAGGAAGGTCGTCGCACCCTTCTAAATACATGGGGTGCGACGATACATTATCGTCGCATCCTGCACTATACCTGGACTGTGACATCGTCGCATGTTTCTAAGTGTGTAGGGTGAGACAATTCTTAAAGCTTGGTAAAAGTCAAATTTCATGAATGTTCTAGAAGGGGATGCTATAGATGATGAGGTGGCCTCTGATCAGTTTGGATCTTAATCGCTTCTCTGATTTGGTGGGATGATCCTAATCTCCTCATCCATCTCTCTTTCACACTATATAAAGAGGGATATCTCATGGAAAAGGCTAATGTTTAATAGGCTAATAATTGTATGGAGAGTTCTACTTCAGATTATGCTTGAGAGATTTTCTTTAGTTCCTCAAGTCAGATTGTGGATATTCTTCATTCAAGTTATTGGAGCAAAGGTGTGTGTGTTGAAGAAACAATACATCGAAAGGGGACCTTGCAACATCAAGGCATGGGTTGTATTCTCCACTTTCTATTCACTTAATACAATAATGCATTTCTTCCCTATATAAACATCTTGTCTTCTATTGTATAATTCCTTGATCATATACATAGACTTCATTAGAATGTATGTATCATTGTTTTCCTTCGTTGTTGGTTTGTGATTATTAGACATGCTTACTCTATTCTACAAAATCAAGGAAGGAGATACAAAGACAAATCTAGCAAGGACAAGCGTCGTTTAAAAGGCACGTCACTTGTAACTCATTAAAGGTCTCATGAAGCCATATAGGTCTCGTATCTTGGTTGCTAGGAGGATCTACTAGGTCCAAGACTCCTTTGACTCCTCCTCATGATCTAAGGGACACTCCTTTATACATAATGGTATTGTACTCTCCTAAACCTTTTGGAACCTCCTATTCCTCATCACCTGTTGTGATCTCGAGGGACCTCCTGAAAGATACATCCTCCTTAAACCTGACATTCTGACTGACCTCAACATATCGTTGTCCTGGAATGTAGATTCAGTAGGCCTTAAAAGTTTCGTTGTATCCCATAAAAGTTCCCTTCCTCCAAAATGGTTCTAACTTTGTCCTACTATTCTTGGGAACATGGATGTATACTAGATAAATATAGATCCTCAAATTCCCTATCTTTGGTTCCACTACCGTGAATACCTCCTCAGGATTATTATCCTCGAAGATACTACGAGGACTCTTATTTTGAA
Source organism: Picea engelmannii (assembly GCA_009831015.1). Taxonomy (NCBI): domain Eukaryota; kingdom Viridiplantae; phylum Streptophyta; class Pinopsida; order Pinales; family Pinaceae; genus Picea; species Picea engelmannii. The sequence goes on from ML802071.1 coordinate 87,495, forward strand.
CATAAAATGTAGTGTTGCATGCTTTTGTCCATAACATCTTGGGTAGATCTTTCTCATGCAACATTGCCTTGTCAACCTCAAGTATTGTCAAATTCTTTCTTTCGGTGAACCCATTCTGTTGAGGGTTGAAAGGTACTATTGAATCCCTCTTAATTCCTTCTTTCTTTCAAAATTTCTTGAAATCGTTGGAGGTATACTCACCCCCATTTTATGACATCAATACCTTGATCTTTATGATTCTCCACTAGAGCTTTGAAATCCCTGAATCGACTAAAGACTTCATCCTTGGTATTCATGAAGAAGATCCATGTTATCTTGGAATAATCATCAATTAAGGTCACATAATAATGGAAACCACTTGCAAATGGAACTCGAATCGGTCCACACACATTTGAATGTACTAGGTCTAGGATTTTCTTGGACCTACTATCATTGCTTGGAAAATAATCCTTGATATTCTTTCTAGGTGAAAAACCTTCACATACCCCTTGATGCTCAGTTCCAAACTCTTGGAGTCTCGTGACTATTTTTCTTAACATTGGTAAATCCTGGTGATGGAAATGTCCCAATGTCCTATGCCAAATATTGCATGGCTTATCATTGTCATGTATGAGGGCCTAAGACATATGACCTGTCAACTTGTAGAGACTTCCATCACGAGTCCCAATGACTTATGTTGAGTCAATACTTGATCCTTTTGGCCAAGTAAGAACCTTACCATCAATGAATGCCATTGAATACCCTCTTTCCTCCATGGAAGAGATAGAGAGTAGGTTCTTATTTAGTCCAGGTGTTAGCAACAATTGTGGTATCAGGGAACAAAGGTCTGCAGGACTGCACGATAAGTGCCCTAGCGCAGCACACAAAAGAAATCTGCTTGGGGCTCGAATCAAGCAAGCGAGCTTGATCATGGACATGAGAAGCGGTGAAATCTCCACAGGGGTGCCTCATCGGAAATCGGGATATCGGGGATCCCAGGAGCTAGAGTTTTATGCATTTCAGAATCACGATTCACAATTTCCCGATAGGCGGGAACGACTGTCAATCATAAAGGACAGGTGGCATACTTTGCAACGAGGAGCAGACCATTTACAGGTCAGCAGTCATGAGCCATCGCGAGTTCGGAGGATGCATGTTCATTGACATCGCAAACCGTGAAATCCCGATGGAAGGTATGGTCAAAGGCATATGGTGGTGGTCACTTGAGCCAGGGCCCAGTCTAAGGGCTAGCACGGAAGGCGCATCAACAATTGGATAATCGCAAGTCCCGTGGACACAAAAATCGTGTCATCAAGAATGCCGAAAATCCGATGGGGGGTTTGGCTACGATCACGCGGAGACATGTCATTTGGATCGTGTTTTATCCGGTAGGGGATAGCTCCTAGGAAGAGGATCTCATTGCACATCGGGATATCTGAGATCCCGGAGGTAAGGATTTCATGCATATCGAACTCGCGAATCCCAAATTCCCAGAATCTTGAAACCTCATCACATACCTCTATTACCTATTCCTTGCTTCCACGTCACATCCCCGTGTCATACCAACCACAATTTTCCCGGCCCTTGTGTTCCTCCACTTGGCTCGTACACTTCGAAGCCCACGAATCCCGCCACTTGCATTTGCCCTATCGCTTTCCCTCTGCCACATCCATCCACACTGAGCATGTCATGTCACCCTCACCTGATCACCGTCCATTCACCACTTCATATCAAGCCCTCTAGTGATCACGACGACCTCCACATCTACCCGCTAGTCTGACCACGAATTCTTTGAACAGATCCAAATGGTAGAATGAGAAGCCCCCCCATGTCCTGTAGGTAAAAATTCGACCGGAGCCTGTCTCGATCCCAATGAAGCAGTTATTGCAGCAGTTGACGGTGGTTAGACATCGTTTCCACCTTAAATGGAAAGTCCAGAAATGACTGAAGGCCTGTCAATTCGTTTGCAGGTCCTTTGGGAGCACGATTGCATCCATCTGAAGTTGACGACTGTCCAGAAACTGCAGGCGTAGTAAACATGCAGACGTAATGCCTTCAATGCGATGTCTCGAATTGGCTTCTATGTTTTGCTCTAAGTATTTAGAGAAGTTTTCTCACATTTTTGGAGGTATCGATGGTTGAGCAGAGCTCCCGGTTGTAAAGTTTTAATGAAGCACTGTTATTCTGGTTATGTATAAACTTTTGAGACTTCTTGCCTTATGAATGCCAGTTCCTTTTACATCTTTGTTATACTGTGTTAGAACAACTCGGAATTGGAGGATCCAGTCAAGCTGTAGCTATTATAGGATGATGTTGTAATGGATCACTGTGATAGTTGCGCTGTCTCTAATCGATTCTTGTGATTTTCCCAGCACTGAAGTGACTTGGAATTAGAGGATCCAGTCAAGTCCCCTTTTAGTTCCTTGAGACCCTGAACCAAGCGGATCTTGCTTTCAGAGTATTTCTTCTACAAATTGCCGAAATCCTGGTGCCCAAGTTGTTTTCTCACTTTTCCTACTAAGTCTTCCATCTGTTCATCTTATAATCAACCCACTAGTTGAAGTTAGGATTCCAGACCTCCTTTTCTCTTTACATACCAGACCCAGTCCCTAAGTTAGGATGATATTTCCTCGAGTCTTACCTCCATTTGATCATTCCTTTAAACAAACCGTGACATAAAAACTGACGGGCGTCAGGCTCTGCTCCTGCAAGCAATCTAGGAGTGACTTCTGACGCTAACATTTCTAGCACCGTTGCCGGGGATGAAATTGAAGATTTTCCTTGGGTAGAACGACATTGAGCCTCTGAATCCGAAGGTGCATCGGATTATCAGAGCCTTTCATGATTTCTAATTTGCACCTGGCGACTCCAATTTGACGACTTCACTGGGGAGAACCTGCTCTGTTAATTGTGGCTTTCAGAGGTAGGCATACTCGGTCTCATCCATAGCTGCCTCTAGCTACACCTGAAACAGATCTAGAGGCGGTTCTCAGAAAGGGAAAGGCCTCTGAAGAAGAAGCGTCCATCATTGAACCAGGTAATCCACCACATCCTTCTGTTGGAGCTCCTTTTTCTCCTCCTCAATTATTTGACAGGCCTGTCTCTGCAGTTCCTCGTTTCTTAAATTTTGGGAGTGTTCATGTCGAGTTTTCCTCTCCTGGTCTGGGATCGGAGGGTCAAGACCTTGTCACTCCCCTCTCTCCTGAAGCTATACCCTGGCATAGACCCAGGACCACAGAAGAGTTCCCCACTCCTGCACAAAGAGGAGTGCCTGCTGACTTGAGCTCGATAGCCCATTCCTTGAATCAACTCTTGTTTCCCACCCCACTCCGAGATTCATTCCCGGTAGCCCCTTCATGAACTCCTTCTCCTCCAAATTCTCCCCCACCTAATATTCCTATGGCTGGTGCTAATCCCCCTCTGAATAAGATGGACACCATAGTTTCTGCTAGGTATGCTCCCTTGATCTTACCTCAGCCCACAAATTCTTTCTCTGTTGGAGATTACTTGAAATGTATGCCCAAGTTCACTGGGGAAGGGGACATAGCTGCGAAGGAACACCTGGCTGCTTTCTACAGTTATGCAGACAACCTGAACATTAGAAATGAAGATGTCTAGATGAGGGTTTTTGTCCAGAGCCTGGATGGTGAGGTAAGGAAATGGTTTAGAGGATTAGCTCCTGCATCTATTACTGGAATTGAAGCCCTGGATAATTCTTTCCTGAGGCAGTGGGGAGATAAGAAGGATTTCATGTACTATATGAATGAGTTCGGGTCTTTGAAGAAGATGGAAGGAGATTTTGTCTCTGACTTCTCCAAAAGATAATATAAAATGTACAATAATATTCCTGATGAAATAAAACCATCAGAAGCCTCAGCCAAGATGTCCTATGCTAGTGCATTTGGTCCCGATTTCTGTCTTTTATTGAGAGAAAGAAGAGACGCCTCCTTGGCTCAAATGAAAGACGCAACCATAGAAGTGGAATCCAATGTATTAGCAGCCGATAGATTGAGGAACGAGGCTGACACGGGCAGGAGAAAAGGAAAATCAAAAGCCTAAACTTCTGGCCCATCGGTGCCCCACCTTCAAGTAGATGAAATGACCAAAATGGTGAAGTCTTTGTCTGTAGAGATGGAAAAAATGAAGGTAGAGAGGAGGAAATCATACCAGGGCCCTCAGAGCGCCGAAAATAAAGGAGGTTTCAGGAGACCGAATAATTTTACTCCCCCTAATATGCAAAGAGAGAGAGGAAGAGACAGAGAAGACCAGAAAATTCAGGCACCTTTTTAAAACAATTTTGTGGCTGAGGGAGAAGAAGGGGAAACAGACGAACTTGAGCCTGAAATCCATTTCTTTGGAGATGCTCCCCCTTTTCCTCATCTCACTCAAGCATCATACGAGGAGTCTCTCATGGAAAATCAACTAAATGAATTGAGCAAGGGAGAAAAGGCTGGCGGTGGTCAAGGCAGGTACAACCTGAGGTCCAACAAAAGGACAGCAGCACCGGATATTCCTGAGCAGTCCACTAGAATCGAAAAGCCTACTAATGTAGTAGCATATGGTCACATAGGTAAGAAGGCCCAACCCCTCTCTCCCGTTGTCCATAATCATGTTCCTGAAATAAAAGAAATTCCGAAGCCTATATCGTCTTTTAACTTCGAGCATGAGATCCAAAAGATTAGGATCCTTGTGCCCCTCACTGAGCTGATTAAACATGACGAATTCAAAAAATGATTCTTTGAAATTTTACAGTCTGAAGCCTCATGCCTTCCCTCAGACTCTATAAACCTCCAAGATGAAAATCCAGCAGTTGTCTTGGGCCCCATGGTAGAAAATAGAGATGAATCATCCCCCCCTTTCTACACATCCCTGAACGTACATGATAAAGTGATGCACAACTGCTTGATGGATTCAGGGGCCTCTCACAACCTCATGCCCAAAACTGTCATGGAGGAGTTAGGGCTAGAAGTTACCCGAGCCTATCATGACCTTTATTCCTTTGACTCCAGGAGAGTTCAGTGTCTTGGAGTTATCAAAGACCTAGTTGTGACCTTGTTTCAACTGCCCATGAAGAGTGTGGTCATGGATATAGTAGTAGTTGATGTCCCCCCCAAGTTTGGTATGCTATTATCAAGATCTTGGATAAAACGACTGGGGGGAACCTTGCAGATGGACCTCACATATGCTACTATCCCAGTGTTTGGGGGGGAGCATAGAAGACTATACAGGGAAGCCTAGCTGGCTTACATAATCAGTGATGAAGCCAACCCCACCAATCATCCCATCTTCGCCTTGGACACCGACTTAGGTTCCAGTCTGCTCCAACTCTCTCATGCTCCCAAACTTCCTCTTAGACTCAAAAAGCAGCCCACCATTTCCCCCGAACTTCCTCCTTCCATCACCCCCGTCTGGAAACTGTTCTTTGATGGAGCCTCTTCCAGGGAAGGCGCTGGAGCTGGGGTGGTTTTTGTGTCACCTACTCAGGAAACCATATCTCTGTCATAAAAATTAGAATTTGAAGCTACCAACAATGTGGCAGAGTATGAGGCTCTTGTTCTAGGATTGAGAGCGGCAAGGGATATGGGAATTCAGGAAGTAGCAGTGTTCGGAGATACAGAGTTGGTAGTTCAACAGATCAGGAACGCTTATCAGGCTAAGCATCCTCAACTCAGATACTACAGAAATGAGGTATGGGACCTAGTCGACAATTTCTTCTCAGCATTCAACATTTCATTCATCCCAAGAGAGGAGAACACCATGGCGGATTCCTTGGCTACATCAGCTAAAAATTTCAAAGTACCCTTGCCACCCAAATTTAGATATGATGTAGAGGTAAAATACAATCCCTCCATACCTGACAATGTCAAGCACTGGAAGGTATTCAAGGATGATCTCGAGGTCAAGAGGGTCTTGGAGGCTGTCGAGGAATTTTTAGAAATGCACATTGACCAAGATGCCGTCTCAGAGGAAGAGCTTGATGGGGGTAATTTTCTGAATCAGATCGCAGCGCGTGACATTGTACAACTGCCCAACAACCACATTCCCAGAGGACTGGTTCCTTTGGAAAGAATTTTTGATGGAAATGATGTATCGTTAAAGGGAAAAGTCTCAGAGGAGGATGTTGGTACTATTCAGTGCAAAATTGGGACCGAGGGTGAGCCCAAGTTTGTCAAATTGTCAAAGAATTTGACAGAGGAACAAAGGTCCGAATACATTGAACTTTTGAGCAAATTTGCTGATGTGTTTGCCTGGAACTATGAATACCTCAAAACCTATGACACCTCTATCATCGAGCATAAAATCCCATTAAAGGAGGAGGCAAAGCTGTTCAGGAAAAAGCTGAGACAGATTAATCCCATGCTGCTGCCTATCATGGAGAGGGAAGTGAAGAAGCTGCTTCAAGCTCAGATCATTGTGCCACTAAGATATTCAGAGTGGGTGGCCAACTTGGTGCTAGTAAGAAAAAGGAATGGAGAAATCCGTCTCTGTGTAGACTTCAGAAACCTGAACAGGAGCTCACAGAAGGATAACTACCCCTTGCCAAAGATGGAACATATACTGCAGAGGGTGACAGGAGCTTCTAGGATGTCCATGATTGATGGTTTCTCTAGCTACAATCAGGTCTCTGTTCTGCCTGAAGATAGGGAAAAGACAACATTCACCACTCCATGGGGCACATTCATGTATGCCAAGATTCCATTTGGACTAATGAACGCAGGGGCAACTTTCCAGTGTGCCATGGACATAGCTTTCGCCGGGGAAAAGGATAAATTTGTGGTCATTTATCTGGATGACATCACAGTATTTTCAAAATATGATAAAGAACACCGTCGCCATCTCAGGAAAGTTTTCTTGAAATGTAGAAAGTTTGGCATTTCATTAAACCCCAAGAAATCTCTATTCGCCATGAAGGAGGGAAAGTTACTGGGCCACATAGTATCAGCAGAAGGAGTAAGGATTGACCCCAGCAGAGTTGAGGCGATACAGGCCTTATCCATCCCGAGATCCAGGAAGGAAGTCCAGTCTTTCCTCGACAAAATTAATTTTCTGAGGAGGTTTGTGCCTAACTTTGCTGAGGAGGTAAAGCTTATAACAACCATGTTAAAGAAAGAGAATGAAGTAAGGTGGACTCCTCAATCGCGACATTCCTTTGAACAAATCAAGAAGGCCCTGACTGAAGCTCCTGTGCTTATCAGTCTTGACTACTCAAAGGAATTCCTTATTTTCTCCTTTGCCTCACCTGACACAGTGGCTGCTGTTCTATTATAGACAAATGACAGTGGGCTAGAGCAGCCTATTTCTTATTTCAGCCGAGCATTGAGGGATGCCAAAGTCAGGTATGACACTATGGAAAAGCAGGCTTATGCTCTCGTAAAATCTCTCAAATATTTTAGAACCTACATCCTCCAGTCAAAGATCATCGCCTATGTCCCCTCGGCTGCTGTTAAAGACATTCTTATTCAGCCTGATATGGACGGGAGAAGGAGTAAATGGATAGCCAAAATCCTGGAATTCGACCTGGAGATAAGGGCCACCAAATTGATCAAAGGGAAAGGTTTAGCCAAGCTGTTGGCCAAAGCAAACTGCCAAGTGTTGGGAATAAGTTTCATCAACGAATGCTCAGGTATTCAGCAGGATCAACTGTCCAATATAGACCCTCAAACGGAGCCCCCATTGGCTGAATGTCCTTGGTATAAGGATTTCATATACTTTCTGTAGGAGCTATGGCCTCCAGACGGCCTGCAAAGAAGTAAAGCAAGAGATCTAAAGCTCGAAGCAGTCAAATACTGCCTGATCGATCAAGTGTTATATTGGAAAGACCCGCTGGGGGTGCTTTTAAAATGCATAAGTCCACCAGAGGCCGAGATGATCATGGCTGAATTTCACAGCAGCCTGTGTGGAGGGAACCATTTCTGGAGATCCACAGCCCACAAAATCCTCAGGGATGGGTACTACTGGCCTACCGTGTTCACTGATGTTTTCAAAAAGGTCAGAGCCTGCATCAAATGTCAAAAATTTGCAGGAAAGCATCAGCTCAGGTCTCTACCGTTAAATCCAGTGGTGGTTTCGGGGCCTTTTCAGTAGTGGGGCCTAGATTTCATTGGATAAATTCACCCCCCCTCCAGTGGGTAGCATAGGTGGATCCTGACTGCTACAGATTTCTTTACCAAGTGGATCGAAGCTATCCCCATCAGGAGTGCTTCCCACAAGGTAATCATTAGATTCTTGGAGGACCTCATCACAAGGTTCGACTGCTCGAATAATATTGTTACCGATAATGCAGCCGCTTTTGGGTCTGAACCACTAGCCAAGTTCTGTGACCATTTCGGGATATTGATTCATTCCACTCCCTATTATCCACAGGGAAACGGTCTAGCGGAATCCTCCAACAAAAGCCTGATAAGGATCATCAAAAGGTTGTTGGAAGACAACAAAAGGGCGTGGAATTCAAAGTTGAAATTCGCCCTCTGGGTCGATCGAGTGACTACAAAGAGATCTATAGGTCTCTCCCCTTTCCAGTTAGTCTATGGGGCCGAAGCTGTCCTCCCTCCTCAACTGGTCATTCCCGTAGCGAAATTCTTTCAGGATTATCAAGAAGAGCCGGATGACATGATCAGAAGGATTCATCAGCTAGTAGAGGTCCAACAGGCTAGAGAGAAGGCAATGGATAGGATTTAAGACAATAAACAAAAGATCAAGCAAGTCTTCAATAAGAGAGCCAAGAAGGAGCGGTTCCAGATAGGAGACCTGGTGCTGAAATGGGATGGTCCTAAACAAGATAAGAGCAAACACAACAAATTTGAAGCCCTGTGGATCGGGCCTTTCAGAATCTCCAAGACTTTCTCAAACAACACATATGGGTTGCGAGGTTTGGAAGGTGAAGAAGTTTTCAACAACCCAGTGAATGGGCATTTCCTGAAAAAATATATTATCTGAGCCTCAGTTGGCTCCTTTGTTTGTAAATATTGTTCTTTTTGTTTCCTAGTTCGTTTTCATTTTAATTTTTGCGGCCTAATAATGACTCCATAGTCCAACAGCGAGGCACTGGAACTGCAAAATGAGTCCTTAGAGCATCACATGGATGACTCTATCCCCCATGGAGCCTAATGTTAGCAACAATTGTGGTATCGGGGAACAAAGGTCTGCAAGACTGCACGATAAGTGCCCTAGCACAGCACACAGAAGAAATCTGCTTGGGGCCTGAATCAAGCAAGTGAGCCTGATCATGGACATGAGAAGCGGCGAAAGCTCCGCAGGGGTGCCTCATCGGAAATCGAGATATCGAGGATCCCAGGAGCTAGAGTTTTATGCATTTCAGAATCGCGATTCGCTATTTCCCGATAGGCAGGAATGACTGTCAATCATAAAGGACATGTGGCAGACTTTGCAACGAGGAGCGAACCGTTTACAGGTCAGTGGTCATGATCCATCGCGGATCGGGAAATCGCGAGTCTGGAGGATGCATGTTCATTGACATCGCAAACCATGAAATCCTGATGGAAAGTATGGTCAAAGGCATATGGTGGTGGTCACTTGAGCCAGGGCCCAGTCTAAGGGCTAGCACAGAAGGTGTATCGGCAATCGGATAATCGCAAGTCCCGTGGACACAAACATCATGTCATCAAGAACGCTGAAACTCTGATGGGGGGTTTGGCTATGGTCACATGGAGACAGGTCATTTGGATTGTGTTTTAGCCGGTAGGGGCTAGCTCCTAGGAGGAGGAGCTCATCGCACATCGGGATATCGGAGATCCCGGAGGTAAGGAGTTCGTTCATATCGAACTCGCGAATCCTGAATCCCGGAATCCTGAAACCTCATCACATACCTCTATTACCTATTCCTTGCTGCCACGTCACATCCCCGTGTCATACCAACCACAGTTTTCCCAGCCCCTGTGTTCCTCCACCTAGCTCGTACACTTCGAAGCCCACGAATCCTGCCACTTGCATTTTCCCTATCTCTTTCCCTCTACCACATCCATCCACACTGAGCATGTCACGTCACCCACGCCTGATCATCGTCCATTCACCACTTCATATCAAGCCCTCTAGTGATCACGACGACCTCCACGTCTACCCGCTAGTCTCGCCATGAATTCTCTGAGCAGATCCAAATGGTAGAATGAGAAGGCCCCCCATGTCCTGTAGGTACAAAGTCGACCAGATCCTATCTCGATCCCAATGAAGCAGTTATTGCAGTAGTTGACGGTGGTTAGACATCGTTTCCACCTTAAATGGAAAGTCCATAAATGACTGAAGGCCTGTCAATTCTTTCGCAGGTCCTTTGGGAGCACGATTGCGTCTGGCTGAAGTTGACGAATGTCCAGAAACTACAGGTGCAGTAAACATGCAGACGTAATGCCTTCAATGCGATGTCTCGAATTGGCTTCTATGTTTTGCTCTAAGTATTTAGAGAAGTTTTCTCGCATTTTGGGAGGTATCGATGGTTGAGCAGAGCTCCCGGTTGTAAAGTTTTAGTGAAGCACTGTTATTCTAGTTATGTATAAACTTTTGAGACTTCTTGCCTTATGAATGCCGATTCCTTTTACATCTTTGTTATACTGTGTTAGAACAGCTCGGAATTGGAGGATCCAGTCGAGCTGTAGCTATTATAGGATGATGTTGTAATGGATCACTGTGATAGCTCCGCTGTCTCTAATCAGTTCTTGTGATTTTCCCAGCACTGAAGTGACTTGGAATTGGAGGATCCAGTCAAGTCCCCTTTCAGTTCCTTGAGACCCTGAACCAAGTGGATCTTGCTTTCAGAGTCTTTCTTCTGCAAACTGTCGAAAGCCTAGTGCCCAAGTTGTTTTCTCACTTTTCCTACTAAGTCTTCCATCTGTTCATCTTATAATCAACCCACTGGATGAAGTTAGGATTCTAGACCTCCTTTTCTCTTTACATACCAGACCCAGTCCCTGAGTTAGGATGATATTTCCTCGAGTCTTACCTCCATTTGATCATTCCTTTAAACAAACCGTGACATAAAAACTGATGGGCGTCAGGCTCTGCTCCTGCAAGCAATCCAAGAGTGACTTCTGACGCTAACACCAGGTACATACAACACTTCAGTCATATTGAGAGGATTTATAGAGTTTAGCTGAAATGAAGTTGTTCCAACTCCCTTGATTGCATACTTGGCATTATCTCCAAGTTCCACCTGCAATCGTGAGTTCTTCTCTGATAAACTAGTGACTGATTTTTGTGGCCCTATCATATTAGGAGAAGCTCCACTATCCACTAGGCAAGTTTCCATGGTGCCCTGCCCGGAACAAGAACAAGAACAAGAACAAGAACGACACTCTTCTAGTGTTATGACCATGAATGTGTTTCGAGATGATCCCTTCTCTTCAAATCCCAAGCTCTTAAAACATGTCAATTTTTACATGCATCTCTATGTGAATAATTTCAAAAATGAAAAATTCTTCCTAGTGATCTAATTATCATTGAAAAAGTTTACACTAAAATTATTGAATGAAAACATATGCAACGAAAAAAACAAGATCATAGATGAATCATCAATACACACGAGACACAATAATTATATTATGTAACTTTATCCAATCCTTCAAATCTGTGGACAAAACTAGTCCTCGCAATGTCATCAAGATTGAGGACAAAACCAATCCTTTTGGCTAATACAATGCCACCAAATACGAGGACAACCTTGTCCTTCAATAACCATAAAAATCAAAATACCAAACCTCAACAATAATCTGGAAATATCTTCTTCCCAAACATCTACTGTAGATCACCTATACAGACTACTAACATCACTTATTAGCTTGTACATATATGTACCTTCCTAGAAAAGAAGATACACGATTCACCTTACTGGAAACCCACAAAAATGCGTTGTTTACTCCACTACAAATTGCATATACCCTATACGTGATTTTTCCTTCTGCAACCTACATATATACATGCTTCATCCTCCTGCAAACTATGTATAACCTCAGAAACTTAGTTTTCTTTGCATGTGCATCCTTCCTCACTTTTGCATTTTGATCCAGAAACCTCATGCTAGATCTTCTAGGTGCAGAAGTCTCCCTGCCACAATTTCCATACTCATAAAAAATGTTTATTCACTTATGCTATGTTGGCACAGGGGCAGACCCAGGGTTCACTCCAAGAGGGCACCAACAAGCCATAGCTACTGGCCCTTTCAACAACACCTATGAAGCAGATGCAGTCTCACCCGAAGAAACGATGAGGGAGTTGCAGGAAAGTGATGTCTACAAGCAGGGGAATATCAAGGGGATCTTGTATAACAACAATCATGGTATTCATATATCATTTACCAGTGACATGTATGTTGGAAGGTTTACAGTTGGGAGTAAGATTGTCATTGATGGCAAGAACAATGATGGCAAAGATCAGCGATGGAAAAGATCAACGATGACAAAGATCAGCGATGGCAAGATCAGAGTAAGTGGAACAAAGTAAGCTCGGGAGGAGAAGTAGCATTTCTGATTGTTGGATCCCATTTACAATTCCTGATGACCGTCAGATCAAGTGTTGATCGAGACTATTGATCCGAGACTCCATTTCGGAGTTTCGCGACTCGCGACTTGGAGAGGCAAGAAATATGACCATTGAAATCGCGATTTAATCGCAGCCGTCAGATCAAGGTGTGATCGTGGACCATTGATTTAAGCTTCATTTTGGAGTTTCACCTATCACAACTTGGAGTGACAAGGACCTCCATTGAAGGAATCATGAGATGCGAATTCACGATAAGATCTGGATCGTCAGATCACCAAGAGTTCTGGACCGTTGATCTAAGCTCCATCTCGGAGCTTTGCGTATCATGACTTGGAGTGACAAGAGCCTCCATCTAAGGAACAACGAGATGCAAGATCGTGAAAATATATGGACCGTTGATTCATCGAGATTGTGGACCATCAATTAGGGTTGATGAAGACCATAAGTTCGTAGCGCCTTATAGCTCAGCTGGTGGTCACCGCATGTGGTCACGTGAAGGAAGGAACTAGTGCAGATAATCTCTACCTCTAAATTTCCGGGATCGCGTCTGGGAGTGTCAAAACATGGGATCATACGAATGCCGAAATACCGAAAAGGTGAAATCTCGCTATAACCGGTGGTCACCGCCTATGGTCACGTAGAGGAGGGAGCTAGAGCAGCCAAGCTCCTTTTCAGAGCTCGCAACATGAAGAGTCAAGATGCCTCATCGCAGAATCTCTGAATTGTGAAAGTGCAAAACGGGTAAATAACACAAGAACCCATCATAGTTAATCCAACGATGCAGGTGAGTCTAAGCATAATCGAAGGGATACTGTTGCATGTCATAGTGTAACTGCCAGAAACCACTGATGGTTTCTACCAGAGGACTCGAAGACACTTCGGGGTGATTGACAGAGGAGATGAAGAGCCTCTGGGAATCTTCAAGAGGGATGACTATGCTCGTGGAGGCGATTGAAAACTGGATGAGCATTGAAGGTTGTAACTAGAATAGAGAAGGTGAGCTCGACTGTCACAGAGAAGACGGAGAGTCTCAACTGCCAGAGAGGCTGAGGAATCTCAACATAACATACAGTGATGCTGAACGAGTGGAAAAATGGCCAGAGAAGCTGAAGAGTCACGATGATGATCAAACAGAGCACTCGAGTTGTGGAGAATATCAACGCGGTGTGAGTATGTAGAGGTATTGCACGCAGTGCATGCACAAGGTGCACAAAAGCTATAAATACACAGTACAAAGAAGAGATGCGGTTGTTGTTGTCGCTGGGATTGCTGTGGATGTTTTTGAAGGTGATTCATGTATGAAGAAGGATCAGAGAGAAGCAGCTGAAAAGAACAGAAGAAGAATTGTGCAACTAATGGACATGGCACACAGAGCATAAAAGCATAAGAACAAAATGGGCAGCGGATTCATGCTGGAAGACAACAAGGAAGTCTGAGTAGAAAAATCTTGCAGAACAGTGATGAGACTGGTAAGTTGTTATTGAACACTATATCATTGTAATAGGTTTCAGTATTTCATATTCATAATCCAGGGAGGTTGGGAGGTGTTAGGGAGGACTAGTGTCCTCAGAGGTTCAAGTGGGGGCTTGAAAACAGGGAGTTGGTGCTTACTTCTAGTTGGTTCTAGAGAAACCAGGGAGTTGGTGCTCCCTTCTAGTTAGAGCTAGAGAAACTAGGGAGTTGGTGCTTCCTTCTAGTGGGTGCTAGAGAAAAACAAAGAGTTGGTGCTCTCAGCAAGTTGCAGCTTGCAAAACAGAGGTTGTAGCCTCACAATGAGTTGGTTCCCAAATGTATGATAATGTAGAGAATGTAAATAATACTTATCATATAAAGAAGAAGAGGTTTTTACCCTGTATGGGTTTCCTTGGGAAATATCTGTCTCTGTGTTTCTCATATATGTGACTGATGCTGAATGTGCCATTGTTCATTTCCCTGCATTATCATGATCATCATTGAGTGCCTTGCAAATATTTTAAAAGAATCATAATTGTTTAAGCACGGGAACAACTGATTCACCCCCCCTCTCAGTTGTTCAACAATTGGTATCAGAGCCACCCCCTTTTTTCTAAGGGTATATCCTAGAGCTTAAACATGTCAAGCCATGAAGGAAATTCAACCAATAAGGCCCCTCTATTCAATGGAACAAACTTTGCCTTCTGGAAAGTTAGAATGAGAACCTACATAATGTCGTTAGGTGCAGATGTCTG
>ML802071.1:102631-145728 GCA_009831015.1 Picea engelmannii
CTAAAAACCTTGGGGTTTGATCAACTGCTAGGAACATTGACTGCATATGAAATGAGAATAGTTAAAGATAAACCTACCTCCAGAGAAGCATCATTTAAAGCAGACAAGAATGAGGATTCTGAGCCCGATGAAATTGAAGAAAAGTTTCTTAAGAGACTGAAGAAGGGATCATGAAAATACAAAGGTAAACTACCTTTCAAATGTTTCAACTGTGGTAGGATAGGTCATTTTGCAAATAAATGTCCCCACAAAGGAAAGGATCAGACATGTGATGATGAGGAGAAGTACAAACACAAAAATTTCTTTAAAGAGAAAAACTTTAAGAAGAAAAGTCTATGCGTAAACAATGACGATGATCCTTCATATGATGAAGAAAATGACTCCTCTATTGAAGATAAACTAAATGACTTAATACTTATGGCCAAAGAGGATTATGATAATAAAATCACAGGACGTGATGAAGAAGAAGCTGTGGTTGACATGGAAGGAGAATTGATAAATGCACTGGAAGAGATTGACAGACTAAGAATCAAGAACAGAAAGAAAAGACAATTGTTGATACAGTTTGAGAAAGACAGTAAAGAACCTGATGAAGACCTTGTCCTACTAAAAGTAGAATTGGAAGAGGAAAAGAAAATCAAAGAGATTATGAAACAATAGCTATCAGAAAAGAAGGCAAGATGTGAAGCATTAGAACAAGAAGTAGTGAAAATGAGGAAAGAAATGGAGAAGTTTCAAGCCTTGTATAATCAGAATCTATCAAGTATCAAAGCCTCAGAAGGATTGGCCACCATTCTAAATTAGAAAAGGAATCCAAAGATGAAAAGTGGCTTGGGGTATGAAGAGGGATCAAGCAGTGGTAAGCTAGGAAATGAAGAACTAATCAAGTTTTTCAAAAGTACAACTAATGACAATAACAATCCTGCAGAGGCAAAGGAAGACAATCAACCGCCCAGGTCGAGTAAGGAAAAAGATGCCAGATCTGAATCTGTAGAACAAAGAAGTAATGTGCTCACTGCTAAATGATGTCATCAGTCTGGAATAAATCGATTTTCTCAAATAAGACAACCATTTTCTAGGTACAAAGAATTCTTCTATGGCTATTGTTTCTACTGTGCTAACTTTGGTCACAAAGTTGTAAATTGTTCCTTAAGACTTAGACATGAGAAATTAAGATTTCAAAGGAATAAATACTTGCTACAACAAAGAATGATGCAACCAAGTAACAATCCTTCATTGATTTCCAACTACCAAATTAAGTCCAGGTGTTAGCAACATTACTTGTCTTTGGCATCGGGATATCCAAGCCTGCAGGTTACACGAGGAGCACCCAAGTGCAACACATAGAAGAAGTCCTTTTTGGACTTAAAGTCAAGCGAATGGGCAAATTTTTGGTGTCAACAGTCTGGATCCATCCATATGAGAAGATCAACGATTGGCGGGAAATCACAGATAGCGAAGTTGCACCAAGGTTAACGCATGGATAACGCTCTTATTTTGTGCAGGAATGGATGGCAGTCGTTCAGCCCAAAGGACGCATGGCATGAGATATGGTCATGTCAGCTTTTCAGCAGTCGCGAGTTCAAAGGGTGAAGGTTTTATGTCTCGAAACCCTAAACCCTGAAGTGATGATAGCGCCCAAAGACGGGCCCATAGTATCGGGGGGCAGTCACAGTCGTCCATCTAAAACGGACACCTGGTGCGTGCTTAAGCTCCCCGCCTTTTATCCTAGCGCGGTTTCGAAGAACAAAGAGCAGCTCCATCATATCCCCAATGCGCGAAGTAGCGAGGATGTCCAAGACCTGGGGCCCACGGCAACGTCGAGTGAGTTTAGGACCGTCAGATTTGAAGGAAGCGTGGCACCAGATTGATCCGTCTCAGCGTTTCTCTCATCGCGATTTCAAAAGCAGGGATTATCTCCCTCCCATTCGCGAATGCCGAAAATGCCTTGGGAATTAGCGTGGTCACATCTCGTGGTCGCTTGGAGAAATAAAGGAGTTGTGTAAAGAAGGCCAAAGGCGCTGAGTTCAATTATAGAGGGGATCACCGCGATGTCTAGGCGCCATCGGATCCGACCTCAATATTGTTTCTCGCTTGGAGTAAATGATGGAAAGAGCGGGTGGTTGAAGCCTCCTTTCATTCATTAAGTATAGGGAATGGAGGGTCTGGAAAGCAGTCTTCTCGAAGAGGTCTTGTGTATCGAATTTTTCAAAGAGGCCATGCTGAAGTCCTCGACTAGACAGAGAAGTCTGCGCACGCTAGCCCAACACTTAATGGCTCAGCTTCCCTCCTTGCAGGAGCCATGCGTAGTTAAGATGGCGCTTAAAGAAAGATATCAGTACGATTTTGACCGAAGGGACACCAAGCTTTGGGTGAATGGATTCGCCTCTGTGAGATGAATTTTTCTGAGTATATAGACTCAATATTTGTATTTTGTAAAGGATCGATGGTAGAGAAAAGCTCCCGATTGTAAAGTTTTAGCAGACATTCTAGCTTTCTAGTCATGCATATGTATATGAGATTTCTTATTTTATAACAGACAATCTTCTTACTCCATCTAAGTTCTCATCTTACACTAAGAGAGTTCATGATCGACTGATTCGCATGAATTATGGCAACTCTGTTGTGATAAAGGATTTATTATGGAATTATTGTTTCTCTGGTTTTCTGCATTTGAGCGTAGGAAGATCTTGCATTTAGATGTTTTCTTCCACAATCTATTAGGAACCTGAGGTTTATGACAGACCATTGCATCTCTCTGATACAAGTCTTCCCCCTACTCACCCTTACTACGACCCACTATCTGAAGTTACCTAAGACCTCACTTGCCCATGCATGCCTGGACTAGTTTCGGAGTTAAGACCACATCGTTTGAGTTAACCTCCATATGATCACCCAATTAAACAAATCGTGACATAAAATGATGGGCATCGAGATCTTCTCTTGCTGCAGTCTAGGGGTGACTTCTGACGCTAACATTTCTGGCACCTTATCCGGGGACGAAGTTGAAAATTTTCCCCGGGATTGAACGACATTGAGCCTCTGATTCTGAAGGTGCATAAAGTATCTGAGCCTTTGAAGATTGCTACTGTGCACCTGGTGACTCCATTGTGACGACTCCACTGGGGAGAACCTGCCATGTTAATTGTGGCTTTCAGAGGTAGACACACGCGGTCTCATCCACAGCTGCCTCTAGCTACACTTGAAACTGATCCAGAGGTGGTTCTCAGAAAAGGAAAGGCCCCTGAAGAAGAAGCTTCCACCGTTGAAATAGGTAATCTTCCATATCCTTATGTAAGAACTCCATTTTCTCCTCCTCAGTTTCTTAATAGACCTCCTTCAGAGGTTTCCCGTTTCCTGAATTTTGGGAGTGTTCCTGCTGAGTTTTCCCCTCCTGGTCTGGTATTGGAGGGAGAAATCCTTGTCACTCCCCTCTCCTCTGAAGCTGTACCCTAGCATAGACCCAAGACTACATAATATTTCCCCACTCCTGCACAAAGAGAAGCACCTGCTGACTTGAGCTCGTTATCTTTCTCCTTAAATCCCCTCTTGTTTCCCACTCCACTTCGAGACTCATTCCCAGTAGCCCCTTCGCGAACTCCTTCTCCTCCAAGCTCTCCTCCACCTAATATCCCTATGGCTGGTGCTAATCCCCCTCTAAATAGAATGGACACCATAGTCACTGCCAGATATGCCCCCTTAATCCTACCTCATCCTATGAATCCTCTCCCTGTTGGAGATTACTTGAAATATATGCCCAAGTTCACTGGGGAAGGGGATGTAACTACTGAAGAGCATCTAGCTACTTTCTACAGTTATGCAGACAAGCTGAACATTGAAAATGAGGATGTATGGATGAGAGTCTTTGTCCATAGCCTAGATGGCGAGGTGAGGAAGTGGTTTAGAGGATTGGCCCCCAGATCTATTGCTGGGATTGAAGCCCTGGATAGTGCTTTCCTGAGGCAGTGGGGAGATAGGAAATATTTCATGTACTACATGACAGAGTTCGGGTATCTGAATAAGATGGAAGGAGAGTCTGTCTCTGACTTCTCCAAAATATTTAATAAGATGTATAATAAAACTCCTGCCGAAATAAAACCCTCAGAAGCCTCTGCCAAAATTTCTTATGCTAGTGCGTTTGGCCCCAATTTATGTCTTTTGTTGAGAGAAAGAAGAGCCACCTCCTTATCTCAAATGAAAGATGTAGCCATAGAAGTGGAATCCAATGTATTAGCAGCCGATAGAATGAGAAACAAGGCCAACGCAGATAGAAGAAAGGGAAGGTCGGAAGCCTCAACTTCTAGCCCATCGGTCCCACACCCTCAAGTGGATGAACTGACCAGGATGGTGAAGTCTCTGTCCGCATAGATGGAGAGAATGAAGGTGGAGGGGAGGAAAGCATACAAGGGCCTCCAAAACACCGACAAAAAAGGAGGTTTCAGGAGGCCAAACAATTCTACTCCCTCGAATGTGCAGAGAGAGAAGGGAAGAGACAGAGAAGACCAGAAGATTCAGGCCCCTTTTCAAAATAATTTTGTGGCCGAGGGGGAAGAAGGGGAAACAAACGAGCTTGATCCTGAAATCCATTTCTTTGAAGACACTCCTCCTTTTCCTCATCTCACTCAATCAGCATACGAGGAGTCTCTCATGGACAGTCAGCTAAATGAACTGAGCAAAGGATACAAGGCTAGTGGCAGCCAAGGCAGGTATGATCTGCGGTCCAAGAAAAATACTATAGCACCTGACGTTCCTAAGCGGTCTGCTAGAAAAGAGAAGCCTGCTAATGAAGCAGCAGAAGGTCATAGAGGTAAGGATACCCAACCCCTCTCTCCCATTATCTAGAGTCATGCTCCCGAAATAAGGAAAATCCCAAAGCTCTCATCTTCTTTTAATTTCGAGCATGAAATTCAAAAAATCAGAATCCTTGTGCCCCTGACAGAATTGATTAAACATGAAGGGTTCAAGAAACGCTTCTCTAAGCTTTTACAGTCTGAGGTCTCATGCCTTCCCACAGAATCCATCAATTTACAAGATGAAAAGCCTGCAGTTATTCTAGGTCCTATGGTAGAAGATAGGAATGATTCATCCTCTCCCTTCTACACTTCCTTGAACATACATGACAAGGTACTACACAATTGCTTGATGGATTCGGGGGCTTCTCAGAACCTCATGCCCAAAACTGTCATGGAAGAGTTAGGACTAGAAGTCACCCAAGCTTATCATGACCTCTATTCCTTTGACTCTAGGAAAGTTCAATGTCTCGGGGTGATCAAAGACCTGGTCGTGACCTTGTTCCAGTTGCCCATGAAAAGTGTGGTCATGGATATTTTAGTAGCTGACGTTCCCCCCAAGTTCGGTATGCTCTTATCAAGATCTTGGATAAAAATATAGGGGGGAACTTTGCAAATGGACCTTACATATGCTACTACCCCAGTGTTTGGAGGAGAGCATAGAAGACTATACAGGGAAGCCCAACTGGCCTATATAATCAGTGATGAGGCCAACCCTACCAACCATCCCATTTTTTCCTTAGACACTAATTTAGTTTCCAGTGTGCTACAACTCACTAATGCTCCTGAACCTCCTCTTAAATTTAGAAAGAAGCCCTCCATTTCCCCTAAATTTCCTCCCTCCATCACCTCAATCTGGAAAATGTTCTTTGATGGAGCCTCTTCCAGGGAAGGTGCTGGAGTTGGGGTGGTTTTTGTGTCACCCGCTCAGGAAACCATATCTCTATCATACAATATGGAATTTGAAGCTACCAACAATGTGGCAGAGTATGAAGCTCTTGTCCTGGGGTTAAGAGACGCAAGGGAAATGGGAATTCAGGAGGTAGCAGTGTTCGGTGATGCAGAGTTGGTGGTCCAACAGATCAAAAAAGCCTATCAGGCTAAGCATCCTCGACTCAGGAGTTATAGAAATGAGGTATGGGACCTAATTGACAGTTTCTTCTCAACATTTAACATTTCTTTCATCCCAAGAGAGGAGAACACAATGGTAGATTCCTTGGCTACATCAGCAAGTAATTTCAAAGTACCCTTACAACCTAAATTTAGATATGATGTGGAAGTAAAATACAGGCCCTCCATACCTGACAATGTCAAGCATTGGAAGGTATTTGAGGATGATCTTGAGATCAAGAAGTTCTTGGAGACTGTCGAAGAATTTTCAGAAATGCATATCGACCGAGACTCTGTCTCTGAAGAAAATCTTGATGGGGGTAATTTTTTGAATAAGATTGCAGAGCGTAACATTGTCCAACTGCCCACCAATCATATTCCAAGGGGACTGGTTCCTTTGGAAAGTCTTTTTGATAGAAATGATGTGTCATTAAAAGGAGAGACCTTGGAGGATGACATTGGTACTATTCAATGCAACATTGGGACCGAGAGCGAGCCCAAGTTTGTCAAATTGTCAAGAAGTCTGACAAAGGAGCAGAGGTCTGAATACATTGGAATTTTGAGGGAATTTGCTGATGTGTTTTCCTGGACCTACGAAAACCTCAAAACATATGACATTTCTGTCATCGAGCATAAAATCCTATTGAAAGAGGAGGCAAATCCATTTAGGCAGAAGCTGAGACAGATCAATCCTATGCTACTGCCTATCATGGAGAGGGAAGTGAAGAAGCTGCTTCAGGCTCAGATCATTGTGCCACTGAGATATTCAGACTGGGTGGCTAACTTGGTTCGAGTAAGGAAAAAGAATGGAGAGATCCGGCTTTGTGTAGACTTTATAAACCTGAACAGGAGCTCACGAAAGGATAACTACCCCTTACCAAAGATGGAACATATACTACAGAGGGTAGCAGGAGTTTCCAGGATGTCCATGATTGATGGTTTCTCTGGATACAATCAAGTCTTTGTTCTTCCCGAGGACAGGGAAAAGACAACATTCACCACTCCATGGGGCACATTCATGTATGCCAAGATGCCGTTTGGATTAATGAATGCAGGGGCAACGCTCCAGCGTGCCATGGACATAGCTTTCGTCGAGGAAAAGGATAAATTTGTGGTCGTCTATATGGATGACATCACAGTGTTTTCAAAGTCGGATAAATAAAACTGTCGTCATCTCAGGAAAGTTTTCCTGAAATGCGGGAGTTTTGGCATTTCATTAAACCCCAAGAAATCTTTGTTCGCCATGCAGGAGGGAAAATTACTAGGCCACATAGTATCAGCGGAAGGAGTTAGGATTGACCCTAGCCAAGTTGAGGCAATACAAGCCTTGTCAGTCCCAAGGTCCAAGAAGGAGGTCCAATCCTTCCTTGGTAAAATTAACTTTCTGAGGAGGTTTGTGCCTAACTTTGTTGAGGAGGTAAAACTTATAACAACCATGTTAAGGAAAGGAAATGAAGTGAGGTGGACTTCTGAATCATGACATTCCTTTGAGAAAATAAAGAAGGCCCTGAAAGATGCCCCTGTTCTTATTAGCCCCGACTACTCAAAGGATTTCCTTATTTTCTCCTTTGACTCATCTGACACAGTGGCTGGTGTTTTGTTACAATCAAACAAGGTTGGACTTGAGCAGCCTATCGCCTATTTCAGCCGAGCATTGAGGGATGCCAAAGTCAGGTATGATGCTATGGAGAAGTAGGCCTATGCCCTGGTAAAGGCTCTCAAGGCATTCATAATTTATGTCATGAAGTCAAAGGTCATCGCTTATGTCCCCTCAGCTGCTATCAAAGACATTCTTATTCAGCCTGACATAGACAGGAGGAGGAGTAAGTGGATCACCAAAATTCTAGAATTTGACCTGGAAATAAATCCTACTAAATTAATCAAAGGCCAAGGTTTAGCCAAGTTGTTGGCTGAAGCCAATTGCCAAGATTTGGTGATAAATTTCATCAACAAATTCTCAGGAGTTCAGCAGGGTCGGCCATCTGAAAGAGACCCTCAAAGGGAGCCCCCATTAGCTCGATGTCCTTGGTATAAGGATGTCATATACTTTCGGCAAGAGTTGCGACCTCCAGACGGCCTGTAAAGAAACAAAGCAAGAGATCTGAAGATCAAGGCAGTCAGATACTGCCTGATCGATCAAATTTTATATTGGAGAGACTCCCTGGGGGTTCTTTTAAAATGCATAAATTCACAAGAGGCCGATATGATCACGCTTGAATTTCACATCGGCCTATGTGGAGGACACCATTTTTGGAAGGCCACAACCCACAAAATTCTCAGAGCCGGGTACTATTGGCCCACCTTGTTCCCTGATGTTCATAGAGGGGTTAGAGCCTGTAGCCAATGTCAAAGGTTCACAGGAAGAAAACAACTCAAGTCCTTGTCGCTGAATCCTGTGGTCGTTTCAGGACCTTTCTAGCAGTGGGGCCTAGATTTCATTGGAGAAATTCACCCCGCTTCCAGTGTGCAACATAGATGGATCCTAACTGCTATAGATTTCTTTACCAAGTGGATTGAAGCTATCCCTACCAGGAGTGCTTCCCACAAGGTAATCATTGGGTTCTTGGAGGACCTCATCACAAGGTTTAGCTGCCCAAATAAGATTGTCACTGATAATGCAGTCACTTTCGGGTTTGAGCCATTAGTCAAGTTATATGAACAGTTCGGGATCAAACTAATTCACTCCACCCCATATTATCCACAGGGCAACGATTTAGCAAAATACTCCAACAAAAGCCTGATAAGAATCATCAAAATATTGTTGGAAGACAACAAGAAGGCCTGGCATTCCATATTAAAATTTTCTCTATGGTCCGACCGAGTGACCACAAAGAGATCTATCTGCGTCTCTCCTTTCCAATTAGTCTATGGAGCGGAGGTTGTTTTCCCTTCTCATTTATCCATTCCTGTAGAAAAATTCCTTCAGGATCATCAAGAGGAGCCTAATGACATGATCAGAAGGATTCATCAGTTAGTGGAGGTCCAACAAACTAGGGAGTAGGAAATGGACAGAATGCAGGACCATCAGCAAAGGATCAAACAGGTTTTCGACAAGAACGCCAAGAAGGAAGAATTTCACATAGGAGACCTGGTGCTGAAATGGGATGCTTCGAAACAAGATAAGGGCAAGCACAAGAAGTTTGAAGCCTTGTGGATCGGGCCCTTCAAAATCTCTGAGGTTTTCTCAAATAACACATATCAGCTGTAGGGTTTAGAAGGCGGAGAAGTTTTCAACAGCCTAGTAAATGGGCATTTTCTTAAAAAATGTTTTGTCTGAGCCTACGGTGGCTCTGGTGTTTTGTAAATATTGTCCTTTCTGTTCTTCGTTTTCACTTTTGTTGTTTTGGATTAATAAATGAATCCATATCCCAACAACAAGGCACTGGAACTACAAAATGAGTCCTTAGAGAATCACAGGGATGACTCTATCCCCCATGGAGCCTAATGTTAGCAACATTACTTGTCTTCGGCATCGGGATATCCAAGTCTGCAGGTTACACGAGGAGCACCCAAGCACAACGCATAGAAGAAGTCCTTTTCAGACTTAAAGTCAAGCGAACGATCAAATTTATGGTGTCAACGGTCCAGATCCATCCATATGAGCAGATCAATGGTTGGCGGGAAATCGCAGATAGCGAAGTTGCATCGAGGTTAACGCATGGATAACGTTCTTATTTTGTGTAGGAATGGATGGCAGCTGTTCATCCCAAAGGATGCGTGGCATGAGATCTAGTCACGTCAGCTTTTCGGCAGTCACGAGTTCAAAGGGTGAAGGTTTTATGTCTCAAAACCCTGAACCCCAAAGTGCCGATAGTGCCCAAAGTCGGGCCCACAGTATCGGGGGGAAGTCACAGCCGTCCATCTGAAACAGACACCTGGCGTGCGCTTAAGCTCCCCGCCTTTTCTCCCAACACGGTTTTGAAGCGCAAAGAGAAGCTCCATCATATCCCTGATGCACGAAGTAATGAGGATGTCCAAGACCTGGGGTCCATGGTAGCGTCGGGTGAGTTTAGGACCGTCAGATTTGAAGGACGCGTGGCACCAGATTGAGTTGTCTCGACGTTTCGCTCATCGCGATTTCAAAAGCAGGGATTAGATCCTTCCCATTCGTGAATGCCGATAGCACCTTGGTAATAAGCGTGGTCATAGCCTGTGGTCGCTTGGAGAAAGAAAAGAGCTATGTAAAGAAGGCCAAAGGCACCGAGTTCAGTTACAGAGGGGATCATTGCGATGTCCAGGCGCCATCGGATCCAACCTCAATACTGTTTGTCGCTTGGAGTAAATGATGGCAAGAGCGGGTGGTTGAATCCTCCTTTCATTCATTAAGTATAGGGAATGGAGGGTCTGGCAAGCGGTCTGCTCGAAGAGGTCCTGTGTATCAAATTTTTCAAAGAGGCCCTGCCGAAGTCCTTGACTAGACAAAGAAGTCTGCGCATGCTAGCCCAACACTTAATGGCTCAGCTACCCTCCTTGTAGGAGCCATGTGTAGTTAAGATGGCACTTAAAGAAATATATCAGTACGAGTTTGAATGAAGGGACACCAAGCTTTGGGTGACTGGATTCACCTCTGTGAGATGAATTTTCTTGAGTATATAGACTCAGTCTTTGTATTTTGTAAAGGATCGATGGTAGAGAAAAGCTCCCGATTGTAAAGTTTTAGCAGACATTCTAGCTTTCTGGTCATGCATCTGTATATGATATTTCTTATTTTATAATAGACAATCTTCTTACTCCATCTAAGTTCTCATCTTACACTAAGAGAGTTCGTGATCGACTAATTTGCATGAATTATGGAAACTCTGTTGTGATAAAGGATTTATTATGGCATTATTGTTTTCTCTAGTTTTCTGCATTTGAGCGTAGGAAGATCTTTCTTTTAGATGTTTTCTTCCACAGTCTATTAGGAACCTGAGGTTTACGACAGACCCTTGCATCTCTCTGATACAAGTCTTCCCCCTACTCACCCTTACTACGACCCACTGTCTGAAGTTACCTAAGACCTCACTTGCCCATGCATACCTGGCCTAGTTTCGGAGTTAAGACCACATCGTTTGAGTTAACCTCCATCTGATCACCCCATTAAAGAAATTGTGACATAAACTGATGGGCGTCGGGCTCTTCTCCTGCTGCAATCCAGGGGTGACTTCTGACGCTAACACCAGGGACATGCAACTAAAGAGGTCAAGAAATAATCAACAGTTAATGAGTAGACAACGCTGTACCAATAAGTTTGACCTGTTGAATAATGAGATTGAATGCTACATATGTCATAACTATGGACACAAATCTATTGACTATTGTTTAAGGAAATATGAAGCAGATTCGAAATCTCCTGCTGAAAATGTCAAGTTTTGGAAGAATAAGAAAAGTGACAAGTGTGGATTAGTGTTGTCCGCTCAAAGAAAAATGAACCCTTGGTATATAGATAGTGGATGCTCCAAACACATGACAAAAGACAAAGGCAAGTTTCTATCTCTAAGTGAGAGAAAATCAGGAAACGTAACCTATGGAAATGATGGTCCAGGGAAAATAAAGGGCAAAGGGATGGTGAGATTAAGTAATGGAAAAGGAAAAGCCCAAGATGTTCTACTTGTGGATGGGCAGAAACATAATCTGCTCAGTGTAATTCAAATGTGTGATAGAGGATGCAAAGTGTTGTTCACGTCCAAGGACTGCAAGATAAAGTCTGCAAACTCAGGACAAGTGGTGGCCAAAGGTATAAGGACATAAAATAATGTATATGTGCTGAAAGAAAATAGAGAAGAATGTCATCTAAGAAAACATGATGAAAGTTGGTTATGGCATAGGAGACTTGGACATCTAAACTTTGACCACTTAATCAAACTCAAAAACCCCGAGGCAGTAAAAGATCTTCCGAGAATATCAAAGCCACAAGATTCAATGTGTAGACCATGTCAAGTAGGGAAGCAAAACAGGACACAATTTAAGTCCAAGAGCTTTACTTCAATAGATAAACCACTCCAACTAGTTCATATGGATTTATGTGGACCATCAAGACAGGAAGGCACAGGGAAAGAAATATGTGGACCACTTCTTCCTTTCATCATAGGTTCACGGATTTGTATGGACAAGCAAGAATACTTTAAATCTTTTCTTCGAAGAGGTCTTCTTCTATGGCTGAGCTGAACACGTACTGTCTTTCATGGCTGCTACCATGGATATATACATTTCATCATATTCAATGGATCATAGGATTAGCTCCCTCCTAATCCTTTCTTCATGTAAGAGTGCATATAATCAACTCCCTCCGTCTGATAGAGTCCATGCTTCCATCTACATCCTTAGTGTCTTCTGCAATATATAATTGGCTCTCTTTGTCTAACAGAGTCCACGCTTCCATCTTAGTTGTCGTCATAAGTCTTTCTCCAATTTATTTTGATGTCTGACTTCAAGATTGATTCTAATTTCGTCTTATCTTGTAATAGCTTTCACATGATATATTTAATTCTTTCATGTTTAATGTCTAATGATACCTTCTTTTCATCTTGTTTGTTCTTTCATAGGTATAGTTCTTCTTGGAACACATTATCTTCCAAGAGATAGATATAAAAGATATGTATAGAGACGATGCAAGCAAGATATTTACAAGAAATAAGAAGAGTGTTGTTACCTTTTAGTAGAAGAAGTCTCTTCCATCCTGCTTAGTCTTCTTTGTAGGTTCCTTTTCTTCGACAATCAATGCTTTGTGTTTCTTCTCCCTTTTCTTTAGCTCGGGACACTGATTCCTGTAATGACCGTACTTCTGACAGTTGAAGCACTATATTTCTTAAATGTCTATTCTTTTTTTTGGCTTCCTTCTTGAATCGAATTTTCTTTTGTCCCTGAAGTTCTTGAATCTTGTTGTGAAGGCTTGATCATCGTACTTCTTTTGAGGTTTCTATTTTGCATTGATCCTTGATTCTTCTTGAGCAGAATAAGTCCAAAGTTCTTCAAATGTCGGGTACTCCTTCCTTGTGTTCATACTTGCGGAAAATGCATCCCATGTCTTGGGAAGACCATTGAGTACTATGTTCACCAATTCCTTTTTTGAAGTGATATATTCAATAGCTTGTAGTTGATCTCTTAGCTGGGAGATCCTTACAAAGTATGATGTTATGATGTCATCATCATTCATCTTCATGTCACGGAGCTCATTCTTCAGACTCATAACTTGTCCAATGTTTCTGACTGAGAAGATATTTGTTAGGGCATCGTACATCTTCTTCGATGAGTCAAGATGGGAGATGTAGGGTATCAAGTGGTCTTTTATAGAATCCACTATGATACTCATGGCATTGATGTCAATTTCTTTGAACTTCTCCATAGCTTCAACGTTCTGCGGTTCCTTCTCTTCTCCTTCTTTAAACTATGGCTTCATGATCTTTCCTTTCATAATATCCAACACTTTATTCTTAGCAAGGATGACGTAAATCCTTGTCTTCCATGCTCTGAAGTTAGAGGCTCCATCTAGCTTGTTCTCAGACTTCATAGAGTTCATCATGGCTTGCTTGACTTAGTCAAACCCTAGATTTGACCAGAAATCCAAACTTCACGTCTTGGCATTCTGAGAGTACCAGGAGATGCGTTGGGCTAGGACGCACTGATCTATCCAGAGATTAGGTCAATATCATCACTTAAGGTGCCTCAACAAGAGGTTTAGGGTTTCTACAACTTCTTCTGCAAGTAACCCTAGCTGCAGTGCTTTTGGAATCTGCTCCTGCTAGTAACCCTAGCGGCAGTTTCTCAACGAGCTTAATATCTAGCGGCTATGTTTCCTTCCATCATTTTAGGCTGATTGAAGGGGTGTGGGCCCATAAAATTTTAGAATATATAATATGGTGTGCTCATTTTACCATTGACAATACCTTCGTCACCCAACCATAGGCCGAAGCCTCCCTCCGAGCACCTTAACCTTGACTGAGAATTCCTATGGAAGAAAACCCTAGGCTAGATATCCAAACAAAGAGTAGCGCACCTCTCTCCAAGGATAGCACAACACAAAAGACTAATCAGATAGTCCCAAACCCTATCCAAGAGATATTCAAGCCAGTATTGATAACTATCTATTGCTACAACTACAACTGCAACTCTCCTCCAAACCTACACACAAGACTACAACTGCAGTGCACACCAACTAGGAAAACTGCAATTATGAGATGCTACAAATGTGAACTGGCGCCCTGTATTTATAGTAGTTCTGCTAGTTTTGCTGGGGCTGACTTCTCATTCTGGATAAGTGTCTATTCAGTATATTATTATTACTTCTGGCCGAATTCTTCTCTTGGAGGCTAATAGCCTAATATAAATTATCTTCTTGAGCTGACAAGGCTTCTAGGGTTATTAGCCAACTCATTAGGGTTTATCTTGCTTCCTGGAGTCTTCTATTCTCATCAGGTTCACATGTGGGGGTAAATACCTCCCGCAGCTACCATAATATTAACAAGGAGCACATGAAATCACCTTGAATGTGTGGCAGTTTGACAGGGAAGTTGGCACGTGTGGCATGATTGGGAGGCCCAAAGAGGGCTAATGTTTTTCTCTTTGGTGCTGCATTTTCCCTAAAAGGGGCTAACATCTCCCTCAGTGGGGCTTGGCATCTTACTTTTTCTCAGTTAGGGTTTTAAAATGAACATTTAATGTAAAACAATATTACTTTTGATATTATGGCCTTGTCAACCATTTTATGACCTAAAAAGTAAATTAGGTCATTGATACACTATATATTGAGGAGTTTTAGCCTCATTTTATCATGATTCATCACTCACTCATTAGTGAGGTCTGCTTTTTAGTGCCCTACTTTGGTATTTTTGCTGGTTTTGTGAGGCACACTTGTTGAAGGAAGACATTTCTTGGCATTTTGTGGTGTTTCTCTTGAAGGAACGTGTTACAACTAGGGTTTGCATGGTTATTTCTTGATGAATTGTAAGTATTTTTCTACAAAAATTCTTGATTTAATGGTTGTAGTCGTATTTTATTACATGTATTTATAATTTGTTGAATCAAAACCCTAGGTGACAAGAACACAAGTAGGTCCTTGTCTCATGTCCCCTAATAGAGAAATTTTCAGTCATTGAAGAAGGAAGAAAGAGCCTAGCCATAACTACACTCTCATTTCTTCTTCTCCTTGAGCTAGCCATACTTTCCAGAGGTCAAGAAGGAGGAGATGTCCCAGGCCTAGGTTATCTACACCTTGGGTCATTTTTCTTCTAGGGTTTGATGATAGAGCCTTGCTGTAGCAACACTCGCCCTCATTGCACTCTCTTGTCTTGATTTATCTTTCATGCTAGCCATTTTGCCAAGTCAACCTAAGGAAGGAGGAGAGAGCACGAGGCCTTGCTTTAGTAACACCGGAGTGAGCCTCTCTCCCCTAGGGATTTGATTCTGAGGCCCTTCCATAACAACACTTCAGAACTCTTCCCTCTAGTCCTTAGCCATCCTCCTTCAACCCTTGCATCCTCTACTAAATTGATTCCATTAACCCCAAGGCACTGATCCTAGACCTCCAGCGTTGAAGTAGAATTGGATCTAAAACACTCTCAAACCTTTTTTTGAATTGAAACCCTAACTACACTAACCCTAACCTAATAACCCGAAGTTGTTGATGTCACCTTTGGTTATTCCATATTTGATGCAACAACGTCTTGTTTTAAGAGAAATTGAATGGTGGTTTAGGCATTAATTGAATAAAGTGTTGATTGGTTACCTTGAATGCTACATTGTTCCAATATTTATTGGTGGAGTGTCATATATTTTATTGTTATTAATAAACATTGACTTCATCAACATTTATTTCTATATTTCTCATACACATTTATCATATAGTCCTATGAAGTACTAACCCTTTGAAATATAGCTTGGACATATTAGTTTGATGTTGCTTTGTTCTAGGAAGGTGTTCTTCATTGGGGATTTACTTTATTATTGGCTGTTTAGCCGAGACTATCTTTTGGGTGGTGACTTGTGAAAGGGAAATTTGTCCTTGTCTTTTATTCCTTTCCCTTTCAAAATCCCAAGTCATCGGGGACGTCTCCCCTGGGCCTAGCCTCCCTAAAGAGAAAGAACCTACCCATCATGGTGACATTGGGTGGGATAGGTTCTTGTTACGCCAGTTTGGCCTTCTACCTTATAGCCTTTACTCCTAGATACAAAATGTGCGATAACACTACCTATTACTGAGATCTACCAGGAAAACATGGAGTTGAGGTGGTAGTTAGCGACAAAGACTATGGAAGCGTCAACAGTGCAAGGTCGTGAAGGGAACATGGCATGGCTAAAAAGACAACTCAAAGAGGCACAATACACCAATGTAGAGATGCGAGAAGCACATAGGCTGTCAGAGGAAAGGCATACAAAGAATTACAGGGAATGCGAGGAAAACGAGAAGGAAACCCGCGCGACTCTTTCCAGTCCGTAGAAAAAATAGTTTAGATGGTGTTCATTTTTGCATCCGCAAACATAAGGAAATTATTGGCAGTTTTGAAAGACAAGATTCCCTAAAGAACTCTACCTTTTGGATAACATCCGTGACAATCAACCAACCACTTTTTGCACACATTTCCCAGCAAATAAGAGCGCGATAGAAATCAAAGACGTTATAGCAGACAACGAGTTCCCGGCAGAAACTTGTCTGCTCAGACATCTGATCGAAGGGAAGCACTGACATATCTTTTCCCCATATCAAGACCTAACCAGTGATCAGATCCTCATGGAAGATTTGTGAATAGTCATGTGTAAATAGACATGATTATTTCTTATTTTTGGAAAGTGTCATGCAAAAAGTCTCTAACGCATACTACTCATTTTCCTATTTCTAGGGATAGCAGTTAGAAAGATGGGTAGTCCAAGGAGTGCCCTCGTTTATATATTTCATCTTTTCGATGTAATCTAGGTTGGTTGGAAAAATTGGTAGACGATAACTATTGTATGTAATTCGAGTTTTTTGATCGAAAATTAATGCAAAGGTCCTGTAACTTGATGAAAAAATTCTAATTGTAGCAGTCGGATGTATTGTGCCTCTTTCTTCACATACATGTTTCCTATTATCTTTATTCATATCTTTTTCTGTCTATTTTGGAAATTTAAATTCTATCTAATCACAAACTCAACTCCTGCAATCTTCTGTGCTCTGATACCATGTAGAAATTTCAATACAAATTATGTATTTCTTGGATTCTCCTGATCTAACAATTATATGCCACTGTTAAATACAAAATCTATTCTACAAAATTGTTGCGGAATTTAAAACATGATCGCCAATTGCAATATTAAGAAGAAATATCAATCACACATAACACAATTTTTTTTACCGGGAAAGCATAAAGCTAAAAACCCCACTATCATATATTATGTTTATATCATGGATAATGAAACAATCTCATACAAAAATCTAATCCAAGAGCTCTCAGTAAAATATACAATTGTCTCACACTGTCATGCAGAAATTGACAAATTCATGTGCCAATTTACTACTCCCAGACAACCTACCTCCTTTGTGCAATCCCTATTGATGGAAAACCTGCAAATGAATTTGAATTCCTCTTTCCTAGGCTGCACATTCCTCATGGGCACATCCACTGTGGGTGTGGTTGCATGAGTGCACTCACTCAAATCACAACTGATAGCCAAACTGTCCCTTTCACCTGTTATCTCAACTGGGTCTCCATTGGATCTGACATGCATGTAGTTAACAGTGGTAAATCTCCAGTTGCATGTGAGATCATTGAATGTGAATTAATTAATAATTAATTCGTTGATCTCTCCCTAGTGTAAGTTCAGTTACAACTAGTACAACTAAGCTTAACTCACTTAACTACGTTAAACTACTTCACAACTCACATAACTACACATCCAACTCTATTACAACTTCAAATCACTCAGTTACAACTAATTCTACTTGGATGTCCCACCAGTCAACCTTTGAACTCGAATTTTCTATAGCTAACTGATTTTCCATTTCAGTTAACTATTTTCAAGTAATTATGAAATAATAGATTAATATTTATTGTCCAATTTATTTAAGGGAAAAATAAATTAGACACACATTTCTTGTTGACTTTTCAACACTCCCTCTCAACAAGAAAGGGATTATCTTTCACCCAAATCCTGTCTCTATGGTATTCGAATTTTCTCCTGGTGAGCGCCTTCATCAGAATGTATGCATCCTGATATTCTGTAGGAATGTACTGAAGAAACATAATATTTCACTGCACACAATCTCTGATATGATGATACCAAATATCTATATGCTTAGATCTATCATGAAACATAGGATTAATCGAGATTTTAATGCAACTATGATTATCAAAATGAATCATTGTTGGATCTAAATGAGAACCAAACAATCCAACCAATATATTTCTCATCCAGATAGCCTCACATGCAACTTGACTCACTGCCATGTAATCCGCTTCCGCTGAACTGAGTGCCACAAATATTTTCTTCCTGCTATACCAAGAAACAACTATAGATCCAATACTAAAGATCCCCCCTGATGCGCTCTTTCTGTTCGTTGGGCTTCTCGCCCAATCTGCATCCGTGAAGCCATGAAAATTCAACTCATTCGTCTGTCTGTACCATAATCCATACTCAGATGTGCCCCTCAGGTATCTCAGGACATGCTTACTCACCTTCCAAAAGAGCTTGGTAGTCTTAACCATCGCTTGACTCAGTTGGTTAACCGCATAGAAAATTTCCGGTCTCGTGTTCACTAGATACATTAGCGAACCCAATAAATGTCGATAGACAATAAAATACACTACCTCTCCAGAAGTAGCATCCTCTTTCCTCCATTTTCCTGGAAGAGGAGTATCCATGGGTTTGCAACCCTCCATGTGAAACTTACCCAGTTTCTCCCTTGCATACTTTCCTTGAGACAAAAAAAGTTCACCATATTGTTGTGATATTTCCAATCCAAGGAAATAATGAAGGAGGCTCAAATCCTTCATCTACAACTCTTTTGCAAGGTCCTCCTTGAATGAGTGTATCAACTTCTCATCACCAGTCAATATTAAATCATCAACATAAAGAACAATGATTAAAATCTTACCCTCCACCACAATTTGGTATAGGTTTGCATCCGCTTCACTTTTGGTGAAGCCCAGTCCAGTGAAATAGTTGTCTATTCGAGTGTACTAAGAACGGGGTGCTTGCTTCAGCCCATACAACGCTCTCTTGAGTTTTCACACATGAGACTCCCTGTCAAAGGTATCAAAACCTTCTGGCTTCTCAATGTACACTTCTTCCTCAATGATCCCATTAAGAAACACAATTTTTACATCCATCTAATGAATGCACCAGCCCATCTGCGCTGAGAGTGCAAGGATGGATCTTATGAAAGAGCACCTTGTGACAGGTGCAAAGGTATCATCATAATCTACCCCCTCGATCTGTGAGAAGCCCTGAGCCACAAACCTAGCCTTGTATTTATCCACACTCCCATCATCAGCTTGCTTTACCTTGTAGATCCATCTCGAACCTACCACTGATTTGTCGACCGGTCTTGGGACAATTTGCCATGCACTATTTTTTACAATGGAGTCATACTCCTCCACCATAGCATCAACCCAAGTGTGATCCTACACTGCTTCCTGAAAGGAAGATGATTCAGTCACAATACATTTTCTCATGAGATCCATGTATCCAGTAAATCGGTCAGGAGACTGTCTCTGTCTGTGCTATGAAGTAGGGGCTCCTACATTCTGTGCAACATCTAGTCTCAATCTATCAACTTCCATGGTGCACTTTCTTCCATTTCTGATGGATTTCTCTGCATGAGTGGCTTCCTCCACTCCATGAACCTCCTCATGTAGTTGATCCACATCTTGAGACTCATATTTGGGAACCAACAGTTCCTCCTCTTCATGCAAGTTCAACTCCCTCTCAAGGGACAACCACATGGATTTCCCCTCATCAAAGTTTAGATCCTGTTTCACAACAGTCATTTTGTTGTTTGGAAAATACACACGATAATTATGGGGTGTTTCTGTGTACCCCCAAAAAATACCAACTTTAGCAGTCGGTTCCAGCTTCTTCCTGGTATTCTTGGTCACATGCACATAAACAAATGAGCCAAAAATCTTAAAATGAGAAACATAAGGTTTCTTACCATTGAAAGATTCTTCAGGTGTACTCATGCCAATTACTCTATGAGGACAACGATTTTGCACATAAACCGCAGTGTTGCATGCTTCTGCCCACAAATGCATTGGTAGGCCATGATCATGTAACATTGATCATGCTGCACCCAGGATCGTTCTGTTTTTCCTCTCCACGATCCCATTTTTCTCTGGGTTATGAGGCACTATGAGTTCTCTTCAAATTCCTTCTTTGTTGCAAAAGTCTTTGAATTCATTAGAGATGTATTCTCCACCATTATCGCTTCTCAGAGATTTCACTTGTTTCCCCAACTCTTTTTCCACCAATGCTTTAAACTCACAAAACTTTGAGAATGTTTTATCCTTCTTCTGCATGAAGAAGATCCAACATTTACGAGAAAATTCATCAACAAAAATAAAATAATACTTATGTTTTACTGTTGAAGAAACCGAGAATGGTCCACATATGTCTGTGTGAACTCTATCCAGGATCATTGAAGCACGGTTCTCCTTTTCATGAAAGGTTTACTTTACATACTTCCCCATGGTGCAACCCTTGCACTAATATAACCGAGCAAGTGTTCCCATTGGAAGTCTAGTAGATATTTTCTTCATGATTTTCAAGGCTCGATGATAAAGATGGCCTAATCACCTGTGCCATATTTTGCCCTCATCCCGGCTTACCACTTTTTCTGCCTTTTCCATCATGGCAGCACAACCATCTACCTCCATCTTTTAGATATTCTTAACTCGAATCCCTATCTTCTTGACTTGACCCATTGTTTTATGTCGCAAGAAATCTTTTCCATCACTGAAAACAACGCCATAGCCTTTGTCCTCCATCATTGCAACTGAGACCAGGTTTTTCTTCAGACCTGGAACATGCATAACATTTTTCAATTGAAATGGTTTACCTGAATCCCTCTGAAAGGTAATGGTACCAATTCTAGTTGCACTGTATCATCCATCATTGCCCATCTCAATACCAATTTTGAGATCTTTCTCCTCCAAGTCACTGAAAAGGTCCTTATCTCCCATCATGTGGAAGGAAGTGCCACTATCCAAATACCACAGCGATCCCAATGCACTTGAAGCCATGCATACAATCAAAGAAAAGTCAAGTTAAAATCGTGAGGCAAGGGCCTCACCAGTTGCATCTCCAACAACCTTCTTGTTCTTCTTCTTCTGCGGATAGTTAGTAGCGAGATGCCCATGTTTGCGATAATGAAAACACTTCACTTTGGAAAAATCCAGCTTCTTGACTTTAGACTCGGATTTTGAATGTAATTTATTCCCCTTCCCTCTAATTTCCTTAGCATCCAAATCACAATCCTATTCATCATCATGATTTGATGAAGATCCATCTTTGGTGTTCCGCCTAAACTCCTCCTGCACTAGATCCGACCATAGTCGTTCCCAAACTAACAATTTTTCCCTTCCATTGACAGAGTCCTGATAACTGTTCCAAATCTTAGGAAGTCCCAGGAGCACCAAGATCACCAAATCATCATCAATGACTATTATTCTCACACTCCCCAGCTCATCTCGACATTGGACAAACTTCATGAGATATTTTGGAATGGAGTCGCCCTTCTCCATATTGATCTTCCCGAGTTTATCTTTGAGTGCCAATTTCCTATGGTCGCTATTGTTTTGGAATATATCCATCAAATCCTTCCACATTGCATATGGTGTGGCTTTCCCATGGATTTTTGAGACAATGTGGTCTAGTACTCCCTCCAATAGGATCCTCCTCTACTTTGCCACTTTCTTGTTCCATGCATCAAGATTTGCAGCATCTACAAAATCTAACTTAGGAACATCTTTGTCAATGAATTCCTTCAAGCCATTCTCTTCAAGTACTACCTCCATCCTATACTTCCAAGAAATATAGTTCGATCTTCCCTTGATTTCATACTCTATCCTCAAGCCATTGAAAGCCATTTCGATCTTGAATTAGTTGTAGCACCAAGAAAGTCTTTTTGCAAATTCGAATTCTATCCAATCACAAACATCTCCTGCAATCTTTTGCGCTCTGATACCATGTAGAAATATCAATTCAAATTATGTATTTCCTATATTCTCCTGATATAACAATTGTATGCCACTGTTAAATACATAATCGCTTCTACAAAATTCTTGCGGAATTTAAAACACGATCGCCAGTTGCAATATCAAGAAGAAAGATCAATCACACATAACACATATGTTTTTACCGGGAAAGAATAAATATAAAAACCACAGTATCATATATTATGTTTATATCATGAATCATGAAACAATCTCATACAAAACTCTAATCCAAGTGTTCTCGGTACAATATACAATCGTCTCACACTGTCATGCAAAAATTGACAAATTCATGTGTCAATTTACTACTCCCAGACAACCTGCCTCCTCTGCACAATCCTTGTTGGTGGAAAACTTGCAAATGAATTTGAATTCCTCTTGCATAGGCTACGCATTCCTCATGGTCACATCCACTATGTGTGTGGTCATGAGTGCACTCACTCACATCACAACTGATATCCAAACTGTCCCTTTCACCTGTTATCTCAACTAGGTCTCCACTGGATCTGACATGCATGTAGTTAATAGTGGTAAATATTTAGTTGCATGTGAGATCACTGATTGTGAATTAATTAATAATTAATTCACTAATATCTCACTAGTGTAAGTTCATTTACAACTAGTACAACTGAGCTTAACTCACTTAACTGATTTAAACTACTTCACAACTCACATAACTACATATCCAACTTTGTTGCAACTTCGAATCACTCAGTTACAACTAATTCAACTTGGATGTCCCACCAGTCAACCTTTGAACTCAAATTTCCTATAGCTAACTGATTTTCCATTTCAGTTAACTATTTTAGAGTAATTATGAAATGATAGATTAATATTTATTTTCCAATTTATTGAAGGGAAAAATAAATTAGACACACATTTCTTGTTGACTTTTCAACAAAATCATGGAGCTGAACTGAATATATAATGCAAAAGAAGTTGTCGAACTATTTATGAAAATATTCTACTTGGTTGTGATATGAGTTATGTTTTCCTTTCGTAGTATGTATTTCTTGTGTCTCTGAAATCTCATTCACAATTTCCTCTTTTAAATTGGAGATTTAAAAGTCTGGAATTCATCTGATGATGCTCTAGACTTAGCAATTTAAATTCATGTGATTCTCTTCTTAATTAGGTTAGAATTCATTTAAATATTCTCTGATGCAGTTATGTGTTTCTCTTTTCCTCTGTTTCCATGCAAATTTTTAATTTAAACTTAGACTGATTGCCTCATTTAGCCTTTTCCTCTTGATAGTTCCCATGATTCGTAAATGCATTGTTCATGTTCAACTCCATAGCCCAAATATCACCTCTATTATTTCATCAACTTTATAACACTTGAGAAATCTAGGCACCGATTTCCAAAGAAATATTAAGTTACATGAGAGAGCCCTCTTGGAGTTGAGCAGGCTAGTGCCTCAGTTCTAAAGCTAGTTGAAACAGTTACCCCTGTCCTCTGCTTTGACAACCGACAATATTTATAGGGTGATAACAGGAGGTAAAGAATCTTTTTGATGCTAAGATTATTGTTTCTTTGCGATTCTCTAAATTGGTAGCTAATTTGGTGCATGTAAGAAAGAAAAGAGGTGAGATAAGATTGTGCATAGATTTCTGAAATCTAAACAGGGTGTCGCTCAAGGATCACTACACCCTTCCCAAAATGGATTATATCCTACAAAAGGTGGTTGATGTTGATATTATGGTATCTGCGGGAGGTATTTACCTCCACATGTAAACCTGAGAAGAATAGGATATTCTGGGAAGCAATAAGAAACCCTAATGAGTTGGCTAATAACCCTAGAAGACTTGTCAGCTCAAGAATATAAATTGTATCAGGTTATTAGCCTCCAAGAGAAGAAGTCGGCCAAAATAAATAATATATACTGAACAGACAAATATCCAGAATGAGAAGTCGGCCCAGGCAGTTAGCCATAATTACTATAAATACAGGAGGCTAGTCTTCATTCTG
This sequence comes from Picea engelmannii, assembly GCA_009831015.1. Classification (NCBI taxonomy): domain Eukaryota; kingdom Viridiplantae; phylum Streptophyta; class Pinopsida; order Pinales; family Pinaceae; genus Picea; species Picea engelmannii. The sequence goes on from ML802071.1 coordinate 126,664, forward strand.
GCAGGCAGTCTTAGAATTGCAGAGCAGCACGTGTGCACACTGTAATGCCCAGTTTTGTGCGCATGTTTGAGGAGAGATGCCATTGCAACTGCTGTAGCTAGAAAATCACGTTTGTATTGGACTATCTCTTGGTTAGGGTTTGGAGTATCTGATCATCTCTTGTTGGTGCACTATCCTTGGGGAAATGTGCACTACCCTTTTTTGGCTATCTAGCCTAGGGTTTGCTTCCAGTGTGATTCTTTGTCAAGTTTAAGGTGCTCGGAGGGTGGCTTCGGCCTATGGTCGAGTGACAATAATGATATTGTCAATGGTAAAATGAGCACATCCATTATATTCTAATAGGTTATGGGTGCACACCTCCTTCATTCAGTCTAACCATTGGAAGGAGACATAGTGAGAAGGATATTAAGCTCGTTGAAGAACTGTAGCTAGGGTTTCTAGTAGGAGCAGTCACCAAAGCATTGTCACTAGGGTTACTAGCAGGTGCAGTTGCAGAAACCCTAATTCTCTCATTGAGGCACCTTAAGTGAAGGGATTGACCTAATCTCTGAATAGATCAGTGCACCCTATCCTAGCATATCTCCTGGTACTCTCAGCAAGCCAAGACACCAAGTTTGAGTTTTTGGTTAGATCTAGGGTTGACCAAGTTAAAGCATCCATGACTTACTCTATGAAGTCATAAAACAAGTTAGATGGAGCTTCTAACTTAAGAGAGTGGAAGACAAGGATTGACCTCATCCTTGCTAAGAATAAAGTGCTGGATATCATGAAAGAAAAGACTGTGAAACCATAGTTTGAAGAAGGAAAAGAGAAGGAACCGCAAAATTTTGCAGTTATGGAGAAGTTCAGAGACGGTGACATCAATTCTATGAGTATCATAGTGGAATATATAAAATACCACTTGATAACCTACATCTCCCATCTTGACTCATAAAAAAGGATGTACGATGCCCTAACAAACCTCTTCTCAGTCAGAAACATTGGACAAATAATGAGTCTGAAGAATGAGCTCTGTGACATGAAGATGAATGATGATGACAGCATAACATCATACTTTGTGAGAATCTCTCAGTTAAGAGACCAACTACAAGCTATTGAAGAAATCATTTTAGAGAAGGAATTGGTAAACATAGTACTCAATGGTCTTCCCAAGACGTGGGATGCATTTTCCTTAAGCATGAACACAAGGAAGGAGTATCCTACATTTGAAGAACTTTAGACTTGCTGTGCTCAAGAAAAATCCAGGATCAGTGAAAAAGAGAAACCCGAAAAGAAGTACGATGATCAAGCCTTCACAACAAGATTCAAGAATTTTAGAAACAAAAGGAAGTTTGGTTCAAAGAGGAATACAAATCAAGAGAAAGATATTTCAGAAATACAATGCTTCAACTGTCGAAAGTATGGTCACTACAAGAGTCATTGTCCTGAGCTAAAGAAAAAGAAGGAGAAACACGAAGCATTAGTTGCCAAAGAAAAAGGAACCTACAAAGAAGACTAAGAAGGATGAAAGTGACTTCTTCTTATGAAGGTAACAATTCTTCTCATTTCTCGTACATATCTTGTTTTCATAGTCTCTGTACATATATTGCATATATATATCCTAAGAGATAACATGTTCCAAGAAGAACTATACTTATGGAAGAAAAAAAAGATAAGGATTGATATCATTATACAAGTAAGATAATACACATGAAAGGATGCATCAAACAAATCACATGGAAGCTATTACAAGATAAGCCGAAATCAAAATTAATCATGAAGATACTTATAAGAAGCAAAGACGGAAATAAGTCAACAATCATGAGAAAATTGGAGAAATACTTATGACATTTTGTAGAAGACAATACGATGGAAGCATGGACACTATTAGACGGAGGGAGCCAATTATATATTCCATAAGACAATAAGGATGCAAACAAAAGCTTGGAATCTGTTAGATGGAGGGAGCCAATTATATGCACTCATACATGAATCAAGGATTAGGAGGGAGCTAATCCTATGATCCATTAAATATGATGAAGTATATATCCGTGGTAGCAGCCATGAAAGATAGTACGTGTTCAGTTCAACCTCAAAAGAAGTCTTCTTTGAAGAGAAGCCTTAAAGTATCCCTGGTTGTCCATCCACATCCATGACTCTAAACTAAAAGAAAGAAGTGGAATATTTATGGCATGGAATCTATAAGAAACTCCATGGACCCAAGATCTAAAGTAAAACATTAGGAAGAACTTGAATATTCCAAGAAAGAAAGAGAAGCTAGAACAACTAGTCATTAAGAGTCACAAGATTACCAGCTTGATATGAACTCACTAAAATCAATCAAGCAGAGGAACTGAAAGTTGTGATAAAGAATAATGTGTATATATATGCAAGCATTGAAAGATCCATAACTAGAGGTTCTCCCAGATGGAGGGAGAAGACAATGAAGATTACTTGTTCCAGTAAACCAGACATACCTCTACATGAGTCTTTATATCATCCGCAATATCCATGGGTTGGAGTTCTACATCAGATGAATGCAAAGAATGTTCTCTAGAGAAATTGAACAAAGAGAGTATGAAGAGAAACCTCAAGGCTTTGAGGTATACCAGAAAGAGACCCTTGTATGCAGATGGAAGAAGACAACTTGGTGGAGAACCTCCAATGCACAATAGAAGCGTGGTGAAGATTTTCTATAACAGAGATATTGTATCAAGATGATTACTTAGAAGATATCTCATGATGACAGAAGAAGTGCCACATGGATATGTTCCAATTTTCCAACAATGATATACTTTATTGATCAAAGCTACATGAAGCTATCAGAGAATACTAGTGTTCCAGACTGAAGTACATTTGAAATCAAGCATTACATTATCCATGATGAAGTCCAGAAAGTAGAAAGTGGTTCTCCAATACATATCTCCAGAGATGAGCAGATAAGAAGACATTTTGATAAAGACTTTGTTCAAGATGAAAGAGTTTGCATACTCAAGATGGAGCTCATGGAGATGACTTCCTTATTGAAAAAGGAAGAGATGAATCCTAGGTTGGGAGGGAGCACTGATGTATTATTGATTGATGGATAGTCATTTTTCAGTTCGAAAAATGGTCCAGGATGAGTAGATTATTTCTAGTTTGGAAAGTGGATTGAGATTTTTGACGGATAGACATTTTCCAGTTTGGAAAATGGTCCAGATTTATGATGTACCATAGATGACGAATTCCCATTATGGTTAACATGGGGAGTGGTCTAGGGTAGTCTCTCTTCTTGAGGGTTACTTAAGAAGACTGGCCCGCCTCGTCGGACAATGATTTCTCATTATGGTTAACATGAGGAATGGTCTGTTTTCGATGTTGGTACAGGACAAAAATTTCCTCTTGTGGTTAACATGGGAAATGGTCGAGATAGTCATTCCTTAGGGTGGATTCATTCTCTCCAAGTTGCACTTTGTTTAGTGTCGGAGGAATGGCCCAGGGTGGGGAATGGTCCAGGCTCAGAAATCAGGACAGTTATTCTTCCTTACTTGAGAAGAATAGTCCAGATAGATCATCATTGATTTTTTACCTTCTAAGGGTAGATTCTCTTCCAAGATATCACATATGTGAGTGGAAGAATGGTCCAGATGATTCATTTTATAACATAACATTGTTTCCGTGCAGGTTGATATCAGATGATTTTTATGAAGATCGTATGTCTCTAGACAATAGACATATACTACTTTGGTGGATGTGTTCCACTATTTGATCAAGTATCTGTGTGGTGCTTGGTGTGGTAGTGTACCACTGGATGGTAGTTGTGTACTACTATGGATATACACAATTGTGTTCTATTGAATGATATTGTTTCGATTGCCTTGAATACTATCAACAGTGTTGAAAATAAATATCATCCAGATGAATGATGAACAGAGATTTCCTAGACAGAGAATGGTTCAGAACATTTACTCTTCCAGATTATAAGAATGGCTCTTGTATCACTCTGTGGAGTGAGTATCATGTCTGATTACTCAGATAGAGTATGGTTTCAAGAGATGATGTAGCTGATGACACTGACAGTGCCCATGACATAGTCATGACATAGTCTATATAACTATATTGATGCTACCGGGTGAATGGTATGTTTGTGCTCAATATCATTACCTGTAATACCTCCCTAGCTAGGAGGGAGTGTTGATATTATGGTAGCTGCAGGAGGTATTTACCTCCACGTGTAAAACTGAAAAGAATAGGATATTCCAGGAAGCAAGAAGAAACCCTAATGAGTTGGCTAATAACCCTAGAAGACTTGTCGGCTCAAGAAGATAACTTGTATTAGGTTATTAGCCTCCAAGAGAAGAAGTCAACCAGAAGAAATAATATATACTGAATAGACAGATAACCAGAATGAGAAGTCGGCCCAAGTAGTTAGCCATAATTACTATAAATATAGGAGGCCAATATTTATTCTGGAAGGCAGTCTCAGAATTGCAGAGAAACAGTTGTGCACATTGCAGTGCCCAGTTTTTTGAGCAGGTTTGAGAAGAGATGCCATTGTAGCTGCTACAGCTAGCAGATCACTTTTGTCTTGGACTATCTCTTGGTTAGGGTTTGGACTATTTGATCAGCTCTTGTTGGTGCGCTATCCTTGGGGAAAGGTGCACTACCCTTTGTTTGGCTATCTAGCCTAGGGTTTGATTCCAGAGTGATTCTCTGTCAAGGTTAAGGTGCTTAGAGGGTGGATTCGGCCTATATTTGGGTGACAATAGTGATATTGTCAATGGTAAAATAAGCACATCCATTATATTCTAACATTCAGGTCCCAGAAGATGTCCATGTTGGATGGATTCTTAGGGTATAATCAGATCTTGGTCCATCGAGATAATAGAGAGAAAACAACTTTCATGACCCCATGGGGAACATTCATGTACACCAATATGCATTTCGACTTGATGAAATCTTGAGCCACGTTCCATAGGGTAATGGATATAACATTCACCAATGAAAAGGAAAAGTTCATTGTAATCTATCTGGACGAAAACATGATATACTCTGCCTCTGACAAGCAACAACTTGAGCACCTGAAGAAAGTATTCCAGATGTCCAGGAAGTTCGACATATCACTAAATCAAAGGAAATCACATTTCTAGGTGGAAGAGGGGAAGTTGTTTGGACACATTATCTCCAAGGAAGGCATTAAGATAGACCCCAAAAGGGTTTAAGGGATCCTGAAGATCGACATCGTGCACAGTAAAAAGGAGGTGCAATCCTTCCTAGGAAAATTGAATTTCCAGTCGATATTCATCCCGAACTTGGCTGAAATCATAAAGCACATAAAATGCATGCTCAGGAAGGGAAACAAGATCAAGTGGAACCCAGAGGCCAAGAAGTCTTTTGAATATATCAAAGTGGGGATGAATAAAGCTACTGTGCTAGCCAGCCCAAACTTTACGAAGGATTTCATCCTGTTTTCATTCACCTTAGAACACACTATTATTGGCGTACTGTTACAGAAGGACGAGCAGGACTTCAAGAAGCCCATAGACTATTTCAGTCGGACGTTGCACAATGCTCCACTAAGGTATGAAATTATGGAAAAATAGGCGTACGCGTTAGTCAAATCTTTGAAATAGTTCAAGACATACATATTGCACTCCCATGTCATCACTTATGTGCCCAACAAATCAGTAAAGGGCATCTCGACTCAACCCAACCTGGAAGGAAGGAGGGGCAAGTGGATAGCGGCCATGTTGGAATACGATCTTGAGATCAAGACTGCAAAGCTAATCAAGGGTCAGGGACTTTCGAAGTTAATGGCACAGTCAGACTACGACATTGTAGGAATGAATTTCATTGCTGATCTATCAGAATGCCCTCAAGAAGAAAAACCTATGCAGGTGTCTCAAAATTTCATTGATTCTCTATGGTATGCAAACATCATCTATGTATTGGAGAATCTCCAGGCCCCTCCAGGAATAAGTAAGACTAACGCCAAATTCCTCAAGCTTAAAGAGGTCAAGTTTTGCATCCTAGACAATTCACTTTACTAGAAAGACCCCAGGGGAATACTGCTGAGTTGTTTGCTGGAAGATGACGCGAAGTGGGCCATACAAGAATTTCACAAGGGTGACTGTGGAGGACACAACTACTGGAAAACCAGCATGCACAAAATCCTGAGGGCAGGGTACTATTGGCCTACAATATTCGTTGACATTTATAAAGAGGTCTCTAGCTACCATGAATGTAAGATATTCGATGGTAGAAGAAAGATGCATCCCCTGCCACTAAATCCGATCTCAGTCGAAGCACCTTTCATGTAGTGGGGTTTATATTTCATAGGAAAAATAAATCCACCATCTTCTGCTCATAAAAAATGGATACTCACGACCACCAAATATTTCACGAAATGGATCGAGGCAATCCCCACAAAGCAGGCTACCAATGTAGTCATCATCAAATTCCTGGAGACAAACATTCTGCCGAGGTTCGAATGTCTCCTCACAATCACAATAGACAATGCGACCGCATTCAATTCTAAGAGGATGGAAAATTTTTGTCTAGATTACAATATAACCCTGGGGCATTCTACGACATATTGTCGACAAGGAAATAGATTAGCAGAATCCTTGAATAAGATCCTAACCAGGATCATCAAAAGACTCCTGCAAGAGAACAAGAAATCCTGGCATAAAAATATTATCTACGCGCTGTGGGCAGATCAGGTTACCACGAAGAAGTCTATATCGACATCACCTTTTCAGATAATTTACGGTGTGGAAGCAATCTTCCCTAATTCACTAGGGCCGCCCGTCAAAAATTTGTTGCAAGAACAAGAGGCCAAGCCGAATGAAGCACATAGAAGAATAAACCAGTTGGTTCACACACAACAGATGAGGGAATATATGTATAATCGATCGCAGCTCCATCAGGAGAGGATGAAGAAAGATTTCAATAAGTGTTCTAAGCTAGAGGATTTCTGGTTGGGTGATCTAGTGTTGAGATGGGATGCGAGAAATGAGGACAAAGGAAAACACAGAAAGTTCGACCATCTTTGGATGGGCCCATTCAAAATCAACGATTATTGCGGGGGAAATGCTTATTTCATAGAAGGATTAAATGGAGAATGTTTTGGTTGGGGGCCTGTAAATGACAGGTTCCTCAAACATTATTTGACAAAATAAGATCTGTTTGAGTCATTTGTCATTGTAAATAGTCATTTTATTTTTTGCGTCGAGTCAGTAGGTCATCAGAAAATTGAAGCCCGAAGTGAAGGCCCTAAGTTTATGCTGAAGTTTTAAGAAGTTGTGTCAATAGGTTTAGTTTGTTTTTTGTCTATCATTTTTCCTTTCTCAGTTTTTGAAGGTTGAATACATCCCAATGGTTAGGCACCTAGTCTACTGTTCTTTTCTACCTCATGAGGAGGATAACATCCCCGTTGGAGCTAGATGTTAGTGTCACCATTTTTATTTCCATTTAGAGTCAGTTTTAGTTGGGGTATGGCCCATGCACCGAAACATGTTAAGTGAGGTACGTAACACCATGAGGTCAAGTTCAACAAGTGGTTGGTTGGCCCTTGGAAACAGGAAGGGATTTTAGAGTTGAAACATGCGTAAGTAGTATGCGTATGTCTTTTCCAAGAGTCGAGTCTTGTTAAGAAATCAATCTCTATGTGCCCTAGGTTGAGTCAAGTAGTTAATCGAAGTTGCATCGACAAGTGAAACAACTATTATCAATTCATCATGAAGGCCGAGGGGGTTAAAAATCATAGCATTCGTATTCTGCATACTGTGCAAACCTTATCGTCTGTATTCTACACACAGGGATGTGCCATGGAAAATCTGAAATTCGATTCAAAACATCTCATCGCCATGAATTCACTATTCTCTAGCACGATTCTTAATTTTTCTCGAATCGTTATAAATATCAGATGCTTTGCATCCATTTCAGTCACGAAACCAGGTCAACACTCTTTTTTCAATTTCCCCCCGCTAGTCCAGGTTGATAAAAACTCACTCCTTGTGCATTCGCCAGATACACTGCGCACAAAATACATACCGGTCACACCATGGTGACCTCCCAAAGAATAAGGAAAGGAATGTGGAGCAGCAGAATGGCCAGGTCCAAGTCCCAAAATGACTGGGATTCATTCTCACCTGCAACAGGTATTCCCAAGGATGAGAAAGGAGTTATTCCTTTACCCACATAGATGATCAGATCGAATCGCGTAGAACCTAAAGTGGAAGGAATTGCACAAGGAGGAAAGATAGTAGAAGCCTCGTCTCCCTAGCAGATAATACCTTGGAGAAAGGGTAGGCCAAGGAAGAACAAGGAAGTTGTGGGGGCCCAATTTGTAGAAGAGCCATGTGCCATATTGGTGGCTAAAGAACTACTCATGCACGCCAATCAGTTGGAGCCTACTGGAGGATCGAGCCATGAAAGTAGGAGTAGAACAAGGGAAATGGATACTGCAGGAGCGAATGATCAAGATCCATATCAACAATTAAAGAAAACAAAGTTGGCTATCGCTGAGCTCTACCAAGAAAACATGGAGTTGAGGTGGCAGCTAGCGACAAAGACTATGGAAGCATCAGCAAAACAAGGTCATGAAAGGAATGTGGCATGGCTAAAAAGACAACTCAGAGAGGTGCAAGACACCATTGTACAGTTGCGAGAAGCACAAATGGTGCTAGAGGAAAGGTAGACAAAGCATTACGGGGAATGCAAGGCGACCGAGAAGGAATCTCGCGCAACTCTCACCAGTGCGCAGAAAAACCAAGTTTAGCTGGTGTTCGTCTCTGCATCTGCAAACGTAAGGAAAATATTGGTAGTTTTGAAAGAAAATGTTCCCTAAAGCACTCTACCTTTTGGATAACGGTCGTGACAATCAAACAACCACTTGTTGCGGACATTTCCCAGCAAATGAGCGCACGAAAGAAATCAAAGCCGTAATAGCAGACAACGAGCTCCCAAAAAACACCTGTCCACTCAGACATATGATTGAAGGGAAGCACCGACACATCTTTTCCCCATATCGAGACCTAACTGGTGATTGGATCCTCATGGAAGATTTGCGAACAGTCATGTGTAAACAAACATGATTATTGGTTATTTTTGGAAAGTGTCATGCGAAGAGTCTCTAACGCATACTACTCATTTTCCTAGTTCTAGGGATAGAAGTTAGAAAGACAGGTAGCCCAAGAGGCGCCCTTGTTTATATATTTCATCTTTTCAATGTAATCCAGGTTGGTTGGAAAAATTGGTAGACGATAACTATTGTATGTAATTCGAGTTTTTTGACCGAAACTTAATGCAAAGGTCCTGTAACTTGATGAAAAGATTCTAATTGTAGCAGTTAGATGTATTGTGCCTCTTTCTTCGCATACGTGTTTCTTGTTATCTTTATTCATATATTTTTATGTGCATCGCCCCTTGTTTGCGTCATTTAGACAAAACATTTTCTTCTAAAAATTAACTCTGAATTTGCCCACAACAGTGCTCCGAGTTGCTTCCTGTGTTTTTCTCCCCGCCACACCTTACGATTTTTCACTAAAGATTGTTGTTCGCTTAGCCTTATCCTCTCAAGTTCAGTCACCGAGTCATTTGTCTCTGTCATTTCCTTGGATCGACTCCATAGCCCAAGTATTAATTTCTTGCACCAATATAACCATAACCCATTATATCAAAGGTGTTAAATCTAGCCAGTGTTTTCAAAGCCATATTCCACACGGATACCACACCTCCCAAGAGAGCCCTCTCCAGATCCGAAAGGCTAGTTTCAGGTCTCAAATTTGGGTGAAAAAGCTACCTTTGTCGTCTGTTTATCAGCCGAACATATTTACGGAGTCCTAACAGACTCAGTAAGGGGTTCCTTAGGGTTTTTTTAATGGGTTAAGGGTTGTTGACCCATGGGTTCTCCCATGTTTAGGCCTTTTTGTAGGTAATTGTAAAAGTATAAATAAGTGTAAGAATGTATGGTAGAAGCATCGATGTAAGAGTGAAGTCTTGGTAGCTAAGTGAAAGTAGTTTTTAATTTCTTTGTGCAATAGGATGTGTATGTAAGGCTCTATGCTTGATAGAGAAGTTGGCTTTGTGCCTTGACCTAGTTTTGGGAAGGAGGATCTGGCGTTCAATCTGCATATCTCCTGTCTGATGCAAATCTCGAATCCGTGGCTTAGTGCACAGGGGAAAATGATTGTAAGAGATTGAAGAATAATGAAGAAGATGAAGTAGTTGGTAGACATAGCCCCACCCTGGGGTGAACCACACATATCCTGTGTTTTTGGTTTTCTTTGTGTTGTGTTGTTTATGTTATGAATCTGCTCAATGCTTCTATGTATGATAGATAGATATATTGACGCTTAGTGCCTTATTTGTGTTAAATGAATGTTAGATCTAACTCAATGCTATGTGCTAAGTGGTTGAAGTTCTTGATCCTTTATTTCTACTGCATCGATCTATATTAAGAACTTGTTTTTCGATGTTAATAAATCTAATAAACTATTGGATATCATCTTATAAGTGTTGCTAGAATACTTTGCAAAGTCTGGTTATCACAAATCTGTGTCCTAGCTTGGTTATGGACACCTGGGTCATGTAACCCCCTTGCCTCTACCTCGAGTGAGACTTCTTCTACTTCATAGGTGTTGTCGAAAGGGCCAATAGTTAGGGTTTTGTTGGTGTTATTTTGAAGCATTGAACCCTCGGTTTGCCCCTGTGCCAACAAATGGTTCCGTTGCTGGGTCTTGAAACTATGATTGTTGGGAACTGAAGTAAAGAAAAGATAAGCTCTGTGCATAGATCTACTGCAGAAGTGCACAGTACTCTACTTGACTTGCGAAGCTCTGTGCTAAGAAATAAATCCAATCTGAAGAAAAGAGGTAAGATCTAAAGCTTTGTTCTTTGATAACAGTAAGATAAGTGCTTTTTTTTGTTTTGTTTCGAAAGCATGAATTTAGGTATGTTTAATAGATTTTGTCCTAGTCTGAAGGATAGGGCGTAGTTGCAAGAAAGAATTGATTTGAGTAAATCTGATAAAAATGAAGAAAGATATTTTATTCCTATGCATAGAAATAATTTTTGGACTAATAAGTGGATGCAGGAACCTATAAAGATATTTTGCAGATTGCAGATCCAACATTGTGATTCTAGTACATAGTACACAAGAGGTTGGGGAACATTTAAAAGAAAAAGAGGATTGACACTGTGCTATAATTGTAGAATACCAAGACATATTGCTAAGTAATTCCCTGGCACAGGTCCTATCTGTCTTTGTTGTAATATTATTGGTCATGAGGTTGAAGATTGTCCAAGGATGACTGCTAAAGTTGAAAGGATGAACATGAGACAAGAAAACTATGAAGGAAGTCAAGAGACTAAGAGCATGTTAGAGAATCATAAATAAAAATAATTAGAGAAAGCTTAGATTATGTTATTACAGCTGAAAGAAACAATGGATGTTCACAAAGGTGTCGGTTTACTAGAGATCTTGAAAGTAAAACAATGCATAAGTGCAAGAATAAAAGACTTCGACATAGAATGTGTCTTAGATGAAGAAACACATGTGAATATTATGACTGAAGACACTTGGGAAATTTTGGGAAAGCCTACTGTGATACCTTCATTGGGAAGGATAATCTTGTTTAAAGGAAATATTATAACCCTATGTGGAAGAGTTACTAATGTACCTATTATTTTTCATGGAACATCGACTGAAGAGGAATTTGAAGTCATTAAGTTTGTTGAGAACGACACCCCTTTCCCATTTTTTATAGGTAAGACTTGGATTGAGAAGGATCAAATCAGAAGGAAAGAAGAGGAAGAATCTATAGAAAATAAAAATAAACAACTAAGGGATTTCATAGATAGAAAAATAGATTGACTAATAGAAGAATGAGAGGATAAGTCGAAGCAATAGAACCAAGTAACAACGCAGAAAGAACAAAAAGCAAGAGAATTAGCTATCAATATTGAAAGAATGCAAGAAGGCTTGAAGGCCCTATCTATACAAGAAAGAATTATATCCACCCAGGAAGTATTAAGAGAAGGGATATTGACTTCAGACTCTTTGAGGGAACTTCCATAGTGCGAAGCTACTGTGCTAGGAGAAGATAAGAATAAAATTGGAAACAAGATTCCAGAAACTATTAGAGAGATTGAGATCATAGGAAAGAAGGCAAGGAAGCTCAATAAGAAGAAATCTAGGTTGGAAAATATGCAAGAAGATAGAGAGAACATATGGAAAACATCACATACTGGAACATCGCAGTAGACAGGTTCACAGTATTTGAACCTCGACTGAACATAAGGACCACGTAGAATGGTACTTCTCCCTGACGAAGCTATATGACCGTTGGAGGTACCCCAACCATTAGAACGATGCTTTAGAGCCATCTAAAAAATTCATTTATGGGATGATGGATCGCTTATGAACATTGCGACCATGCTATAATGGACATAATCACATTTATGGAAGCATTCCTGGCCATTGGAAGAATCCGCTTTGACACTCGCTTATTTAACTCGTCGGCCGCTGTGTCGGGACCACTTTTTTCTACCCATGATTATCTGAGCCAAGAAGAGAATTGATTTTATGTTTATCTATGATTCTATACCTCTCCATCCATTTGTCTACCTTGCCTATCCATTTGTCTACCCCACCTATCTGTTTTCCTACCTCGACCCATCTGTTTAAGAGTTCGAATGTCAAGCGAACCGAGTGCATTAGAGAAGTCTATCGAAGAATTCCTTAGGAAGTTAATGGCTAACAAAACATTATCATAAGGAGTACAGGTGTCGTCGACTAGGGGACTGCAAGCTTTCCCTTTGACTAGACATCTTTCTGGTCGTGTTAACCTCGCGACTGAGCAATGAAGTAAGCACCGCGACGATCTGGCTAATGCGAAGCAGATCCTGTTGATATTACCAAAGTATATCCCACCTTTGGCTGGTGTAGTTAGCCATGAAAACATACCATGAGACTATAAGTACACCCTGATCACCACGTACACTCCGGAAGGAATATGCGTAGTTGAAAGTCAGTTGGGATAGACCCAACTACTGAATAACATTGACTTCAATATAGGTGAAAGAAAGAAATATGCTATGCTAGAACCCCATCACTACTTGACAAAGTCAACTGGGAAGAAGCCTCACATAGTCTCTGAGCCATGGATTAAGGGACTGGCATAGTCCACCATGCTAAATGTAATGAAGATTCCCCATTTTGGCTATCACCAGGAGGTTAACGCTTACGTTAAACTCCTCTTGTCGTGCTATCATGGAAGATACCTATGGATCAACTGGAGGATTACTATGGATTTAACATTGATCCACCAGATTACAGGATTAAGCATGCAGGGACCTGACCCTTAATAGTTTTATCCAGGGAAGGTCTCATACCACTCCTTGGAACAACACATCAAGGAATCTTACGACAAATTCAAAAAAGGAAAGAGAGGTTACAAGGTAGCCTCTATACAGGATGGCGCAGTGTGCCTCACTTGCCAACTCATAGCTGGAAATATTGTAAGAAAGAACCACCCCACACAGGTCACTGGGTTCATGGTGGACCTTGTAGGTAAATGTGTGGAGGGAATGCAGATGAATTGGGCGAGTTACCTCATCAATGAACTGAAGAAATACTGTCGCAAAGCTCAGTATTTTGGATACGAATTCCACTTCAGTTGGCTAATCATTTTAATCGCATTTGTTGCTTGGAAAATGCCTGAAGGAGCCACATTTTCAGAGATCAAACCCTCGGAGCCGTTGGCCACTAGGTTTTCTACCTTGTGGTACACTAACGACATGTCAAAGCAATGGCAGTCCAACGTTGTATTCCATGTGTATTATCAACAATTGAAGGTTGCCATCGAGTCATTTCCATGCATGACACCACACACCCTACACCAATACAGACCAATAGAAAAGTTCCACGCAGATTCCCATTTCATCTATATAAATGCATGCAGAGATGAGATCAAGGAATAAATACAGTCATATTACAAGCTAACAGACGAAGACATGGAATAGATCATGAAGGAGTGGTCGAAGGAATTTTTGGCACCTGTCCTTGATGCAAAACTCTCCAAAACTAACACCATAGGAATCCCCTTGGTCACTCAGGTTGAGCATGTCAGACAATCCAGTGGGAAGAATATGAAGAAGCAGGAAGAAATCCATGATATAGAGAGCAATGAGGAGGACAACGCCTTTGAATATAACAAGTATGGATTGTTCGAAGGAGGAGGAGATGAAGCAAATGGACAAGGATGAGGGGATGAAGGAGAAAAGAAAGGAGAAGGTGAAGCTACACCGCCTCAATATCTCCCCACTGAAACAATAACACCACAAAAGAGGAAGGTTTCTCCAAGGAAACCTTCAACAAGAAAGAATATGCGCACTAGTAAGCCCCAGTTGGAGGCCACACTCATGGAGGACAATATTAGTCTAGTCTACGGATCTATGGAAGAAATTTTTGAGGACATCTGGAAGAGATATGGAGAAAAGAAGGAGGAGATGTATGGAAGTATTGATAAGGAACTGAAAGAAGTACAACAAGTTGTTCATGAAGTACCTATTGTGCCTTCCTCGTCGCAGATTACATAATTGGGGGATGAACTAGCCCAACTAAGAAGACTTGTAGATGCGATAGAGGCTCAACTTTAGAGAGTCCAAGAAGAAAAGGAGAAGGCTACATAAGCCTTGAAACAAGAGAATGATGAAGCCTTAAAACTATTAAGAGTAGCGTGGTACAGTCTAACCACCTATGAAAATGAGAAATATGAGTTTCAGGCGATGGGTCCAACTATAGATAGAAAAGGAGAAGTTTATCGCAGAGTGGGCCACGGTTAAGGAAACTGTGAGTAAAGTATGCCACTTTGTGCCAAGTTTGGCATAGGAGGAACAAGAGTCAGTCAAAGCTCAAGTAGAGAAGCTCGTTGAGACCATCCAACAACTTCAATCGAGGATAACAGAGTTGGAGGTTCAAGAAGTACTGAGCACTCTGCAAGAGGTGTTCTACCAGAGGGACGAAGCTGCTAAGAATGAAATTGTAAGGATCATATCCCTCTCCTTAGAGAGAAAACAACTGAGTGAAAGAAGTGCGCAAACATATGAATGCTTCACAAAAGATACAGAGCTAAGGAAACTGGAAGCATAGTTATAGGAGGTGCAATAGCAAGCACTGCCAGTACAGGCACAGATGAAGCTACTCATTGTGGTAGAAAGAATGAAGAGATCTCAGGAACAACACACAGTGAAACAAAAGATTACTTCCCTCTAGGGTAGGGTAATGGAAGTCACACAGAAGATAAAAACTATGTAGGATGAAGCCTGCAAGGTGTTTGAATAAATTGAGGGACAATGCTCGCAATTGGACCAAGTGGTTGCAACAATGGAACAATGCCTGGAAGGGTCTGTTATAGAGTAGACGATCCAGGAGCTCGTTGAGCAGGAGGCTCAGGCAAAGCAACAAGTCAAGGCAGCTCGAGTTAAGCTAGAGGCCTTTGAAGCAACATTAACTAAACGTGATTTACTTGGGACGAGTCACAAGTGAGTGTTGGGGGCCTATTGGCCCTTGACCAAGTTTCAAGGAAACCTTGGTCAGGTTTGGACCACTTTTTGGACCTCAACACATTGGTCGAGGAAGGAGCGGCCTGGCGGAGCTGAGATCACAGATCTCACTTATTTTTCGGGCTATGTGGACCCAGTAAAGGGTTCCTTAGGGTTTTTGTAATGGGTTAAGGGATGTCGGCCCATGGGTTCTCCCATGTTTAGGAAATTTTGTAAAGAATTGTAAAAGTATAAATAAGTGTAAGAATGTATGGTAGAAGCAGTGATGTAAGACTGAAGTATTGGTAGCTAAGTGCAATTAGTTTTGGGTTTCTTTGTGCAACAGGATGTGTATGTAAGGCTATATTCTCGATAGAGAAGTTGTCTTTGTGCCTTGACCTAGTTTTGGGAAGAACAATCTGGTGTTTAGTGCACAGATATCTTGTCCTATGTGAAGCTTGGATCTGTGGCTTAGTGCAAAGGATATGATTATTGTAATATATTGAAGAATAATAAATAATACGAAGGATTTGGTGGACGTATCCCCACACTGGGGTGAACCACATATATCCCGTGTCTTTGGTTTGCTTTGTGTTGTGCTGTTTATGTTATGAATCTACTCAGTTCTTCTATGTATGATAGATAGATATATTGATGCTTAGTTCTTTATTTGTGTTAAATGAATGTTATATCTAACTCAATTCTATGTGCTAAGTGGTTGAAGTGATTGATCATTTATTGTTACTGCACTGATCTATATTAAGAACTTGTTTTGCGATGTTAATAAAGTTAATAAACTACTACATATCATCTTCTAAGTGTTACTAGAATACCTTGGAAGTGTGGTTATCACATATCTGTGTCCCAGCTTGGTTACAAACACTTGTGTCCTGTAACCCCCCTGCCTCTACCTCAGGTAATACTTCTACTTTGAAGGTGTTTCTGAAAGGGCTAGTAGTTAGGGTTTTTTTGGTGCATTGTTGAAGCGTTGAACCCTGGGTCTTCCCTCATGCCAATAAGACAGAAGGAAAATTGTACTAATTTGAATATCACTTGACTGATATTGATCAAAGTGTAATACGTGAACTTTCTCAACAAAACATGTCTCCCTTGCATCTCATTAACAAGGGATTTTCCAAGATCCCAACTTCTTTCTCTCAAGATATTCCGCAAAACTATGTTGTAGGAAAATATAGATGGCCTACAATCCCCTATTCCTGATTTTGTACAAATATTGTGATATTTCATAGCATTGGTTCCTTTAAACTTTGGACAAAACCCATTAGTCTTCCATATTTCAATTCACTTGGTGTGATATAAATATTATAATCAAATTAAGAAGCAAGAATCTCGAAAATAAGCTACTGCATCAATGACAATTAGAAGAGTGGTAACCTTCTTTTCTTCCACATAAACAATGGTTATTATACCTTGAAAAGTTTCCACTTTGCAGAGGAAGATCTGAGTAATTTAGATTCAATGTTTGTGTCATACTTGGAACAAGACTAGCACAATCCTTTTCTGTAGTATCGGCTCCACTTTTATGAATTCCATAAGGTTTTTCAAGTTGTTGTAAAATTTCCATAGGACCTTGAGGTCTGAGGCCCATGTTAGAGCCTTTTCCAACAATTGTAGACAACAATAAATTGGGCATATCAAATAATGCATGGGCCTCCTATAATAAAATGTATTGTTGGTGCATTCTATTATTTATTTCATCCTCAATCTATTGTCATGTAAATTTCATTAGATTTATATATTGTAGAGAATAATAGGGAAATATTGAGGTTGCAAATAGGAACCAAAATGAGGATCTCAAATATATTGTTGTTGAAAACCTAATACAAAAGACACAACAAAACTATTTCAATAGTATGTCTATTTCTCCAACATTTCCATTATTATTTGAAAAAGGATATGATACTCGATCTAAGGTAGAACCAACAACTAATTGCATAATTTTATTGTGATTCTTTCCTTCCAGTTGCTTGGTTTTCAAGAAAAACTCATGTTCAATTGTGCTAGTAAATTGGTTTTCACAATTGAACTTATTTTTCTCTTTACTATTCTATTTATTTGTTTATTACATTGTCCTACTCTACTTGGAAAAATAAATCATTTCATCAAGTATAAGAGTATTTCCAATGTATCCATGTGTGTAACAAGATTACAAATGAAATCATATTCAGGTTTGAAAAATATACTTTGGTAAAGACCAGAACACGAGGGACCAACTGCATTGATTGATATGGTGCCAAGAGATGTTGAAGGATGGAGTGGTATTGTGGCCTCACAATTGTTTAGAACCAAGTTTTGATGGGATGTTCGTCTCCTCGGTTCTCTTATTCATTAACAACTATCACCATGCCCTCCTTTGTCATGCCATACAGATCTTCTCCCTAATTTCTCTCTTGAATGCATTAGGGATATAATGATAAACATGCTAGAATTTCCTCGATCTCAAGTTCTAATGTCTTCTCTCCATCAAATATTTTCGATGGTTATTTGATCTCTCCTAGGTATTCTTTTTTATGTTTCTCATGGAATTTTTTTTCTCTTTGATCACTTTCCAAGATGTAGATATGTTCCTAATTGTTGTCAATATTTTCTCCTCCTAAGATGCATAGATGTTTCCAACTATTGCTAGGTTTTGAGAGATTTCTTGGAGTAATGTCCTCCACATTCTTGAGTATTATTAAATTATTTTTGTTGGTTTATAACCCCTATTTCACAACATGGATTATTGCATGGGTCTCTTATAACACCTTAAAAATAGGAAAACAAATGAAATCAATGGAAATTAAAGCATGATACTCAAAGAAAACTTAAGCAACCTGAGAATCTATCATGGATTTGAAATCCTCGTGATAATGGGACCCTTATTTCACCAAGTTATTTGTTCACATGAGTTATCTCTTTACTTTCCATGCACCAAAATAAAATAAGACACCTTGAAACAATATGATGAGGGCTAAGAGAAACCCACTAAAGTGAATGCGTTGGGATAAAACCCTTCCAGAAATCCTAAAGTGAGGGCGTCTTCCTGTCTTACTATTTATCTTCCTCCAAGTCCTAAAAGACGGCGAAATAGAATTATGCATAAAAACAAAAAAATTATAAGTGATCTAATCCCTTTAGCACATCCTTGGAAATGACACCAAAAATGTCGGGTTATTTATATGCATAAATACTTGACATTAAATCATCAATCTGAGATTTTTTAGAATTCAAGATACAAGTACAAGAAATTCAATATCGGAGCCTATTCTAGCCTACACTAACAACTAATGTCGACAAAACACACTTTGGAACCCAATAAATGAAATCAAATGAAAAATCACCATAGGACCTATCACTAGGATATATAAACAACTTAATGCTATAAAGGCTCTGGGTCACAATCTTTCATGCATAGATGTGTTACAGGTATGAAATAACTGAGAGGGGGGGGGTGAATCAGTTATTGTAAATTATTAACAATTTCTCTCAATTTTATCTTCGAATCATTAATCTTAATGGCAGCAAGTCTTTACTGTGAAAACCAGTGTTATAAACATG
>ML802071.1:145828-157872 GCA_009831015.1 Picea engelmannii
CAGCGTCTGTGTTTGCATTTGTGTTGCAGCATGTTTCAGCATCTGTTCTTCATAAACAATCGATTGCCATCAATGACAACCTTGATCATCTGCGCCTTGATCATCTGCGTCATCTCTGTTGTAGCCATATTTCCAACAAGATGTTCATGCGATCTTTCATGATTAGCTTACTAAAGTTTTATTCCTTCAATGAGTTCTTGTAGTGAATCACAAATCCGTGGGAAACTAAATCAAGGAAATATAAAGAGAAAACAATTAAAAAATAAAAAATGAAATCAAACCACACATAAACCAATTCAAGGAAACCAAATGTAAATCTCAGACACCTTAATATTGCATTCACAGATCTATATCAAGATGAGAAATTTCATAGAATACCATGTCTAGATGTTTGATCTACAAGTGTATGTTTTCTTATGATATATTGTTTAATCAATGAATACTTAAGATTTTAGTGTATGAGGGAATCAAACTAAAAACCAGAAATCAAATATATGCATAGTGACCGGTTCATTAATGTAGGTTTCATTAATTCCACGTGTTGCAATATTTCACTTGAAAACTAAGTGTTCATGCACTCTGAGAGATGATTAACGCATCAAAACAATGAATTCTAGTTATTGTATCTTAACTCAAGAAACATGAAATGAAAAGGCAAAACACCATTCAAGTTAATCTTCAAATCTTGCAAGATGCTACTAATCTAACCCTGAAATTATTAGTAAGAAATGGAATCTATAATCTAAGGTAAACACATAGAACTAATGGTGAATCTTTACACTTGCATTCATAATTTATATGTTAATTATAACAAGTATTTATAGTGGTGTTGCACATTAGATTCATATATCCTATCTTTGTGTTAACATGACTCAAACAAGATCTTTTCACTCATCTCAACATATTCATTAACTCGAAGAAAAGTGATAAAGATCATAATAAAACCAATTTCCAGTCCACTTGAGATATTTTCTCACAAAGGCTCGAGGTACACTCTTTCACCTTAAGTGTTCCTATACTTATAAAAATGATTGATTCAGTTCTTAGAATATTCTGATTACTGTGAAAAACCAAAGTCCATTAAATTACATTGACATAAAATAAAGGTAGCAAATGAAATGTCAAACTAAATGAGAAATAAAACAAACATTAGGATGTCTAAGTATGAGACAAATTGTAGGCCTATGGCTGATACAATGATCTAAATCCAATTGAAATAGCGATATAGAGCACAATCAAATCACAACAATGCATAACCAAACATAAATTGCAAACTAAGATAACAAAATAAAATACAAACTAGCTTCGCATTCCAGATTGGTGGGCCATTGTAAATATAGTCAGTGAGATATTTATTTATAGTCATAAGGTTATGGAGAACACTATATATCAGAAAGTTCATTTGGCATTAACAAGTACAGATCATGTTAGAACATTTCTCCAAACATTGATACAAATTTTGGAATATTCATTCAACATAACATAACAGTAGCTCTTTTATTACATTCCCCATCTCCTCCCTCTTGGTTACATATTTATTCATAAAATTTATTGGGAAGGATAAGATCCAATCCCCCAAACCTAGAACAAAAAATCAAATGAAATTTGAGTTTCAAGCAATTTGGGAAAATTGGTTGCAAGAGAAAATCTAGGCAAACCCAGATTAGAGAATCACTCTTATCTTCTCCATATTTCAATTTCTAAGAAATCCACTCATGGATTACTTAGAGTTTCATGTCCCCCACAAAACCCATGTTCCATACTCTCAAAATTTATCTTCATCACCTCAGAAATCACATTAGAAGTTAACTGCTACTAATTTGGCACATTATTTACTAAAAACCCTTGACCACAACTGAATACTACCATGTTGGACCTGGGTGTGATATGATGAATAGGAAACCATGTCAAGGGTCATAGTGACAAAACCTAGGTGGCTGAATTCTAGCTAGAGATGCAAAAGAATGACAAAAAATGATTTCACATACTGGAAGTGAATTGGTGCTACAAGAACATAACTAAGAAATTCATCATTAGTAATATGTGTTCTGGAAATTCAATCTAATCTATCAAAGACATAGGAAATCTATAAAAATTCACAACATTAACCTCTTAAATCTTGTTGAAGTAATTTGACTTAAAAAACATGAAAATATATGGTAATAGGGGTAATAACTAGGTATATGGATGATGTAAGGATAGTCAAAGAGGGTAACTGATACTGTAAAATGTGTCAAAACCATGAGCCAATAGTAACATCACCTTTTGGGGAGAGACATGATTGGAGCATGCCATCACCTTATTTAAGCTCTCTACACTCACACATGTGGATTTTTAGGAGGACATTGTCATGTTTTCTTGTTGTATCTTTATCTTATGGGAATTTTGGGGGGTTCGCCTAAGACCTATCCACCTTGTATCATGGATTTTAATTTTTTAAAATTTATGTGGTGTGATATTTCAGAGTTGAGTTATTTTAGATTTTCCATAGTAGAAGTCATATTGAAATGGCGTTTTGAATCCTTACATGGATTCATCTTCAGGACAAATAGTTTCCTCACATATATTGAGGGAGTGCTACCTCATTGTAAATAATAACACAACTTGTTGAAAATTACTACTACTCTTCTATTATTTACTTCTTTTTCACTATGGATGACTTATGCACCTATTTTAGGAGATGATTCTTTGGATTCTTTCAATTTTTGATGGATGATTTTAATGTTTAGGGTTTCATTGTTCCTCATTGATTTACCTAGTAAGTGCTATTTATAAATCTTTGTTGGCTTATTTCTTTAATGTATTATGTGCTAATGTGTTTATCAAAGTGGTGGTAGTGCATGCTACCTTGTACCTCTCTTGAGTAGATTTTATCTTGAAACCATAAGAAGGTTTGTAGTGGAATACCTTCCCTTGTTATCATTGTTTAAATCTTGTTTAAGGAAAAAGGGTAAATTTGTAGGGTTTGTAGTGGAATACCCTAGATGTTTTCATATAGGATAGAGTTATAGGGTTTGCAGTGGAATACCCTAGGGTTTTATTTGCTGTCCACGTTTGAGCTTGTCAAAGGCACACAATTATTTATAGGTTTTGGATTGGACTACCCTATCCTTCTTTCTATTGGATAATCCTTAAGGTTTGTAGTGGACTACTTTCAGTTTTGTTAATGTTTATGCCATTATTATAGTTCTTTTCATTTCAATAGATAAGAGCAATATAAGAACAAGATCACTGAGAAATACACATTCACAGGAGACACAACATTTATCTTGGGAAACCCTCTAGGGGAAGAAAACCTAGCAAAAACTTCCTTATCATAAATTGCCAATACAATGTTCAAGAGATAACTCAAACCAATACAGATAGTCCTCTCCAAAATATGCACCACTCTTCTTCTCCTCTCTCCAACTGGTAATTGCAGTTTTTCTCTTAAGAGGATGAGCAAGTGAGTTGTGTTCAAATGAGGCACTAGCCTCCTTTATTTATACAAGTTCTGGCATGTGTGAAGTGTCTCTTCACTGGCAGGGCTGACTTATTAATCTAGGTGGGTAAGCCCACCTTTATTATATTTCTAGGTCTTCTTATTAACTGTTGGGGCCGACTTCTTATTCTGCCTATTATAATTGTCTATTGACCAATCCACAAAAGGGGATTTGGTCCTAATACAATTACCGACATGATTAAGCCACAATGGGGATTAATCCTATAAATAATATATCAAATAATAATAAGAATACTCTTTGTAGTTACATTATTTCAACACTCCCCCTTAACAAGAAAGGTATTCTTCAGTAACATCATGCGAGAGAGGTCTGCATCATTAGTGGCATTAGGAGGACAGTATTGTCAATATCATCTTGGAACATTGACTGACATATTTACAAGTCATCGTAAGTTTTCTTCATCGGCAACATAATCATTCTTGAAAGAATGCCATCATCATCTGCATCAATATGTATCAATAAAAATGATACCTCATCACAACACTAGGCTGACACATCATAGTACTACACTGGCTCAATGTCACAGCTGATAAGATGGTAGCTCAGTGTCAGTCATATCTTGATTTACGTCTAACAACAAGGTCAAAAGAAAGGAATCATCTTGCTTTACATCTAACAACTAGGTCAGAAGCAAGGAACACATCAACATCTCGCTTTATGTCTAACAACGAGGCCAGAAGTGAGGAATCATCTTGCTTTATGTCTAACAACTAGGTCAGAAACAAGGAACACATCAACATCTCACTTTACATCTAACAACGAGGTCAAAAGAAATGAATCATCTTTCTTTACGTCTAACAACTAGGTCAGAAGCAAGGAACACATCAACATCTCGCTTTACATCTAACAATGAGGTCAGAAGCAAGGAATCATCTTGCTTTATGTCTAACAACTAGGTCAGAAGAAAGGAACACATCAACATCTTGCTTTACGTCTAACAATGAGGTCAGAAGTGAGGAATCATCTTGATTTATGTCTAACAACTGGGTCAGAAGCAAGGAACAAACAACGTCATGCTTTACATCTAACAACGAGGTCAAAAGCAATGACTCATCTTTCTTTATGTCTAAAAGCGAGGTCAGAAGCAAGGAACACACAACATCATGCTTTACGTCTAACAGCAAGGTCAGAAGCAAGGAACACACAACATCATGCTTTACATATAACAACGAGGTCAGAAGCAATGACTCATCTTGCTTTATGTCTAACAACAAGGTCAGAAGCAAGGAACACACAACGTCATGCTTTACGTCTAACAAGGAGGTCAGAAGAAATGACTCATCTTTCTTTACGTCTAACAGTGAGGTCAGAAGCAAGGAATATATATATACTCCCCCTTTCAGGGAGGGTCCTTTCGGACGATACCAAGCTTATCTCGAAAATGTTCAAACTTTACACGAGATAGAGGTTTGGTCAACACATCAACAACCTGTTCATCTGTGCTAATGTACTAGAGCTTAAAGGCTCCTCTCTGTACCATGTCGCGGATGAAATGATAGTGGATCTCTATGTGCTTTGACCTGTCGTGGAATATAGGATTCTCTGTCATCTTTATGCATCTCTGGTTGTCACATAGAATCGCAGTTTCTCTCATATCCAAGTCAAATAGGCCAGTCAACAACTTTCAAAGCCATATAGCTTCACAGATAGCAGAACATGCGGCAATGTACTCTACTTTCGCTGTGCTGAGAGAAATACTGGATTGCTTCCTACTCTGCCACGAGATCATGGCTGATCCCAAACTGAAACAACATCAGAAAGTGATTTTTCTATCAGTAATGCTTCCTGCCCAATCTGCATCAGTATATCCACTCAATGTGAAGTCATGATCTCCATCATAGCTGAGACCATAATCCATTGTACCTTTAAGGTACCTCATCACATGTTTTTTAGCCACTAGGTGAATAGGTTTGGGCTCTACCAGAAACTGACTCAAGGTGTTCACTGCAAAACAAATGTCTGGTCTGGTGTTCGTCAGGTACATCAACAATCCAATGATCTGTCTGTATAGTGTGGCATCTATCAAGTCTGACGAAGTATCGACCAACAACTTCAGCTTTGCTTCCATGGGTGTATTCATGGACTTACATTCTAGCATGTCAAATCTATTTAAGATTTCGACCATGTACTTCCCTTGGTTAAGGAAGATCCTTTATGGACTTTTCCATACCTCAAGACCTAAGAAGTAATGCATTAGGCCAAGGTCCTTTATTTCAAATTCTGCGGCAAGTCTCTTTTTACATTCAGTGATGAGCTTTTCTTCTCCAATTAAGAATAAGTCATCCACATATAGTAGTAATATTAATGGCTCATTATTCATAATTTTGAAGCAGAGATTTGAGTCTATTTTACTCTTGGTAAAGCCTAAGCTCGTCAAGAAACTGTCTATATGGCCATACCAATCTCTGGGAGCTTGCTTCAATCCGTATATGGCTTTCTTCAATCTGCAGACATGAGACTTCCTGTCTTCAACATTAAATCCTTGGGGTTTCTCTATATACACTTCCTCTTCGATAACACCATTCAAGAAAGTTGTCTTCACGTCCATTTGGTGCAGCTTCCATTTCATCCTAGCTGCAAGAGCTATGATGGTCCTTATAGAAGTGTATATGGCCAGAGGAGCGAATGTCTCTTCACATTCAATGCCTTCCTTCTGGGAAAATCCATGAGTGACAAATCTTTCTTTATACTTCTCAATACTTCCATTAGCAGCATGTTTTGTTTTGAAGATCCAACTGTAGGATACCCCATCTTTATTCTTCGATCTATGAACTATTTCCCATACTTCGTTCTTCATCATGGATTGGTATTCCTCTGTCATGGAATCTGCCCATTCTTTTCTCTGAATGGCTTCTTCAGAGCAGGTAGGCTCTTCTTCTAGATATTACACATCAAAGCCGTGTAACTGGAGAATGGATTTGGTATTTTCACCTGTCTCGAGGTTCCTTCTGGAACACCATACTTATCTCCATCTTGGATAAGCTCTCTTGACCAAGTAGGATTTCTTTTATGGGAGAAGGTCATTTGAGGAGGTTCTTGAACTTCTGTTATATCATGATCTTCAGGAGTCTCCTCATCAGGGGAATTTACGACTTCCCTTACAGGTTCTACAGTTCTAGGAACTTCCCTCATGGATTCTACAATCCTAGGATTTACAGGTTCCTCTTCATATATTTCTTCAAGCTGGCATCTTCTTGATTTATTAAGTGTTGCTTCTTCATCAAAGTTCACGTCCCTGCTGATTTCAATATGGTGGTGACCAGGTATGTATATTCTGAAGGCCTTGGAGACCTCACAGTATCCCACAAATATTCCCTTCTTTTCGGAGGGTTCCATATTGTTTCTTTTCTCTTTTGGTATATGAATAAACACTGGACAACCAAATATTTTTAGGTGGCTTACCTTTGGCTTCTTTCCGGTGAACATCTCTTCCGGGGTCTTGAACCCAAGTGTGCTATGGGATAATCTGTTTTGCACATAAACAACTGCCATTGTTGCTTCTTCCCATAAGCACATAGGAAGATCTTGATCATGGATCATAGTCTTCACAAATTCCAGTATGGTTCTTGTTCTTCCATTCAGCTACATCGTTTTGTTGGGGATCTTGATCCCAACATCTTTGCAGAAGTTCACGAACTCTTTTGAGGTATATTCTCCTCCATTATCTGACCTGAGTATCTTAATCTTCCTTAAAGAAGGGTTTTCTATCAAGGCTTTGAATTCCTTGATATTGCTGAACACTTCAAATATATCCAGGTCTTTTACGAGAATAATCATTAATGAATGATACATAGCATACATACCCATTAATGAAGGATGATGGAATTGAGCCACATACATCTGAATGAATGAGTTCTCGGACTCCTTCTGCCTTGCTGTCCCTCTTTGGAAATGGGTTCTTGATGTTCTTCCCTTGTGCACATCCATTGCATACGCCTTCATGGTCACCTTTGAGTTATGGTAAACTTGTGACCACTTTGCATATGTATGGTAGCACCTTGTAGTTGAAGTGAGCTAATCTTCAATGGCGTGGGTCATGGAAGCTTCTGAGTGACCCTATAGCTTATGAAAGTCACCTTCTTCTCTTCCAATGATGATTGCTTCATTTACAGTCTCTCCTTTAGCACGTTTCCTTCTGCAACCTTCGCTATAGCTTCCTCATGTGACCTGGAGCAAGGTCAACAAAACAACAAGAAAGAATAATGTCCTTCTTGATAATATAAAGCAATAGCATGAACAATCATCATAGTAGCTCCTTTAGAGCTATCACTTATAATTTATCTGAAGCAAGGATTAAAGGTAATGAGTAAAATATGAAATGAGGTCAACACTCTCATAGTGTTGTGACCAAGCAATCTTCCATGGAAGCCTGGAAATAACACATGAGGTTTCTTCTAGAGGAGGTGTTAGTTGTATCATGCAAAGTATTTACCTCTCAATGATCACATGCTATCAATTATAGTACTTTACAAAGACTGTTGTCTCAACTATAGTCATCAACTTGTCATGTGTACCTTTGAATCTTGATTAATCAAACCTAGAGCCTTGTCCTCAAGAATGAGTGCTTTCTTTTCTTCCAAGTCTCCTTCACTAAAGTGACAAGTGCTTTCTTCAACCTGTCTTTTGTACTAAGACAATACACTATCTTGAAAAAAGGTTCAGTTAGAGGATAAGCTCTATGATCAACTTTCAATCCTTCTAATAATTTGATCATAGCTTCAACATGCAACATTGATTAAGATAATGTCATGACAAATAGATGTATATCGGAATAATCACACCTGGGTTGCATCATTCCTCTGAATGTGTTGGATCTTGAGATCCTTCTGGATCTATGGCAAGAGATCCCTTCTCCTGCAAATACTCTTTAGGGTTTAACCATTAAACATATGTAAGTACATACCTTTGATAGCATTTGCAAGTAGTGGCTCCATCTGGTAGCAACGGTAATCATTGCTAACTCTTGAGAAAATTTCAAGGGTGATTGCAACTGGTTCTACGACTGCAACTGCAACTGGTACTGCAATTGCAGCTGGTTCTGAGACTGCAACTACAACTTAGGGTTTTATGAGGAAACCCTAATTTTTCAAACTTTGAATTTTGAAATTCTGATACATGGGATAGATGTGCTGGGCTGAGGCGAGTTAGCTGGTGCAATCAGAATTTCAAAAATCCAACTTTTACCCCCTCAAACTTGATCTGCGGATTTTTGGACTGGTGCTTCTGGTTTTCTGGTACTTCTGGTACTCTGGTAAAACTGGTACTTCTAGTACTCTGGTTTTATGGTACTTTATGAAACTAGGGTTTCACTTTCTGGGAGATCTAGCCACTGAAAAGGTTCAGTCTAAGTGCCAAAATGATCCTTGGGGGAGGGCACAACTTTCTAGGTGTTTTCAGGGCTGAAAAGATTCACTTTTGAAAAACCCTAATTTGTAGGTACTGCAACAGTGATTCTTTTCCTCTTGCAAAATATGCTTCCTTCAGGTTGGCTCTGACACCATGTTAATGTTTATGCCATTATTATAGTTCTTTGCATTTCAATAGATAAGAGAAATATAAGAACAAGATCACTGAGAAATACACATTCACAAGAGACACAACATTTATCCAGGGAAACCCTCTAGGGGAAGAAAACACAACAAAAACTTCCTTATCATAAATTTCCAATACAATGTTCAAGAGATAACTCAAACCAATACAGATAATCCTCTCCAAAAGATGCACCACTCTTCTCCTCCTCTCTCCAACTAGTAATTGCAGCTTGCCTCTTAAGAGAATGAGCAAGTGAGTTGTGTTCAAATGAGGCGCTAGCCTCCTTTATTTATACAATTTCTGGCATGTGTGAAGTGTCTCTTCAATGGCAGGGCTGACTTCTTAATCTGGGTGGGTAAGCCCACCATTATTATATTTCTGGGTCTTATTATTAACTGTTGGGGCCGACTTCTTATTCTGCCTATTATAATTGTCTGTTGACCAATCCGCAAAAGGGGATTTGGTCCTAATACAATTACCAACATTATTAATCCACAATGGGGATTAATCCTATAAATAATATATCAAATAATAATAAGAATACTCTTTGCAGTTACATTATTTCAACAGGTTTTACCCAAAGCTCAAATTTCTCTCTGAAGGAATTCAATGCTTTAACTCCATATTCCAAAGAGGAGTAAGGGGCCCTAGTATTTATTTCTTATACCAAGTTTTAAACCATCATTTCTCTCTTGGGGTTAGATTAGGATTTGTTCCATTTTTCCTCAATTTTCATCCATCATCAAGCCTGACATCTAGGTTTTTATTGGCTTATTTCACCCTAAAATACATATTGACATCATTTATTTCATTGTTGTTATAAATTTCATCTCTTTAGGTCTTGAAATATTTACTTGTTTGAGATATTCTATGCCATTCACATTTGAGGAATTGACTGTCTATAAAAACCTAGTTTAATTCATGATTTTCAGCCCTAATTTATTTAATTCTTACTTATTTTAAGGATTTTTATTTTATTTTATTTGTTGTAACTTGACATATTATTGAAATTTGTATCTAATCATATTCAATACAATTTTTATAATAGCCATATATTTTCTTTGTACTTGTAGTGTTTGGAGAATCTATTTGACTTATTTTTACTTGGTTAATAACATTAATTGTCCAATATATGTCACATATACAAATATGAAATTTTCTTCATTAAACAATCTTATACTTACCTTGATTACCTTGACCTAGTGGTGGTATATTTGAGTAACTAATAAAGGAGGCCACATACTTGATTGCTTCTTGGTATAGGATTCCTTGAGGTTTCTAGGGAAGCCTTTGTTGTGTTGGATCCATCCTTCATTAAAATGAGGGAAATGATTTTCTAAGGTCACATTGGCAACACTTCCAATGTTGCATTTGTCTTACCCCTTGTGAAAGGGTTTTTACAAAGGTTATAGATTTTGCGATAACATTTTGGCTCAGTTACAGAGGAGAATTGAGTCATTCTTCTTGGAAATATAAATAACATTCTTCAACATTATTTTGATGAGTATACATCAAATCCTAACATAATATGCTCGTCTAGTGACTCCATTGAGGGAAGAATCCATTTTCCCTATGAAAAATTTGATGAACCTTTCCTAGTAAGCTCATCTGGTGACTCGACATCAATAAAACCAAGAGTTGAAAATAATGATCCTAGATCTAATAGAAGATTTGATAATACTAACAAGGTCTATAAGAGGATACCTCCTCATAAATCCCATGTATTAATGTCTTTTTTTGTCCAAATACCTCCTCTTCAACCATGGGTTACCAATGCCTTCCGACCTTTAGACATGTCTAAAATTTGAGGATAACCTCATGATATGCCTGAGAAGTTTTATACGTGGTTTCCTAAATTTCCTTGTAAAAATGTCAACACCTCTAAAGAGAATATTGATACTTTCTATGCATGTTTTAGTCTTCATCCAATTACTAATGATTATGAGGATATAGTCATGAAGAGGTTTTCTTACTCTCTAATTGAAAATGCATGAAAGTAGTACAATAACCTTCTTGTTAAGAGTATTAAGACCTATAAATATTTTAATGATTCTTTTATGAATAGGTTGGGAACCAAGAAGGATGGTAGGTTGTTTTTTACACAATTTAATGGGATGAAAAAGGAGAATCAATTGGTAAACAATTTTGATGCAATATTTGAAAATTTATTAAAACAAATTCCTAATGGTATCAGTTCAAAATATGTTGCTCTCATTCTCCAATATACAAATGCCCCTTTAAGGTAAATTTGGATTCATTATTAGGCACAACTCTCCAAAGACCCGTGTAGAAGCACAAGAATGTGCTACTAAGATTGAAGATAAATTTTTGGCTTCTAAGGTAGAGCCTTTCCATTCTCCTCATGCCAAATTTGAGACTAAGTCTAGAACCATGAAAAATTTCCAGCCTATCCAAGACCTTGTGACACTCTTAGCCCAGACATTTGATCAAGTGACAAGTGAGATTTTCCAAACTCAATCTCTCCTTATGAAAAACATGACTAACTTAGAGAAAGCTCAATAAAAAATCTTTCCTCCTAGACCTCAATAGAACAATAGTTGAAAACAAAGAGGAAAGCAAGGATGGAAGCATACCCCCCTAATGAGCAAAGTGTACCTAACACCCTTGCACCAATCTATTTGATTAATCAAGAAGTTGTACATTGGTTTTTTCCTTGTGGTGATTCTCATTAGGAAGATGAATTCCATAGAATTCATAATAAAGACAATGATGAGTGCCCTAAAAATTGTGAATGTATGAATTATATTGAGACGTTGGATCCCTTTTATACCATATCATCCTAGTAATTCTACATGTCACCTTGGAAAAACTTGAACAACGTAAAAAAGAGGTTGGTAAGATGGATAGATTAGAAATATTGAATCAAATGGATGAATATTCTAAGGAAAGGATCATTTTCCACCATTCAAACACCTATTCCTATTAGATCATTGAGCTCACATTGCTTGAATTGGTACATTGAGACTCTAGTGGAGGAAATGAAAACCC
>ML802071.1:159638-186393 GCA_009831015.1 Picea engelmannii
CCCTACCTCTCTCCCCCAATATCTCCATCTTCCTCCGTCTTTTTCTCTCCCTCTCCCTCTCCCTCTCTCTCTATTGCCACTGCCTAATCCTCCTATATCACTCTCAATATTTCTTTCTCTCTCTCCCACTTTGTCAATCTCTCTCTCTCTCCCCAACTTACAAATTTTAAAATATAGAAAATTCAATTTTATGTATGATGAAAAAATTATTGATTATATAAATATTTATAAATTATTTAAATTAGAGATTAAAATACAATATATATCTTATAATATAATATTTTTTTCATAAAAATAAAAAAATAATGTGCATAATTCAATATATTTAATTAATTAAATAAAATTAAATAATTTATCATAAAATAAACAATAACATTAATTATTAGTTTTAAAATTTATAACATACAAATAAATCAATAAAAATAACAAGTACATTTTATAAATACTCAAAAACATTAAATCATATTAAAAAATAATACAAAACAATAAAAATTATAAAATTATTTTTAATTACATTAAAAAATAATATAAAATAATATAGAACAATAAAAATTATAAAACATTTTAAGACTTTCCATCATATTATACCAGCAAGAAAAGTTTATAAAAAATTTAATATCAGCAATAAAATTTATAAATAAAATGTAATACTTTCTATCATATTATATCACATATTACAAGAAAGTATATTATATCACATATTACAAGAAAGTTTATAAGATGGAATATTATTATAAAATTTTAAGTATGTATTAAATTAAATTAAAAAATTAAATTAAGCAAATAATTAAATTTGTTTTAATAAAATGTAAAAATTAAGTAAATATCAGTTTTTAAAAACAATATAATGAACACTAAATATATATATTATTATAATTTAATAAATAATTGAAATTCAAAACTAAAAACTAAAAAAAAATACAATTTATCCTAAATCAAAATCAATACATCAAATATAAATAAATAACAAATGTCTAAATGTTTAAATAAATAACAAATTTTGTAAAAAGTTTTTTTTTTTTTTATAATTTAGAGGATTACAAATATATAACAATGTGCACATTACACCAGTTCCAACTACTTCAAACATTTGGAGGATTCTAATTTTTAAAATAATTATTTTAATTAATAATTATAATATAATTATTATTAGTTATAAAAAGTTTATAAAAAATCTAATACTTCCCATCCTATTATATCAGCAATAAAATTTATAAAAAAAATTAATACTTTCTATCCTATTATATCACATATTACAAGAAAGTATATTATATCACATATTACAAGTATATTATATCACATATTACAAGAAAGTTTATAAGATGGAATATTATTATAAAATTTTAAGTATGCATTAAATTAAATTAAAAAATTAAATTAAGCAAATAATTAAATTTGTTTTAATAAAATATAAAAATTAAGTAAATATCAGTTTTTAAAAACAATATAATGAACACTAAATATATATATTATTATAATTTATATAAATAATTGAAATTCAAAACTAAAAACTATAAAATAAAAAAACAATTTATCCTAAATCAAAATCAATACATCAAATATAAATAAATAACAAATGTCTAAATAACTGATATAAACTTTTGAAGTAGTGTAATGTGTAGAAATTTCTTCTGAACCTAAAAATCCTAATCATTAAAATCCGAAACATTTTGTATAAAAAACTTGTATAACAAATCATATATAATTTTTTTATTAAATTATATTCATATAAATTTATTCGTAAGAAATATATTGTGTTCCTAGAAATGTTCGTTGGAGATGTTGATCTCTAAAAACCAACGGAAAACTTAAAATCTAGATTTTAATGGGCAGGTGGGATTTCACAAAGGTTTTTCCCATAAAACCAAAAGAAACCTAAGAGAGAAAGTAAATTAATAAGCATGCATAGATAGAGGCGGGGAAAAAGAAACCTAGAGTTGATTTGGTTGAATAATAAGCAGGCAGACAAGGCGGTAGAAGAAACCTAGAGTTGGAGTGCAATGCGATCTGATTTGGTTTGAACCCTGCTCAGAACAGAACAAAACCCAACCCACTCAGCTTACGGATGAAGCCACTTCGGAGGTATTTTTATATAAAAAAGTTTCAAAATTTTGAAACCATGATACCCCAAGGTTTGTGCATGTAATCTTGTACAATCTTAAAAAAATTTAAACCATTGATGCATAAGGTTTTCTAGGGTTTATGAGAGCACAACATAGTAGATCTCAGATGGAATAATAACAACCTACTATGCTTATGAAAGAAGGCCATCAGAGCAGAATCCAACCCAACCCTCATTGCAAAGCTGAAAATATAAACAGAAACGAAAGCACTAGCGGATCCACGGCTTCTGAGAGCAAAGAAAAGTACAAAGGTCGAGAATAGGACCTGACCCTCATTGAAACGCCCAAAAATTAACATAAATGAATTAGATTTCTCCTAAGAGTAGGGCTAAGAGGGAATAATACTAGAATGTACCTGGAATTGAAGTCCCACAATTGAGAAAGAGCATTGATGTCAACTGCGTCCTTGGTTTATCTGAAGCTCGTTTACCTCCATTCCAATCCAGCCAGCCGAAATTCATTTCCTCTATTTCATTCCATCCCAACCTCCTCCTCTATCGCATACAGATCATTTGAATGGACTCGGACTTAGAGCACACACAGACCACACAGACTCATATTCTACTGAAACCCCAAGCCCAATCACACATACGCACTAGAGCATTTGAGATTTATATATCCTTGCTTTCAATGGACAGACGATTTTCTTCCCCTCTTCTACACTGAATCGTTTCATATGAGACAAATGTGTTTGTTTCTCTTCAAAAAATTGGGACTTTATCCGCCTCTGTAACGGAAGGATAAACACAAAAAGAAGATGAGTCAGTAGATGGAACCGTTAGCATATGAGTCAGCAAATAAATCTAAAATGTCGCTTTCATGCTTTTCTTCAACTGTGATTTCTTCAACTGTGAATCATGCTTTTCTTTTCGTTTTTATTTATGCTTTTTTCCAAAGATTTTTCCGTGATTCACTAGGTCAAAACGGTAGGAAAGCCCAAATGCCCTGGGAAGTACATGGTGTTTACGGAGTATTCGTCGGCCTTACGACGTAATAAATAAGTAAGTACTCATGGCCAATTCAACTACAGGATAAACCATG
The DNA here is from genome assembly GCA_009831015.1 of Picea engelmannii. Classification (NCBI taxonomy): domain Eukaryota; kingdom Viridiplantae; phylum Streptophyta; class Pinopsida; order Pinales; family Pinaceae; genus Picea; species Picea engelmannii. Next base: position 162,803 of record ML802071.1, read on the forward strand.
TCCCATGTCCCATTACATGATTATGTTAAAAAAATTCAAATTATTGCACATCTTTCTCATACTTACACAAAAGCATTATATGTTATCGTCATGCATTTTTTATTAAACTTAAAAGTTAATGAAAACTTTGAAAAAAAAAATTATGTAATAAATATTATTTATATGGTTAGGTCAATTATAGAGTGTATAAATTTTAAATATATTAAAACAATATATTTATCATGGAAATTAAATTTAAGTGGAAGGATAACACTTCATTTCACAACATTTTGACATAGATTCAATTAACCAAACTAAAAATAAGTTATCCATATTAAAACTAGTATTAAATGTAAAATCAAAATGATAAATGCAAACCTATTATTTTGACATCAAAATTTTCTTATTTTGATAAATCCTTTATATTGAAAAAATGAGTTGAATGATACTCATTAAGTCGTTCTCTTCTATCATACTTAGTTTCAAATGCTTCCTTTTATAAATAGACATGTACTTTATGAATTTTTTATCTCCATAATCATTATGTACACAAGTAAAATTATTAATCCACTTTCTTTGTTATTAAATATCACTATTTAATACTTTTAAAATCATTCTTAATACTTTTTCAACCATTCTTCCACTACACAAGTACATGGAGGAATGATGCTTAAGCATAAGGATTTAGACAACAACCTACTATTTACACAAGTACATGGAGGAATGATGCTTAAGCATATGGATTTAGACAACAACTTACTATTGTAGTGAATTCCCTTAACGATTCTATCATTTGCCATCATCCTCCATGGGATGGTTAAAATAGACACCCATAAAGCATGGTTTCAATTAATAAATACTCTCTAAGATGAAAGATTCAAAATAAATCATCATGAAATAGTGATCCATCAAATGAATATGGATTTTTTTTTGTGTCCTCATTTTATAGGGAGATTTGATTTGTCACTTGTCACACGTGTTGTCCTCTTTGTCCGTATTTTATTTTTATGATTAAAATAAAAAGCTTCTTACCCATTATTATATCTAGTATATTTTTATGAAACTATTTCAAATACATTTCCTTTCACTAATAAACACCCATTTATATTTACATTACACAAGCATACATATCTTTATTCATGTACCCTCATTTAGGATTCAAATTGTTAAAGTGATGAGAATTTGGAGAACATGGTTGGGAACTGGATAGAGCAGGTTACATGGCGCCACCGGATTTTCAATTTTTTTAGGCGAGAATCAATGGAGGAGCGCAGGAATGAACGATACTACTAGACAAGCTACTAGAATGGAGGGCACGAGATTGGTTTGCCTTTGTTTCTAGCTAGTTTCTCTAATGAACTCTCTGACCTTTTTAGCAATTTTCTCATCTCCTTTTTCTCGTTTTGCTTCCGGGGACTTTTAGACTTTATTTTGATCTAACAGGCATCAGATCTGTTATTTTATTTTCATTGAATGCTCCTGTCTTTTCAAAGCTTATCTCCTCTAGCTACTCTGGTCTGAGTCCTTTCAAGGAGTGCCACATCACTCTCCTTTCTATTATTTATTTGTCCCTTATGTAAGGTTATTTAAGGTTAAGTGTTTAGTTTAATGAATGTTGAGGTCAACCTTCTCTCGGGAGATGAAGCAGGGGATCCTTGGGATCACCCTAGCTTCAACCTTGTGCTCGACAACATTTCCTTCACTTTGCACTGTTCCAACTAACTTTTCAAAGTTAGTTTCTACCTACTCTTCGATTTACAATGAGGCTTTGTGAGCTTCAGGAGGTTTCACGAACGGTGAGGATGAAGTTGGACTAGCTACGAAGGTATGTGCTCTCGGGAACTTTGCAAAATTTTCTTCTGTATCCTTTGAAGGGGAAACAAAACATGATAGGGTATCCTTTGAGGACACTGTTAGAGGTGTTGTGGGGAAGCGACAACCTACGAAGCTTAATACGAAAATGTGGAAGACAAAAAGAATGAAGCTTTCTTTGATCTTGGGGATGGATATAGGGCTTGAAGATTCATGCTCTCTTGCAATGTGTGTGCTTTTTGGTAGGCTTGCCTATTGCCTTTTCTGTAAAATATCGGTAGCAGAGTGGATGAAGGTCACATGGAAACCCATTCTGGGTTACGCACCGGAACTCCTCATGCTACCGAGGGGTTGGTTTGGTTTTGTATTCAAATCTCTTGAAGATTCAACAAGGATTCTGGAAAGTTTCTGGGGTTTTTAAGGCAACATCCTTATGCTCAAGTGGTGGAGGATAAAATTTGACATGCTACCGAATATTTTAGCTTTCGACACCTGTGGGTGTTGTTACCAGGTCTTACTTTACAGATGTGGAACCATAAAACCTTGGAGGTTGTTGGAAACGTGTGGGGGCGCTTTATAAAGACTGATGAGGAGGCTATGCTCTCGAGTGATAGACGTATGGTAAAAATGTTTGTAGAGATTGATGTACATGGTGGGATACTGGATACACTAGAGATAGAATGGCGTGGTATGGTGATAACACAGAGGTTGGACTACCTAGGGGTTCCTTTCCGTTGCCCACGCTATCAACAGATGGGTCATCTAGAGAAGGATTGTCGACTCCCTTTTGGTCTTTATTCCGATGAGCCACATTCAGATGATACTGTTACTAATGTTTATTCCTTGGAGGTGGAGACACTGGAGTGGGTAAACTACCTGGGAGATTGAGATTTGGACTGCTCTCCACTATCAACTACTAACTTTGTGGGTAAGTTACATCATTATGTTCCTTCTCTCTATTGTTCTTTGACTGCATGGGAAAGAGATAACCTTGATTCCTTTTTTTCTGCATTATCAAATGAAACTGGGGTGTCTGATACATTTGAGATACGAGTCAGTGAGTCTGAGGTAAACATTATACTCACTGAGTCAGGTGTTTCTACACTAGATTCAAAAGTTGTTGAGTGTATGACTTACTCCCCTCCGGATGAGTCTCCGCACAAGACAAAAACTGATCAACCAAACCTTTTTTTTTCGGAATACTCTCCTCTACTTTCGGGCTATGGGGAGCCTAATTTAAGTGATCATTCATTGGATAATATGCTTACTGATCTTGTCCCTACTTTTAGGGAGGTAAACAGTCTGGTTACTATCCCGATTTTTTTAAGAAGAACTGAGGTGGATGCTGGGGAACCAGGTACTATGGAACCTAATCCATTAGTTTCAGAGGCCTTGAATGGCAGGTCACTTTCATGGTCTCGGGGATTGGGTCTTGAAATTTCACCTATAAAGACTAGAAGTGCCCATAAAAAAGTGGGGTCTACCCATTCCAGCCTGTTAGCACTAGAAGTCACCTCCAGATTGTGTTGGAGGTAAGACCAGTACCCATCATAGTTTTATATGTCACAGGTTGGTTTTATACAAGGTCAAATGGGCATAGTCTCAAGATGATATCATTTTAACTCAGAAAACTAGGCCAAAAATGCACAGGGAAGTGAGGGCCACAACTAACTTCAGTCAGGAAAATGAGTTTAAATGTGAGCAGAGGGAAGAATTAATGAGGAATGTGAACGAGACTTCTATGGGCATCAGGCCTTCCAACAACTCAAAGAATAAAATCTTAGACTCATATCACTCTTGAGCTCAAGATTCAGACACTGCAATATGTCCAAACGACACAGCTGCAACAACAAAATGATCAAACCTCCATCATCCTGCAACTACAATGAATCGAATCGATCTTCCATGCCCGCTCCATCTAGTGTAAGAGGGAAAATACAACATAGGGAACTGAGTAAAACTTATCACGATGCAGTTATAATCAAACCTACATTATAACAGCATAACAATCCTCGATTGGATCATCCATACCCGAGTGTTTCAACACAGTTGAACAAAGAGATGGAAAGAAGATGAATTCTATTAATCTGACAGTCTCAAATCAAAATACACAACCAAAGCTTCATAAAAAACTTTACAATTGGGAGCCTAGCTCAACCATCGACCTCTAATAAAACTCAAAACTACATACATATACTCAAAAATTTTCCCCGCAGAGGCGTGCTCGAACCACTGCATTAACGTTTTCATTTGGCACCTTCTCTGCCAGATTGTGGAGGCCTCCTCATGTCAGATGCGAGCCAGGCGTTGTTATGTGCTTTACAATAAAAACTGTCCATAATTCACAGTTTACATTTACGGTCACTCTCTGCATGTTTTCCATTTATGGGCTGAGACGAGGTCTCAACTGCCGCCTCACTTTCATGAACTATCTTCATTAGGATCAGGATGGGGTTGAGTCTACTTGGCACCTAGAAAATGTTGCGGCCTCTTTCTATGACCAACAATGGCATTTTGTCCCCTGGCGTAGCTCACGTGAACTCCGCACCTTTACCAGCATGTGACCTTGGGTCATGACCCAACGCTTATCTCCATAAGTGCTCTGGGAATTCGCCCTTCGAGAATCCTCATATCACTTGACAACAAAATCCCTGACTCTCAATTTGATGAAATTTCCCTACTCGGATCAACGATCGGGGTTTCTTTCCATCCAACGGCTGAGGCTCCTCACGATGGGCTCCAACCTTTCAACATGACCTCCGACTACGACCTTGGGCCCACTCTCGAGTGATTTGCGACTTCGGGCTTCGGGTGCAGTGATTTGAGCCACTCCCAACTCTACTGGTCCCTGAACTCCTGAACTGGAGCTTAGCGAGTGCTAGCTCCCCTCCGATATGTGTCTTCCTTATCATAATGTGCCCTGACTTTGGATGACACACATTTGTAGGTTTTAAGCCCCCTTATTTCGCATTTTTTCACCCAAGGGCCAAATCCAAAGTAAAAACACCCCCCTGCAAGAATATGTGATAACATTAGGCTCCATGGGGGATAGAGTCTCTAAGAACTCCTTTTGCAGTCCCAGTCACCTTCTACATTGGGCTATGGAGTCAAGCTCAAAACACCCTGCTAAGGACTACATGCCAACAAACACACTATTCTAAATGAAAGAAAATGCATGGGCTTCGAAGGAGCTTATTTATGTACATTCCTATACTAATTGACTTCTTACATAGTGCTAGGTGAAAGAAAACTTCCACCATGGCCATTCAAGTAACTTCCTAACTGGAAGCTCATCCACTCTACAAGTGATGAATAACAGATGATGCAATCATGACAACAAAACGATTATATCCTTCATCTTTCCTCCAGATGGAAATGGTGGGATCAGACTTGGAGGCTTCAAATCATGGAGGAAATGCAACTGCGTGTACTCCCCTACAGGTTCATAGAATGAGTGACAAACTCTAGAAAATTTGTAGCATAAATCCTTCTCTTCTCCACAGCTTATCACGCATGGTTGAATGTCTCTGGCAAGTGCATGTGGGTGAAAGGATGATGCAAGCTGTTGATCCACTTCTCCTTTTTCTTCTATGATAACATATGCTAGTTGATGGCAAGAAATATCCTCATGTTTATCAATGGATGGTTCCTCCTCTTTATCATGTTGCCTAGTGTCTTCATAGTGATCAAATGTAGGATAATCTTGTTGCTCATCATCACTAGAATACTCATAGAAAATGGGATGACCTTCATATCTATGATCAACCTCTAAAACAGTAATTCCATCAAGAATATAACTGTTAAAATTATCCATTTCAGGGAAAGCAATAACTGCTACTTCTGGCTGCTCATACACATGATTTTTCTCTTCAATCCTAGGTGAAAATATATCATGGGAAACCTCTTGAAGGAAAGGGAAGAATCCTCCTCCACAACCATCTCTTCTTTTAAATCTGAGACAACAGGTGTATAAGGGGAAGAATATGATACATCCATTGCTATGTAATCATCAACACTATTATCAATCATACCTGAAAGGCCTTCTTCATCATAAGAAGGGCTGGTCAAAACATTTGTCTCATGAACAAAAATATCCTTTGTGCTTCCTCTTTCACTCAAACCTTCAACAGAATCATCACACGAGGAAGATTCTATCATTTGCTTGATGTGGGATGCAAACTTCTTACAACAGTCATCCAATATAATATGAGACATGTAAATCTCCTTGTAATATAAATTAAAAGCATCGTGAAAATCCTTCAAAGAATGGATACTAGTAGCAGGGAGAGATTGGCACCATTCATGAGCATCTTCCTCCAAATAAAATCTGAACATCTTGATCAAGACATCCTCATTAACAAAATTGTGCTCAATCATGCATATATGGAAATTAAAAAAGTATTCACCAGGATGATCATGCTTGCTTCCTCTGAATCTCAGAAGATAATCATCCCATTCATTTATAGTAGGGACAACATTTGGAAAATGAGGAAAATAGGAGAAATTAAAAGAAGCAAACCTCTGAGCCAATATTTTTTCCATTTCAGACCAGTGGAGTCACCGATTGATTATTTAAACATAGAGTCACCAAGTGTTTTGATATGCAGCCTGAATGTGTCTGGTCTTTGTTCACCATCAAAGACCAAATCTGATTGTGGTCACTCTCCCAGGGAACTTTCCAAGCTGAGAAAGCAGCTGCTAAAAGCCTTCTTGAGAAAGCTTCTTTGGGTCAGCTTCAGGTGTGCTAGAGGTAGCCACAACTGAAATAGTGGAGTCTCCAGGTGCAAGTTACAATATTCAATGGTTCTAATATATGATGCACCCTCAGAATTAGAATCTCTTTATTGTTATATCCCAGGGAAATGTCTTCAATTCGTTCCCCAACAATGGTGCCATAAATGTTAGCACTAGAAGTCACGTCCAGATTGTGTTGGAGGTAAGACCAGTACCCATCAAAGTTTTATATTTCACAGGTTGGTTTTATACGAGGTCAAATGGGTGCAAACTCAAGATGATATCGTTTTAACTCAGAAAACTAGGCTAGAAATGCACAGGGAAGTGAGGGCCACAACTAACTTCAGTCAACAAAATGAGTTTAAATGTGAGTAGAGGGAAGACTTAACGAGAAAGGTGAACAAGACTGCTATGGGAATTAGGCCTTCCAGCAGCTCAGAGAATAAAATATCAGACTCAAGATCACTCTTGAGCTCAATCTTCAAACACCGCAATATGTCCAAATGACACAGCTGCAGTAGTAGAATGATAAAACCTCCATCATCCTGCAACTACAATGACTCGACTGGATATTCCATGCCTGAGACATCTAGTGTAAGAGGGAAAAGAAAACATAAGGAACTGAGTAAAACCGATCACAATGCAGCTATAATCAAAACTACATTATAACAACATAACACTCCTCGGTTGGATCATCCATACCCGAGTGTTTCAACACATCTGAACAAAGAGATGGAAAGAAGTTGACTTCTATTAATTTGACAGTCTCAACTCAAAATACACAACCAGAGCTTCATCAAAAACTTTACAATCGAGAGCCTAGCTCAACCATCGACCTCTAATAAAAATCAAAACTACATACATATACTCAAATGTTCGCCCTGCAGAGGCATGCTTGAACCACTGCATTAATGTTTTCATTCGTCGCCTGCTCTGTCAGATTGTGTAGGCCTCCTTATGTCATATGAGATCTAGGCGCCATTATGTGATTTACAGGAAAAACTATCCATAATTGACAGTCTTCCTTTACGACTGCTCTTTGCATGTTTTCCATTTATGGGGTGAGATGAGGTCTCAACTATCACCTCACTTTCATGAACTGTATGCATCAGGATCAGGACAGGTATGAGTCGACTTGGCACCTGGAAAACATGGCGGCCTCTTTCTGCAGCCAACACCGATGTTTTGGCACTTGGCGTAGCTCACGTGAACTCTACACCTTTACCCACATGAGACCTTGGGTCATGACCCAACGCTTATCTCCACATGTGCTCCAGGATTTTGCCCTTCGGGAATCCTCATATCACTTGACAATAGAATCCTTGACTCTTGATTTGAAGAAATCGCCCTACTCAGATCAACGATCAGGATTTCTTTCCATTCGATGGCTGAGGCTCCTCACGATGGGCACCAACCTTTCCATGGGACCTTTGACTACGACCTTGTGCCCACTCTTGAGTGCTTTGCGACTTTGAGCTTCGGGTGCATTGATGTGAGCCACTCCTGACTCTACTGATCTCTGAACTCTTGAAATGGAGCTTAGTGAGCGCTATCTCCCCTCTGATATGTGCGCGCCTTAGCACAACACGCCCCAAATTTGGATTACACACATTTGTGGGTTTGTAATCCCCCTTCTTTCACATTTTGTCACCCAAGGGCCAAATCCAAAGGAAAAACACCCCCCTGCAAGAATATGTGATAACACAACCCATCAAATTCTTCTCTTTCCACTATTGACCAGAGGGATCTTAGAGGCATCAAATCCCTCGCCGGGGCTAAGTCATGATCACACTCTCCCTAAATATTAGAGGGGTAGGAGGACACCTTAAATTGGCCTCAATGCATAGGATCCTTTCAAAGACTACACCCCATATCATTTTTCTACAAGAGACTTTGACCAACGATGTAAAGGCAAGGGATTTATGTTTGTTCTAAAGCGAGATTGGATGTCTTGTGTTGTAAGTTCTATTGGAAATTTAGGTGGCTTGCTAGTATCTTGGGATCCCCATTTTTTTCTTCATCTCTGATTCTTACATGTGGTGGCATTCTTTTGATAGGTTCCAGTTATGTTGATAAGAGGAGTCTTACTCTCCTTAATGTCTATGGTCCCTGCACAGAACGTAAATCCTTCTGGAAAACATGTGTAGATAAGGGACTTTTGTTACACACCAATTTAATTCTGGCAGGGGACTTAAATTTTACATTAAAATCTGAAGATATTTGGGGCACATCGGCCTTGTTAGATCCTTTGGCTACTTTTTTTAAAGATTTATTTGCAAACACTCCACTGGTGGATGTGGATCCGACATATATGGTTCCGACATGGCGCAATGGAAGGATGGGGGAATCAAGCATATCAAAAATACTTGACAGATTCTTTATGGAAGAGGATTTGATTGGGCCAGCGACGAGGTACAAATTGTTGGTGGAGTCTACCTACATATCATATCATGTGCCTATTTTTTTACAACTTGATATCGGCATTCCAAAGAATGTGCATCCATTTAAGTTTAAGTCGGTCTGGTTAAGAGACAAATCCTTTACAAATTTAACAAGAGAGGTTTGGTTGGATAGACATTTTGAGTTAATTGAAGGGGCTTAAAGAAGGCTCATTGAGAAACTAGCTCTTCTAAAGTGACGGGTAAAAATATGGTCCAAGTTAAAACAAAAAAGGGATAAGGAACTACAGATAAAAGTGGAAAGATATTTGGAATGTCTATACCTCAAGAAAACCAATGGATCCATTAATGGTGATTTAGATTTACAATGCAAGTATTTGGAGGGAGTGTGCAACAAGATCTTACTGGATGCAGAAGAAAGTTGGAGGCAGAAAAGTAGGGTTACTTGGATAAAGAGCGACGACAAAAACACCAAGTTCTTTCATAGATTTGTCAGCTATAAGAGAAATAAGAAATATATTTGGGAGATCATTGATGAAGAAGTTTGTTTGCACATGGGCCATGAAGCTATCAGAAAAGAAGTTGTCACCTATTTCAACAATTTATTTAATGAACATGGGAAGTCAAACCTACGGGCACAAATGGTGACAATCCGTCTCTATCCAAAGATTGCTATGGAGGAATAAGTCTCTACTCTAGAACATGCTATATCGTTGGAAGAATTATCAGTTGTACTAAAAGGTTTTGCAAAAGATAAGATTCTCGGCCCTGATGAGTGGACAATTGAATTTTTCCTCTAATTTTTTTATTTGGTTGGCCCAATCTTACTTGCAATGGTTGAGGATACTAGATGCTGAGGAGAAGTCTGTCGACCGATCAATTCAAAATTTATTTCACTTATTCCAAAACTAAATCGACCACTATCCTTTTCTGATTATCACCTGATCGCTCTCTGTAATTTATGTTATAAGATTGTAACCAAGAACACCGCAAAAAGGATAAGACCCATCCTATGATGTTATCTGTCAGAGGAACAGTTGGGTTTTCTCAAGGGGCATCAGATTCTGGATGCCATAGGTACAACACATGAGTTCCTTCATAACATCAAATCAAAGAGACTTCAGGCTATTATTTTGAAGTTGGACATTAAAAAATCTTATGATTGTATGAATTGGGATTATCTAAGGCTGATGTTGATTCAATGCAGTTTTGGTCATCATATGGATAAATGGATTATGGGTTGTGTGACCTCATCATCACTGTCTATTCTGATTAATGGAGAAGCTACAAATTTCATCAACAATAGGAGAGGAATACATCAGGGGTGTCCACCATCTCCTCTTTTATTTATCTTAGAGATGGAAGGCTTGAGTCTCTCACTAAAAAAGATTCATTCGGAAGGCAAGTTGACGGGCATAAAAGTCTCACGAATGATTAGAATTCTCCATCTCCTGTTTGTGGACGATGTGATAACAATGTCAAATGCATCCATTATTGAATGGAAGGAAATACATGCTCTTTTAAATGATTTTTTTTAAGCTTCCATTTTGGAGATCAACATAAATAAGTCTACATTTCATCATTTCAATGTTCAACAAGATTTACTAAATCAATTAACAACGTTGTTTCATTATGGTGTTATGAGTTTGTCTGTGGGTTTTACATACTTGGGATACTTTTTAAAAATTGATAGTTATAAGGTGGTTGACTGGCAGTGGCTTTTGAAGAAATATGAATAGAGGATTTTTCATTGGTGTAATCACTTTCTTACTCTAGGAGGCGGATATGTTTTGATTACCACTATGCTGGAAAGCCAGTCAGTTTACTGGTTGGCATTAACACATATTCCAGGTTCAGTTTTAAATCATATTCAAATTTTGACTCTCATTTTTATGGTCTTGAGCAAAATCTTCATCATCCTATCATTTGTGTAAATGGGAGATAGTTAGGCCAAAGAGTTTTGGGGGTTGGGGGATAAGAAACATTTACTATTTCTTGTGAACCTTAGCTACCAAATCACTTTGGCGAGGTTTGATGCATCCTGGGATTTGGAAGCGGGTCTTAAAGGATAAGTATTTTCCACATTTATTAGTGATTTCTTGGACTCTTCATTCAACTAATCCATCGTCTTGTTCTGGATCACAAACTTGGAAGAATTTGTTAAATTCCCTGCCATTACTTGTTCATTGGATGGATTGGAAATTGGAGGTGGGGGTTTCCATTATGATTGGTAAGGATGGAATTATGGGGATGGGGAAAGGCTCCTTTCTATAGATGGCTTTGATTTCACAATTAAATGAGCAACAAGTTTATTATCTCTTTCAAGTGAGAAGATCACCGACTGTGGGATCGACTTGTCCCAATTGGTTAAATAGTATAGAGCTGGGACTGGTGGGTGACCATGCTTCAGAATGGGAGAGGTACATACTTCTATTGATTGATGCAGGAATTGGTCTTTTAGATGCACATGATGAGTTAAGGTGGACGGGAGGGGATGGTATAGGCTATTTAACCACTAAGAATGTATACAATGCATTGGTCATTGAGATTTGATAGAATATTAATGGAGGTGTGAGGAGGAAATTATGGACCTAGGAATGCCCACAAAAGATAAAACTATTTACGTGGCTCCTCATTGAAGATAAGTTGCTCACCTGAAATAATCTACTCAAGTGAGGCTGGAAAGGTCCCGGACTATGTCTACTTTGTAGAGGTAATGAGGAAATGATATTTCACCTTTTTGTTCAATGTCCTTTCACATGTTCTATTTGGATTAAAATCACAAATCATTTCAAGTTGGTCTTTGGGTGGTCAGGTTCCACAATGTTGGAATGTTTCGAGTACTGGATAAGAAGGAATTATGTTTACTCATCCTTGCCAACATTTATTTACTGGTATATCTAGAATGAAAGGAATTTGGCCATATTTGAATAAAAACCTCCTTCCATAGAGAAAATCTCATTTCTCTCTATTGTTGTTGTAGCGTGCCACAACACCCTGAAATCGCCAAAATCATTTAGATGCATTGTCCATATCTTTCCCAAACACATAATCATTGGTTGGTTCGATGGTGCATCTCATAGAAACAGGGAACAAAGTGGAGCCAGGGGTGTTATTAAACTAAATGAGTTCATTGTTTATAGATGGAACCTTAATTGTGGTGAGGGCACTAATACAAGATCAAAACTCTTGGGAGCTTGGGCTGTCCTCACTTTGGCACACAAACTATCTATTACAGATATCCACATCATTGGGGATTCCAAAATTATTATTGATTGGATAAATAGTATTGGTTCTCTACAAGTAATTACTATTGACTGCTGGAAAGATCGGGTAAAGGAACTTATCAAGATTTTTTCTGTCATCACCTTTTCCCATGTCTACAGAGAAGAAAATGAGGCCAACTTATTATCCAAAAAGGAACTTTCTAAGCGACCTGGATCTATAACATAGAATCAATGGAATGATGGTCATGAAGGACCTAGAACATATATTAAAATTGTATTAGCACTATCTGCTTGATCTTGTTGTTTCTCTGTGTTTATGCGAAGGTAGTTTGGGGGTATGGAAGTAGTGTCAAAATTGTTTTCTTGAGAAAAGTTTTGTATTTTGGATATTTTCTGGCTATGTGTCTTTTTTGGCACCTATTTTGGACAGACTTCATGATGACATAGTGGTATTTTTGTAATTTTGTCTTCTGATTTGTATCTTTGGACTTATCAATGGAGAAAGTATAAGGCAAGGCCTTTGAATGTAATGGTATTACCCGACTTTGTAAACTGATTATACATCTAATATAATGCGCAATTGTCTTTTGGAAAAAATGTAGCCTCATTTATATTTACATTACACAAGCATTGATATATTTATTCATGTTCCCTCTTTATTTAATTTTGGAATCCAAAGTGGAGGCATCATAGAATTCTTAAAATAAAATTATAGGATGGAAGGTTATAAACCAAATTTTTGCTTCACAAAAGGATAGATTTGATTGGATATATGTCTTGATTGTGAAAATGGGAAGCTCATTAATAACATGGAGAAAACCTCAAATTAAAAAAAAAAAAAAATCAAATTCTTTAATCGACACATTAAAACCATGTGCAAATATTTTATTGTATTAACATAATTTTTGAAATAAAAAATAAATAATTAAATACAATATTTAATTTTGTTTTTTAAAATTCATGTTCTACAATTTACCAAAATCTAACTAAAAGAAATAAAAAAAACTTTAAAATTTTATATTTAATTTTGTTTTTTTAGTTATATACTATAATGTATCATCAATTTATAATTTAAAAAAAATCTGAAATGTAATAAGGCATGATCTCTAGTGATAATTCTATTTTTACCAAGTACAATAAGTTTAAGTTTTTCCAATCAAAATTATTTTTACACAATCAAAGTTGTTTTTACACAGTTCTTTATTATTAGGAGGAGAAACTCATTTAAAATGCATAATCTCTACTGAAAATTATACTTCTACGAAGTACAATAAATTAAAGTTTTTTTTCATCAAAGGTAATTTTAATAGTCCTTCATTTTTAGGAGGAGAAACTCATTTAAAATGCATAATCTTTAGTGACAACTCTACTTCTACTAAGTACAATAAGTTCACGTTTTTAAATAAAAGTTGCTTTTACACCGTCCTTCATTATTAGGAGGAGAAAATCATTTAAATTTAGGTAAAATGGTTATTTAAGATATGGTTCCTAAAACGGGTTATATTTTATAAATATTTAGTTTTCATATAATAGTATAAAAATTAAAATTTGTATTCATATTTTTTTAAAGTTAAATTTAAATATCTACAAAAGAGTAAATTATTATAAAAGGAAAGAAATTATTTTTAAGATTCCATTGAAAAACAATGTTTCATACTTCCACATTGTCAAAAATAAATAACACAATTTAAAATAATTACTCGAGAAACAAGTGTTATTTTCCAAAAAACAATTATGCAACAAGTTTGTGTTACATAATAATATGGCAAGGTTCGGCCCTAGACGATGTTACACAAAATATTAACAAACACGTTTACATAATTCAAGGAAAAGGAATTGTTACAACACTTAAAAATAGTTACTTTGTATTATGTAATTAGTCATTTATATAAAATATTTTATATGATTATATGATCTATAAATAGTAGAACTATGACCTGTCCAATTCATCAACACAGATCCCAATTGTAGAATAAATTTAGTTCTTTGTTCAGTTTTGGTTCAATGCTCTTTTATTTACTCACATATTTAAAAGAATAATGAAAAAATCTCCTCTATGAACTAGCACAAATATGATAGTTCAACACTCATCGTTCTTTACAACCAACACATAGGTAATCATTATCTAGCGATCAACAAATTCATCTAGCCATAGCATAGGTCAACCTAGGGATGTAGGGAATCGACCAAGATGAATATTTGAGGGACTTTCAGGCTTTCGGTGAGTGGGAGTGAGGATGTGAGAGGAAAACAAAGCCTATGGGAAAGGAAAATATCGACCAACAATTAATAAAATGCCACAGATAGTCTATGGGAAAAGAAAAGTGGCCAACAAGAAAAATAATCCTTGGTGGAAAGATTTAGCCATCCAACAATGGTGAAAATTCCTAGGGGGCAAATTAAGCTGACCAACTATAAACACAATGTTTTATTCGTGGATTTAGATGCTCATCTATGGATAAAAATGCTTAGGGATGAAGTAAAATTCCCAGAGAGGTATAAATTCACCCAAGGAGTTATAATTCACCCAGGAAAAAGTAAATTTTCCCAACAATAAAATAAAATTCCCATAGAAGGAAATATGATTTGTGGGTGAGTGGAAACTCAGTCAACTTGACAAAAAAAATCTTTGAGAGGAGTGATCTAATGAAGCTTGCATCTACTAACTAAAAAAAAAATTCAAGAAATAAAACTCAAATTGAAACCACATTATACCTCCCTAGAGCACATTACACCCACACAATATACACAATAAACATTTATTTTTCTCAGGAAATTCATCACAATGGGAGAGCCATGCATTCCAAGAAATCTCATGCATTGTTAATCATGAAAAGAAATGTAGATGGCCATTGCTCAAAGATGCCTTCACTCATTGTGGATAGATTCCTTGAATCCTTCGTCCATCGATATTCAATCAGGATACAGTCTTCGATCTCTCATATATGCAAACTTCCCAAGTTCTCGTTGCCTCCCTTGTTCCCATTATTCACTACAACCTTCATTTTTAATGGGTTTACTTTGGAAGGAAAAACATCACAATGGTTCACTTCTTCTTCCAACTTTTTCAAAAAAGACAAAATAAAATAAAAAAGAATAATTAAAAATTTACAAAGTATTTTCAGTGAGGATCCAATTCAGATCACACCTCCCCATTTGTAGGCTTTTGGTCCCCAAAATCCTCAACTCCCTTCAATTGTCTTCTCCAATCAACAAGTAGGCTATGGAAATTATCTACAAAAGGGTTCCTTCATGTAGGATGAAAGATATGAGATGAATAGGGTATACCTTTGACATTCACTACTACAATACATTGCTGGGAAACATTTTCTCCTTGGGTTGCAAGTGCAAACAAATCCTCTTTCCCCTTGACCTTGAATCTTCAAACTTTCTTCTTATATATTTAGTTCTTGGGATGGAGTTATGGGTGAATCCTCCAACATTTGTCCTCCTAATGTCTAGTCAATATGAAAAAATGACAATAGTTCCTACATGGGCTACTTGGCCTTCTAGAGTTCCCACAATCGCTAGGCTTATGAACCCTTTTATTGCAACAAAAAAAAAATATTCCATACCTCTTTGGTTTGTGATGATTCTTGTTTTCTCGCTTTATTGGTCCCCCAAGTGTTGGAGAAAATATTTTTGGCATAATCATCTCTTTTCTTCCCCCTTCCAAGCTTCTACAAGGAAATTTGAGTGGCTTGTTCCACATGAATTCGTTTCTAATTCCTCTTACCTTCAAAAAAGTGGTTTCACCTGCACTTGTGTTGGTTTCTTGTCTACTAAATCCTAAGCCTTCATTATTGGGACTTTGTTGAGCTACAATGGGGATAAAAATCCCTTTTCCTTCCTTTCCTAGCCCTTGGCCATCATATCCCATTTTCCTCATGATATTGGAACTAATTACACTAGTGTTCTTCTCAAAGTCAGGAAGGGTATTGGAAGGTGAGTTTACCATGTTTTTATTTTTCATGGTACTAGCTTCGACAATGAAAATGGAAGGGGATTGCTTGGTCTCTTGGAAAACTACTTCTAGCTTCTTCAAGGCCTCTTCCTTCGCTGCCAATTCCTGGTATAGGTGAGTAGTGACGTCGGTGAACCTCTCCTCTTCCTCTCCTAGTATAGGTGAGTAGTGAACATCAATGAATATAGATCAAATAATTTATCCCCCAACTACAAGAGCTACAATATGCTCCTATCTAATTTTTCCCTCATGGAGGTGACAGAGTCCTGACGCTATGAAATATCTTTCTATAGCTCATATGTTCTTTGTCTCCAATATCTACTTTCTTCTTGGATATTCCTATTGAAGTATATCAACCATTCTAGCTTCTCCTAGTTCAAGGTTTTCCCCATTCCATTTGCTTCAATGTCTTTAACGAACCTTCTCTGATACCATCTGATCTGTAAATGGTAGGCCCATGTCCTATCTGTTTCGTCAACATAGATCCCAATTGCAGAATAAATTTATTTCTCTTTTTAGTTTTGGTTCAATGCTCTTTTACTCACTCACATATTTAAAAGAACAATGAAAACACTCCTCTCTCAAATAGCACAAATATGATAGTTGAACACTCACCCTTGTTTACAACCAATACATAGGTAATTTCTACCCAACAATCAAGCAATTTATCCAACCACAATAGAGGTCGACCTATGGATGTATGGAATCGACTAAGATGAATATTTAAGGGACTTTCATGATTTAGGTGAGTGGGAGAGAGGAAGTGAAAGGAAAACAAGGCCTATGGGAAAGGGAGAAAATGGCTAGAAATTAATTCCATGCTGTAGATAGGTTGTGGGAAAATAAAATTAGACAACAAGAAAAGGAATGCTTAGTGGGTAGATTTAGTCTCCAATGATGGAGAAAAATGCTCAGGGGGTGAATTAAGTTGAAAAACCATAAATAAAATGTTCTGTGGGTGGATTTATATTCTCAACTATGGATAAAATCACCTAGGAATGAAGTAAAATTCCTAGGGATGAAGTAAAACACCCAGAGAGGTATAAATTCTCCCAAGAAGAATTAAAATTTCCCAGGGATTTATCAATTCACCTAGGTAGAAGTCAATTCTCCCAACAATTAAATTTTTTTTCCAGAGAAGGGTATACAATTTTTGGGTGAGAAAAAACTCAATCAACTTAGAAAAACAAAACTCATAGGGGATTGAGCTAATGAAGCTTGCATCTACTTACCAGAACAAAAATTTCAAGCAATAAAACTCAAATTGGAATCACAACATATCTCCATAGAGAATATTACACCCACAAAGTATAAACAACAATGATTTATTTTTCTCGGTATATTCATTACAATGGGTGAGCTATGCATGCCCATAAATATCATGCATTTTTACTTACGGAAATAAATTCATATGGCCATCTCTCAGAGATGACTTTACTCATCGTGGAAAGGCTCCTTGACTCCTTCATCCATCGATATTCAAGTAGGCTACACTCTTCAAGCTCTCATCTCTACAAACTTCCCAAGTTCTCTTTGCCTCCCTTGTTCCCATTCTTCACTACAACCTTCATTTTTAATGGGATACCTTTGGAAGGACAACCATCACAATTGTTCACTTCTGCTTCCAACATTAAAAATAAAAAATAAAAAAAAATAATTACAAATCAACAAAGTATTCTGTGTGATGATAAAAAATAGATCATTATATAGATATGTTAAGATTATAATATTAATAAAATAAATTAAAAATAAAATAAAATTTATAATATATAATAAAATAACTAGTGTGTTGTTAACATGCTCCGTGATGTCAAGTCATCGGTTCGAAACCTGCGGGGACAAAAAATCTAGCCATGTTAAGGGTTGGTGTGGCTCGGGCCGGGTGCGATCCCCGAGTGATTTTGACGGCTTAGATGCCCCTGAGTCGTAGTTTCTTAGCCACAGGTTAGTCCCACATGTCACGAACAAACTAACAAACAAACAAAAAATAATAACATAGCATTTTAAATTTAATTTTTAAATTATCGATAAAATTTCATCTTGATTTTTTAAGTTTTTAGAATTTATTAAAATTATTTTATTACTTGCACTTTATAGATTAGAAAAAATTTGTACATTTTAAATGATAATACATAAAATATTTATTTAAAAAAAATTATATTAAAATAAATTAACCAAAATATTTGTAATTGAAAATAAGAATTTTTGTGTAATTGAAAATTTAATTAAATTGAAATTCTCTTAGAGTAGAAATGACATATTGAATCCCATGTCAATTGCGTTTACTCCGAGTGGTTTGTGCTGAGGGGTGTTTTCCCCCACCCATGTTCAATTACTATAAGTGACATGTTGAGCTCTTAAATGAGCAAGGTATTGTAAAAGCCTTGATTTTCTACAAAATGAGGGGAAGTTCCTAGTGGGTTTCCCATGAAGCATTCCAAGGAAAAAAAAAACATTGTAATAGTTCAAATTATATAATTTTAAGAGTCATAGTTTTTAGTTATTTCCACGTTAGGGTGAGTGAAATTTACATTAATTTGGTTAATTTATAAGTTGTTTTATTGAATATTCTATTAATTTATATTTTAAAAAAACCATAAAGTTAATTTTAAATTGTATAGATATAACTTTCAATTTCTTTATATCATGATGGAAAGTTATTATTGTTTTCATATTTTTATTATATTTATTAATGTTAAAAATTAATATATATATATATATATATATATATATATTTTAAGGTCATGACCAAACCACACCAAATTGGTGTATGAGACCCCCTTGTTTGTGGGACAAGAGACCCCCCTCCACCCAACGATTTGACTGGTAAAGTATACGAAGGTATACATACCCTACCCCCCTCTGGATTTGAACTTGTGGCCTATTGAGAGGAAACACATGTTCTTAACCATATAATTTCTATAATGAACAAACAACACTTATTATTTCTTACTTACCCTCCATAAGAAATATAATATTGCAAAACCATTTTACAACTTTTTCTATTTCAAGTTGACGATGGTCACTGCAGACGATGTAGTACAATGGATGTCTGTCTAGTCAATGCCCTCACTAGTTGTCTTTGTAGTCAATTCCCTTGTCCTATACACTACCCTTGTGTTAGTTTATGTTATTTCCACACAACATCCTGGATGGACTCTCCACCTGTAAGGGAATCTACATCTACCCGGTGTTAGCACTAGGAGTCACACTTAGACTGTTGTAAGTGTAGGCCTAGTACCGATCAAAATGTGAAAGATAAATGTTATAAAAGGTGGAAAATGGATGGAAAAATCAATAGAGAATGTCAAAAACAGATAAATCCATACAATATACACCATAAAATAAGGCCTTGAATAACTTTAGATCAGGTTTCTAGAGATAAGGTGGATAGGTGGAAGACTTGATAAGAAACATGTAATATGCATATCATCTACATCAGGTACTAATAACACACATATGAAGAAAAAATTTCTGAGATAAGAACTTCTTAAAATCAAAGAGAAAAACTATGATATACTTGTAAACAATATCACAATAAAATCATTCATTGCAACAAAGCTACAATCAACTAGTTGAATCATTCAATCAAACTACAATCAGGATAATATAGGAAAAAGATGATGAGAAACGAGATTGATTTCCATTATACAAAGTGTCTTAGGTATGATCCATACAATAGAAGAAACTTCTCTGCTATACAAACAATATAAAAATATGAGTGTTGTTGGTGCAAGTTTGATCAGACCAGGGTCCTTCTTGGGTTAGCAACAAAAGGTACCGAGTAGTATAGAGCGATGGCATTTTCATCTCCTTCGAAGAGAAGAAGTCTCACCCGAAGCGTTGCTGAGACAAATAGATAGGGAAGGGTAAGGAAAGGACTTAGGAGGATTCATAGAACCTTTAGGACTCATCCTGATCTTGCACAAGACATCTACCTATCGAATAGATATGAACTCATATATGCAAGAATCAAACCTACTTATGTTGCGAATAAGCATTTAGACAAAGAATCATCATGTGGAACTTATAAACCATAAAAAATTACTGTAATGCATAAGTAAAACATACATAAACACATAATATTTTGAAAATTTAGGTCCTTCTTCATATTATCTTTAGAATCTTTCCTTAGTTACAAACTCAGAAATACATAGTAGTGCTCTATTACAGACTCTTGGATATGGACTCATGTTGTAGAGCTCTGACTCTCCAAGGATGTATCTATTACATTACAGACTCAAAACCTTACTTGACTCGACTGACAACAACCTCATAGATAGGGAAAGATCATATTGAACTTGATCACAATTTAGATGAACCAATAGCTAAACAAAAACCTAGCAACAACAACAACCCAACCCTTTTACAATCATGCTCATACCTATATATAAGTTAGGTTGCATCTTCTATCCTAACTTGCATGCTTTGTTGTTCTGTTGTAACCTCATTTTCTTAGCTGTCGTTGCGCTGTCTTTCACAATTGATTTATGTTGCTCTTTCTTTCTCTGTTGTCCAACCTATTCTAAAGCTTGCGCAACTTGTACTCAGTCAAAACTTGCTCGATTCCTTATCGAAAAAATGAAGGGCTCAACAGGATCCGACCATAACCCTTGAATCACCCTCGAGTCAAGTGCTTGGTTCTTTCGCAGCTTCCTGGAGTACCTGCTATTTTCCCTTATCCTCCTTTTCTTCTTCCTTCTTCTCTTTTGTTTGTGCTTTTCTTATTTCGCCTCTTCAAATGAAGGGCCCAAATCAAGGACCAACTCTAAGGATTGCTCCCTCACTCCTTGAAAGTTTCCAATTTTATCCTGCCACTTCCTGGCGAGGAGTGATGCCTCTGCAACAAATTGTTGGGTCACCTCTTTGCTACACTCCTTTGTCTTGGATGCAACCAACAAGTTCCACTCGGGATCTGTTGTTGCATCAACTTGATGTATTTTCATGTACACTGACTGAATGAATGGTCGGGAGTCACGCAACTCTTTCTTTGCTACAAAATGTGCCTCAAAGAGGGCATTTAGTTCATTAATTGCCTTCTGGATTTGGTCGAACTTCTATTGTTGCTTCATCGGATCCATTGTGGCCACAACTGTCATTCAGGACTTGGATTTTTGTGCGCACGTCTTCCAGGACCTCGTTGCGTAAAGTGACGATGCCCATCCAATCGTTGACTTCTCAAAAGATCTTTATGCATTCTGTTGTGTACTTGTGTAGCTCTGCTCGGGTGTTTTTTCCTTGGAGTACTATCTTTTCCATCTTCTCTTGTAGCTTTTGAGGCTACTTATTTTCTTCTTGCTGAGTTCGTCGCAGTTGTATTTCCATATCTTCAGCGTGAGTGGCGATTTGTGTCCATTCTCCTTGGAGCAGCTCAATCCGATGCTCTGGCTCGCTTACGTTTCTGACTTCGTGTAGTTCGGGTGCAACCCTTTGAATATCTGACCAAGCTTCGACAAGCCTTTCCTGCACTCTTTCTAGTCTTTGCTCAACCTGGACCTTGGCCTATTCTTCTTGATTTTTTGACATTTGCGTGAGGAATGCTTCCTCCCTAGCGACCTCGACAAACCTTTCGGCCTATTGGATCCTTTTCTCTAGATGATCAGTTGATGCTCTAATCATTCCAAATAAGTGTGTCGTTGGCTACTGTATCAGGTCAACAGATGAAGAGGCTACGTCTCTGGGTGCTCATGTTTTCATTGAAATTCCACTGGTTGTTGAGTGGTCTGAGCAAGTCTCTACCTCCTCCTTTGTTGACGGTTCTGGCGCGATCCTCAACCTTAGGGGAAAGAGAGTCAGAACCTATGTTTTGGCTATGAATAGTTGCACCAGTTTTGTGCATTATTGAGGGTTCTGGAGAACCTGCACCATCTGTTCTCGCTCAGATGTCGCACTCTACCCAGGTGTTGATTCTGGTTCCTTTTGATCCTCTGGTGTCTCCTGATCTTTTGTTGCGTCTTCATCCTACGTTGTGCTTTCTTGGGCACCCTCACCCTTTGCCGATGAACCTTTTTATTCGTTACGCATAAGATCTACTATGATAAAGGTCAAAAGTAAAGCCACAAGAATGCAGAATAATATGTATTATTCACAATATTATTTATTCCAGAATATTGAAAAATGGTTCTATTGTGAAAAGAAAATCTATTTGTATTTCCATTCCAATACTATTTCGAATAATGTCATAGTAAAGTTCGATATAATCATTCGGCCAAATATAACATTTTAAGGTTTAACTCTCTTACTCGTCCATTAAGGCATGTAACAGAGGTAAGGAATCATTTATCTTTAAACAACAAATCTTCACCCATAGATATGACTCTTTAATTTAAATCTTTTCAACCATTAGCCACCTAGGACCCTCCTTGAAAGGGGCAAGGTGGAACCCAAATACCTCTTATGTGGGTGGTAGAGGATGGAATCCAAAATTCTCGTGTGACCGAATCCCCTGGACAAAATTGCACAAAATACCTTTAATAATTGTTCAAGAGAGATAAGACTAATATAATAAAATGATTAGTAATAGGAAAGGATTTGCAGAGGCGTACTTAACTTTTAATTGAGGGATATGATATCCTTCTCTATTGGGATGAGCTGAGTAACATCCAAAACTGAAATGGGAGGAGGATCCCAAGACTCCCTGATGGGTAACCTCGCAATCACAGGTTCCCATCATTAGTGATAAGAACTATATTAAGTAAATCGAAAAACATTGCACGAAAGAATATACAAATGACGATTACAGTGAAGTATGTGAGTCGCATAATGAGAATGGACCAAATAATTATTCTAATTGTGAGCATTGAAATTGGAAGCCATAGGTCTACTAACACCATCCAAAGATAGAGTCTATCCAATACTATCTGAGAAATATTTATTTAAATACAAAGAAACACAGGGTCAACATTGTGTCGAATCACCAAACTCGTATGACCTTTATTATACTGTCAGACATTAAGAAAATTGGCACGAAAGGATGACCCAAATTTTAAAATATACAACGGCTATGCCGAATAAAAATTTGGAAAAACATTCAAATAAGATTCTATAGTCATAGGAATTCATCGAGTAGTTCGGGAACTAAGAACTCAAATAAAACCCTAATACCAGGTACCCAACCAGGGTAGGAAAATGTTTATTCAAAACTTACCAAATGAGATTCCATATCATGAATAATTTTTAATAGGTAGTCACCGCATGAATCCCTAACCTATCGAATGACTTATGGGCTATTTTCTTGGTGAAGTCAAGAGGAGACTCAACACCTAGTAATGGTGCAAAAAGAATTAATGGAATGTAAGAGACAACTAACCCTAATAGTAAACGACATACAAATCGAATGCTACCTTTGTGAACTCGTTGGAAAAGGAACACAAATAAAAGATTGTCAAAGATCTTGAGTATAATGTATAAAATTAGAGGAGCCACTTATCAGTAATGAGAACAATCCAGGGAGGAGCTCCAAGCTACCATTCTCCC
>ML802072.1:8050-25778 GCA_009831015.1 Picea engelmannii
AAGTATATCATCCTTCTTCTCTTGTCCATTCAATACTTTAGAACTAGGGAAAGAGTAGTATTCTGTCACTGTTTGTTCCAGATCCAGGTGGATCTGGGGAGATCGGTTTGTGTCCGCACTTACGGATTTATCCTAAAACACATACCCTCGACCCTTATTTATACTAAATATGTCTATCAAGAGAAGCATCTAGAGGAAGATCCTTCTAGAAGTGGAAGCTTCTATTAGGTCTTCTTACATTCGTCCTATTCTATTTTATTGAAAGGCCTTATTAATATTGACCTTTATTACATCTGAATATATTGCTCTACCTATGTGCGGGTTAGGACCCTAACACATTGATTAGAAAGAGTGGTGATAGGTCTAAGGTGGTAACATGCTTTCTTGGTGAAGAGCGAAGGATGAAGAGATGGAAGAAATTAACAGTGCATATTTGAAAATGTGACTATCATCTGCCTCCAAGTATCGAGAATCATTTTCGGTTCTTGAAGGATTTTCATTGTAGTTGTGATCACAAAACCATAAATCTTTGCTTCAACCTTTGGAAGAGATGCTGAGCCTACTGTAAAGCACATGTGGAGAATTGATTAGAGAAGAAAGTGTGTGTCGTTGAATGATGCTAGTAGGGTTGTGGTGACTTGGTGCATTAATAGTTTTCCTTGCAAGGGAAGTGATTAAATGTACTAGTAGTTTAAATTTTATTGTTTAGGAGATTTGTTGTGAGTGAAATTACCTGGTTGGATGGTTAGGCATAAAGATTCACTTTTTTCTCCACCTTTTCTACTAACCAGGACCAATCCTTAATGCCATAATTATTGGGATTTATGTCATAACCTAAATACAAGATTCCCTCATCAATCTCTTTGAGTGCAAAAGGAAAATTATTGTTGAACAAGGTTCTGAAATTTTCACAAACAAAACGAAGATAGATGGAATATTTTCTATCATTTATGAGCATTCTTGTTGTTGCACTAAAATTATTAAGAATATCCTTTAAGGACTGGCAGTATGCAAGAGCACAATGACAAAAAATTAATACGTCATCAACAAAAAGTAAATGGGTGAGAATTGTTTGAGTGCCAAAAGAGATTCCATGGAAGGCAAGAGTTCATCGAGCTTCAAGGCTAGGCTAAGTCCTTCCATCACCAAGATAAAAAGATAAGGTGATAAGGGGAATTATTGTCTCATCCCTCTACTAGAATTGAAGAAGGTGGTGCCAACTCCATTAATTGAAAGAGAAGTAGTGACAACCACCATTATCCACTTAAACAATGATGGTCTAGGTTGATCTGCAGTAACAATAGTATGAGAAATAACCAGGAAAACCTACCAAATTCTTTTAAAAGGTCAATGTTGAAGACCAAAACATCTTTTTTTTTGGTTTTAATGGAGTGAAACCATTCCTTACACACTACGCCAATTGCCTCGTGTATTAAGCGACCATCTTTGAGGAAGCCAAATTGCTTAGGGGAAATGTAGTTGGATAGGAAGGGATTCAAACATAAGGCAATGAGTTTAGAATGGATTTTATAAATGATATTACAAAGAGATATGGGACAAAAGTCATCAAAGGAGACAATGTAAGGTACCAAATCTATTATAATGGATAAAAACATAAATATTTTAGAGAATAACAGTGGAACAACACAATAGATGAAACCACAACACCAAAATAATACCTTTATTGATAGGAAACAATGTTTACTTGACACTTCGAGGGGGGAAGCTTCAGTAGAGTAGCGCTCTATTACAATAATTCTCAAGAAAAAACTTCTCATTCCCTCAAATCCTATTTACACTAAATATATCTACCAAAATAAAAATCTAGAGGAAGATCTTCTAGAAGAAGAAGCTTTTATTATGCCTTCTTACATTTGACTTATTCTTCCTTACTAATAGGCCTTATTAATATTGGCCTTTATTGCATGGAAAATATATTATTCTACCTGTGTGAGGGGTTAGGGAGGTTAGGTCCCTAACATGGCCTCCCACTTAAAAAGTAGCCTTGTCCTCAAGGATTGAGATGAGGAAATTTTTGCAGAATGGTAGCTGGCTCATAGGTGGCATCTACTGGAGTTGTGTCTTTCCACTACACTAACACTTCATTGATGGTGCATTGACGGAGACGAGACTCAAGATGGTCCAAGATGGATTGTGGCTGCAAACAGGTGGAGAATTATTCATCCAACTCAGGAAGACTGGTTTGAGTTTGGCACTCAGTTCCAGTAACCTTCTTTAAAAAGGAGACATGAAAAACAGGGTGGATCTTAGAATGAATGGGCAAAGCTAACTAATAGGCCACCTTTCCCACACAATTGAGAACTGTATAAGGACCATAAAATTTGGGCTCTATTTTA
This sequence comes from Picea engelmannii, assembly GCA_009831015.1. Classification (NCBI taxonomy): domain Eukaryota; kingdom Viridiplantae; phylum Streptophyta; class Pinopsida; order Pinales; family Pinaceae; genus Picea; species Picea engelmannii. Next base: position 10,408 of record ML802072.1, read on the forward strand.
TGATAATGATCATCCTTGAGTGAATTCTTCTTATAAGGATGCAGTCAAAGAAACATCTGGTCCCCTTTAAAAAATTGACGTTATGAGCAACCTTGATCTCCTTGTTGCCTCATGCAATTATGAGCTATGACCAAGTTCTCTTTGAGGGTAAGAAGAATATCCTCTTGAGCTATAAGATTTTGGTCAACCATGAAATATCCCTAATCCAGCTGATCTGGATATCTACTATGGATCTAGTGTTGTGACTCATAGATTTGATACTCTAGGGGTTTCTGGATGTGTTTTATCTTCAGATCTGTTACTCTGGGGGTTTCTGGATGCGTTTTAGTTATGTGCTTGAGATGTTTTTTGGTTGTTGCATGTGCATGCTATACATTATGGTTTAAAAAGTCATATATATGATGCATTCACAAATAATGAACATCAACCAACCAATAATATGTATTATGAGATTCAAGCATGGAAATACAATGAAATACTGAAAATGTAGAAGATAGTCACCAGTTAGATCTCATGGATCGTCACTGGAATACAAGAAAATAACATAAAATACTCATGATCAGAAAATGAAGGCAGATCTGATGCATGCACAGACAGATCGACAAAATTAGTGGTTCTAGAGAAGCATGATAACCTCTACAAACTAGAAAACCTGTTCAAAAGGCTATACTCGTCGGAATGAGCTGGAAATTGTCCCAATAGAAGCGCCTTGGCCTCTAGAATGATCCTGGTGACTGTCGAATGGAAGATTTATTCTTTTATGCTCCAGATCTCATCCCCTGGGGTTCTGCGCACCTCCTAGGCTCTCTGGATGCGTCTAAATGATTCCACCAATAGAATCAACTGATATAGGACTCAAAACATTTGCCTCAAAAAATGTGGAACTAGGTCGAAAGGGTTTCCCCATATCTACTTTGATGCTCTGTCTATACCACCAACTTTCCTTCCAAAAGAGTTGCGCCCTAGATGGTTGAATGATGTGCTCTGAAGGATTCCATCGTCTGGATCCGATGGGAAGAGTGAAAATCTATGTGCCCTGATTGTATCTCAATTGGGTCGGAAGGAAACTGCAATTCGAGCTATGATCTTGTGCAACTAAACAACCCCTCTATCTAACCTTGCGCCCTCACTAGCTGAGTTGCACAACACTGCAACTGGATACTCCTGAATAGCACGGTGAAATACCTGGATGGTATCTCTGATGGTCTAGGGTGTGTCTCTCAACACAGAAACCTATCAATGGTGGTGGTTTCCTCTAGAAATACAAAAAACAATATAAGTCAAATCTCTTCCTCCTCTAGGAAATCTCAACATCAAATCATAGCAATGCATAATGAGGAATTAGGTCAAATTCCTCCCTTTATACTCTTCCCGATCTAATTCACCATTGGCCTCACTTAAGCTAGACGCTTTTCCTCCTAAGGTGAATAATTAATTAATTAAGTCCCCCTTTAGCACCTTTTCATTCTAATTCTTCGTTGACTTAGGCTTAAGTGACTTTTCCTATGATTTTTGGCTTAATTCATCATTTAGCCACAAATCACCCTTATTTCTCCCTTTTGTTCCATGTTTGTGCCTGAATATAGTCTATGGGAAAACATAGACTACTAAGTCACTCCCTGCTGGCATGCTCTTGGGAACAGGACATCACAGTCCTGGCTTCCCAAGATTGCTTGTCCTCAAGCAACATCAATCCTCGGTGTTGCAAAATATGCTCTCCCTCCCATGTAGAATCCTCCACTAGAAGACCCCTCCATCTAACCAAGACTCCCTGATGACCCTACTCCTCAACCTGCGCCCTCTTTTCTCTAGTACCTCCTCTGGCACTAGCTCCAACTGGCCCTCTTCATCCAAGGGTGGAAACTCCTCTGAAATACTAATCTGTTGTCCCATGGCCTTTTTAAAGCAAGAGACGTGAAAGACGTTATGAATCTTGCTACCCTCTGGTAGCTTTATCTCGTATGCCACCTCGCCTATCCTCTTGATGACTTTGTATGGCCCATAAAAATTCAGCTTCCACTTCTCTTCAAGGAGGACTGTCTATATGGTTGCAATCACAGAAAAACCAAATACCCTACCTCAAAACTATGCTCGACTCTGTCGGTCTGCATAGATCTTCTGTTGGTTCGGATTTGTCTACAAGTTCTCCCTCACTGCCTGCAGAATCCTCTGACTCTCCTCCACCCATTCTTTGGCCCCCATGACCCTGTTGTCCCCAAACACAGTCTCCACAAATGAGGGTGCATTGTATCCATAAAATTCCCTGAATGGTGACATCCTGATAGACATATGGTAAGTTGTGTTGTTGCAATACTCACCCATGTGTAACCATCTCACCCATGTGCATTGCTACCCTCCCACATAATTCCTCAGATACACCTCCACCCATTTGTTGATGATCTTTGTTTTGTGGGTGGTAGCTGGTACTTGTAGCTAGCTCTGTGCCGGTCAACCTGAAAAGATCCTGCGAAAATGTGTTGATGAAGTGCCCATCTCTATCACCGAATATCTTCCTGGGTAAACCATGAAACCAAAATACCTCCCTAAAAAACAACTCTGCTACCTGTATGGCCTTGTAGTCCATGGGTATGGCAACGAAATGTGAAAATTTGGTCAGCCTATCGACCACCATAAATATGCAGTCCCTTCCCTACACTCGAGGAAGGCCTGTAATGAAATCCATAGAAATTCTCTCCCATTTCTTCTCTGGAATGGGTAGAGGTTGTATCAACCCTGTGGCGTGTGTCTGCTCGGACTTGTTCTGCCAACAATTCATGCACTCCCAGATGTGTTTCAACACATCATCCTTGAGACCCTTCCATGAGAATATCTCCCTAATCTGCCTATATGTTTTGAAGTACCCCTGATGCCCTGATGTAGGCGAATCATGACACACCTTCAGAATTTTCCCCTTCAAGGTAGATTATGGAACCAAGTAGATCCGGTCCTTGTAGAAAATGATGTCATCAAGAATCCGGTATCTATCATCAACCACATGTCCATCCATAACCTCACAAGCACATTTGTTTTTGGAGTACTCCACCAACAAATGAGCTTTCCAATCTGTACAAATGTCCATCATCGAACATCCTACTAGCCTCTTGGACAAGGCATATGCTACGATATTACTTTTTCCCTTAACATACTCAATGTCAAAGTCAAAGTCTTGGATCTTTGAGACCCACTTCAGTTGTCTCTCACTGAGTTCTTTCTGATCCAGGAAATACTTGAGATTGTTATGATTAGTCTTCACTACAAATCTATTTCCTACCAGATACTGCCTGAATTTGGTTAAGGAATGCATGATCACTAGCATTTCCTTATCGTAAATAGGATAGAGTCTCTCCGAATCATTGATATTTCTTCTCTCAAACACAATGGAGTGACCCCCCTACATCAAAACTACTCCGATCCCCACCCCTGATGCTTCGCACTCTAAGACAAACGACTGCGAGAAGTCTGGAAGGGATAGAACAAGGAATGTGCTCATAACCTCCTCTATCCAATTAAAATCACCCTTCTTGGTTAAATCTGTGAGTGGTTATCCCAACTATGAAAAGCCCTTGATGAACCTCCTATAGTAACTTCATAATCCAAAGAATCCCTTCAACTCTGTGAGGTTCTTGGGTTTTGGCCAATCTAGAATGGCCCTGATCTTCTCCTGATGAACCTCTACTCCCTGCTCACTAATGATATGCCCCAATTACAGTAGTTCTTTCATGCCAAACTCACATTTGGATTCCTTGGCATATAATGACTATGCCTGCATAATGCTCAAGACCTCCTCCAAATGTGCCAAATGTTCATCCCACATCCTGATGTATATCAATATATCATCCAAGAACACCAAAAGGTATTTCCTCAACGTTCCTATGAAGATGTGGTTCATGCAAGACTAGAAAGTGGTTGGTGCATTGGTCAACCCAAATGGCATGACCAAGAACTCAAAATGTTTGAAGTGGAATTTGAATGTGGTCTTCTCTACGTCCTGCTACCTGATGCTGATTTGATGATACCCAGATTGCAGATCGATCTTGGTGAAGAAAACTTCCCCATGCAGCTCGTTCATCAACTCATCTATGCGCAGAATGGGGTACCTATTCTTTATTGTTTTCTTGTTGAGAGATCTATAATCAATGCACATCCACAATCTGCCATCCTTCTTCAGTACTAGAATGACTGAAGAGGCAAAAGGACTCGTGTTGGGTCTAATGTGCCCCATCGCAAGAAACTCTTTGATTTCTTTCTCAATCTCGTCCTTGAACCTCTTGGGATGCCTATAAGGTGTAGTGATCACTGGTGTATCCCCTTCCTCCAACTCGATCGTGTGCTCAAATCCTCTATATGGTTGTCTCCCTGGTGGTATTGGCCCAAACACTGGCTCATACTGGCTCAAAAGCTCTCTGATCTATCGATGGAACTGTTCTCTACCCTCTGAATCCTTTCATGTGGTGATTAAACACTCTAATGCATAGGCCATATCACCATGATGGAAGATCCTCTCCATTCGTTTTTCCAATACTTCTCGTGGTGCTCCTGTACACATGCCTCTCCGTACCACTCTCGATCCACTGGCGTCTCTGAAGCTCATGGTCAATGTCTGATATTTGAACCCAATCTGCCCTAATGAATATAACCACTGTACCCCCAATACTGCATCTGTCTCTGACAAGTCAACTACATAGAAAGTGTTTGTCAAGGTGTAGTTGCCTAGTTTGACCTCTAGGTCTGGTATCATGTCCAAACATGTCATCGTGTATCCATATGCCACTGCTACGTGGAATCCCTCAAACTCCTCAGTGTGTAACCCCCTCCTGGATACTAAGGCCGCATCTATGAAGTTGTGAGTGGCCCCACCATAAACTAAAGTGCTCATGCACTGCCCCTATAAAAGGCCCATGAGCCTGAGAGTGTTGTACCTGGATACTCTTGAAAGGGTGGCTAAGGTTCCCCTTTTCACCTCTCTGTGAGGTTTTGTCTCCTCCTTGGGTTGTTCCCCTACCGGTATCTAAGGTTTCTTCAACTGTTTCTCTGTCTCATGAGTGGTCTCATCCTCTAAATCACTGTCTTCCTGTGCCGTGATATTCTCATCCTCCTCCTCACTGAATGATTCCACTTCAATGTAGTGGATCTGTCCCTTTCCCATGCATCTATGCCCTGACACCCAAGGGTCTCTGCAAGAGAATCAAAGCTTCTTCCTCATAAAATCCCATCTCATGTCATCATCCATCTTGGGCTTACCCTTCCATTCCCTTTGAGTATTCTTCTGGTCCTTGTCTCTCTGTGGTACAAAGGGTTTGGTAAAGGGTTTAGTTTTGGGCATAGAGTCTGCCAAATATCTAGTGCGTAGGATGGAATTATGCAAAGTGTGAGGCCGATATGCCTTCACCCATCCTCTCAAGGGTTATGTGAGACCTTCTGTGAATAACATGATCAACCAAGGCTCAGATATAACTATCACTGCCACTACTGCCTGCTGAAACTCTGAGATGAATTCCTTTACTGTGCCAGTTTGTCTCAACTAGTCTAGATCTCTGAAATGGATCTCTAGATCCCTCCTACCAAATCTATCCATGAGTCTCTCTATGAACACTCTATAGGAGGTGATGTGATTGTGGCCCAATGTCACCAATCCATGATACCACCACTCGTGTGCCTCACCCTCCAAGTGTAAGGTAGCGAAACAAATGGCCTCAGTCTCAATCATTTGGTTGAGCTTGTAGTAGGTGTATAGCTTCTGTACCCAAGATCTAGCGGTGCATTTGGACGATCTGTTGAAAGAAGGTATGGTGAGTTTAACAAATTTTTTGATGAAATCAATGTTTTTCCCCTACTGCTACTGCAACCCTCCTCTATGTGGTTCTCTGGAGCAATTCATGAGTCTGAGTCCACAATACTCGACTAGGGTCATGTCCTGATGGAAGTCACGTCCCAACACTGCATACTCCCTCTGATACTCTGCAATGTCCTATACATGAGTGGGCGATCTCTGTGCTATCATCATCTGTTCTGCTATCTGGGGTGCCCTCTAGAAACTGGGAAACAAAGGTCGGGATATCCTACTCACAGAGGTGTATGTGCGAGTAGGTGACTGGGGTCTAATGCCTACCCCTGAGTTCCCCTGTGTTTCATGTGGGGCTTGTGTGCCTGAGATTCCCACCATAGCCAATCTATCAGCCACCTGAGACAAGGATTGAGACATGGTCTGCTGACTAGCTAACATATCACTGATAACCTGCATGAAGGTTTCCCCTATTTCCATGGGGGCCTTACCACTTCCCTCTGGTCGCTCATTTTTTTCTCCTAGAATCCTCTCTGCCTCGCGCTTAGCCTCACACTCTTCTCTTCTCTCTGCTTCTCTGTGTGCCTATTCCCCTTCCTCTGAACTAGGAGGGAAAGGAGGAAAGCCAAGCCTAGGCCTTCTTTCCTTGCACCCGTTGTAAGTGACATATTCGTCACCTACGTGCTCACGACCATCTAGGTCTTTTGTTGTACTCATCGTCTTTAGTCACAAGCTGGAAAGACTAAAGCTCTGATACCACTGAAATATCCTTGATCCATTTGACATGGATATCTACTACGGATCTAGTGTTTTGACTCACATATCTGATACTCTGGGGGTTTCTGGATGCGTTTTATCTTCATATCTGATACTCTAGGGGTTTCTGGATGCATTTTAGTTATGTGCTTGAGAAGTTTTGTGTTTGTTGCATGTGCATGTTATACATTATGTGTTAAACAATCATATATATGATGCATGCGGAAATAATGAACATCAACCACCCAATAATATGTATTATGAGATTCAAGCATGGAAATACAATGAAATACTAAAAATGTAGAAGATAATCATCAGTTAGATCTCATGGATCGTCACTGGAATACAAGAAAATAACATAAAATACCCGTGATCAGATTATGAAGGAAGATATGATGCATGCACGGATAGATCGGCATAATCGACGGTTTTGGAGAAGCACGGTAACTACTACAAACTGGAAAATTCATCCAGAAGGCCATACCCATCAGAATGAGCTAGAAACTATCCCAATAGAAGTGCCTTGGCCTCTAAATTGATCCTGGTGACTTTTAGATGGAAGATCTACCCTCTGATGCTCCGGATCTCATCCCCTAGGGGTCTTCACACCTCCTAGGCTATCTGGATGTGTCTAAATGATTCCACCAACGGAATCGGATGATATAGGACTCAAAACGTTCACCCCAACAAATGTGAAACTCGGTCGGAAGGATTTCCCTAGATCTACTATGATGCTCCATCTATAATAACCCCAACTATCCTTCTAAAAGAGTTGCGCCCTAGATGGATGAATGATGCGCTCTGAAGGATTCCACCATCCGAATCCGATGGAAAGTGTCACAATCTATGTACCCTGGATGGATCTCAATTGGGTCAGAAGGAAACTGCAATCCGAGCTCTGATCTCGTGCAACTACACAACCCCTCTATCTGACCTTGCGCCTTCATTGGTTGAGTTGCACAACACTGCAATTGGATACTCCTGAATAACACGGTGAAAATACTTGGATGGTATCTCCCATGGGATAGGGTGTGTATCTAAACATCGAAACCTATCAATGGTGGTGGTTTCCTCCAGAAATCCACAAAATAGTAGAAGTCAAATCTCTTCCTCCGCTGAGAACTCTCAACATCAAATCATAACAATGCATAATGAAGAATTAGGTTGAATTCCTCCCTTTATACTCTTCCCGATCTAATTCACCATTAACCTCACTTAAGCTAGGCGCTTTTCCCCCTAAGGTGAATAATTAATTAATTAAATCCCCCTTTAGCACCTTTTCATTCTAATTCTTCGTTGAATTAGGCTTAAGTTAATTTTCCTATGATTTTTGGCTTAATTCATCGTTTAGCCACCAAATCACCCTTATTTCTCCCTTTTGTTCCTTGTTTGTGCCTGACTATAGTCTACGAGAACACATAGACTAGTAATTCACTCTGTGATGGCCTACTCTTGGGAATGGGACATCACAAACCGCTTAGACCTTCGAGACATCGGGAATGTATGAGAGAATTGAAGGTGAATTTTTTCCATATACGGCTTCAAAAGGAGTCATGTGAGTAGCTATATCGTAAGAGGTGTTGTACCACCATTTATCTAGGGTTAACCATTGAGCCCGTTGATTTTTCCTTTGAAAGGAAAAACACCTCAAATATGTTTCCAAACACTTGTTGACAACTTCAGTTTGACCATCAGTCTGGGGATGATAGGTTGTGATGAGATGCAATTGGGTGCCCTATCGCCTGAACAATAATTGCCAAAAATTGTTGGTGAAAGTGGGATCTCTTTCAGAACAATATAATGTGGCATGCCATGAATCTTGAAGATATGATCCATGAAAAGTTGAGCCACGACGGAGGCGGTAAATGGGTGTTGAAGAGCACTGAAATGAGAATACTTGGAAAGGAGTTCAACTACCACCAGGATAACTGACTTGTTGCCCGATTTAGGTAAGCCAACAATGAAATCCATAGAGATATATGTCCAAATAGAGGTTTTAATAGGAATCAATTGCAGTGTGTCTGGGGCTTTGACTTTTCTCCCTTGTTGCATTGACAGACATCAGATTCTTCCACAAAAGTGTGAATTTCTTGTTTCATACCATCCCAGAAAAAAGAACGTTTGAACCTATCATAGGTTTTGGTAAACCCTGAGTGCCCAAATGTGGGTGTAGCATGAAGCTCAGTAGTCAGAAAGCACCGTGGATTTAATTTTTGACTATTTACTTAAATACATACGACCTTTGTAGAAAATATCATCATTGCACCAAGAGTACCCTGGGGAAACTGGAGAATTGTCTAGATTTGCAATTGTTGGATCAGACGCGAAGTTTTGGGATCTTGCAGCCACTCCTAGTGAACAACTTGGATGCACTCTAGTACAATGAAGGAGATGGAAAGAAGGGACACTTCATCTTCATATTTTATTGAAAGAGCATGAGAAACCACATTGTCTTTGCCTTTCTTGTAAATGATCTCATAATCATATCCAAATAGCTTAGTCACCCATTTTTGTTGCTTTGGGGATGAAAGACATTGCTCCATAAAATACTTGAGTCTCTGATGATTTGTTTTAATTTAGAAGTGTTGCCCCAATATATAAGGGCGCCAGAGATCCATAGCATGCAGAATAGACAAAAATTCATTTTCATAGATTGATAGTCCCAAATGTCGCTCGGACAATTGTTTGTTGGTAAAGGCCAAAGGCCGACCATCTTGCATAAGGAATGCTCCAATTCCTCTCCCGAAAACATCACATTCTAGGAAAAAGGTCTTTGTAAAGTTAGGAAGGGTCAAGATAGGAGTGGTGCACATAGTCTCCTTCAAGACATGAAAGGAATGATCAACTGCTGGAGTCAAAGTGAAAGAATTCTTTTTAAGGAGAGTAGTGAGAGATGTCACAATCTTTCCATAATTCTTAAAAAACTTGCAATAATAGCCTATTAAACCCACAAAACCATGCAAGATTTTGAGAGTCTTAGGGTGAGCCAAAGACTGAATATCTTCAATCTTCTTAGGATCAACCCCGACACTCACCTTTCCAACAATATAACCCAAGTACTCAACTTTCAAGGCTCCAAAAGCACATTTAGATTGTTTGAGGAAAATTTGGCGATGAGAGAGTAGATGAAGAACTCGATCCACATGAGGAATATGGGTTGTCCAGGTTTTACTATAGACACACATATCATCAAATAAAACTAAGAAAAAATGATGGAAGACATGATTCATGAGGCTTTGGAAAGTGGAGGGAGCATTACACAAGCCAAAGGGCATGACCAAGAACTCATAGTGGCCCTCATGAGTTTGAAATGTAGTCTTAGGATTGTCTCCCTCTTTCATACATATCTAGTGGTAGCCAAAATGGAGACCAAGTTTAGTAAAGAACTAGGCACCACATAATTCATCCAAGAGATCATCAATGAAAGGAATGGGAAATTTGTCTTTGATGGTGAGTTTGTTGAGGGCGCGAAAACCGGGACATATGCGCCAAGATCCTTCTTTGTTAAGTACCATGACCATAGGATAATAATAGGGGCTAGTACTAGGATGGATAACTCCTGCGGCGAGAAATTCTTGAACAATTTTCTCAATTTCATTTTTTTGGGTAGAGGGATCATGATAGGGATGAACATTGGGAGGAGGGATACCAAAGATGAGGGGAATGGAATGATCATGAAAACCATGGGAGGGAGGAAGTACCTGGTAAGTTGAAAAAATAGCTTGATGTTGGGAGAGGATGGATTGGAGGTCAGGAGGCACAAAGGGTGCCTCACTGGAGTGAATGGAATGGAGTTGTGCAATAATGTCGGAATGACCTTTTTAAGGAGATTTTCCAAGTGATGGGAACTGATGATCTCAGGGGAACCTGCTGTTGGAGCCGCCCTTGTTTTTCCCCTCGCGCAATTTTAAATTTTTGATACTTGAGATCTAAAGTTGCTTTTCTTCTCCTTCCGAAATCATAAAGCTCTAAAATCTTGTCCCATGAATAGCAATGCTTTGTCACTTTCAAAAGGGGTCCATTTTTCGCAAAGTATGTTTGCTCTTTTGTTTTATTTCGGGGTCTCGCAAGTCGAACACTTTATTTCTTGAATTCACAAGTCCCGAGTCACGAAAATGCGAACTCGGTTCTAATTTTCGTCCAAGGCGTTAACTAGGGTAAAATCTTTAACCTCTGATTAGACGTCGTCGGAGTTTCGCGCCTCTGCATCCATTAGACCTGAGTTTTTGTTCTTGCAGCCCCGATATCTGAGAACATGATGACTTTGTGATAACCTTGGTTAGAGACTAAGGGTAAAAAATGAACCACGGTTAAATTTGGTTCTCGACACTTCATCACTCGGCACTTTCTTTCATCGAGTTAAGGTGTCCAAAAATCCGATTCACGAAGTTGCGACATAATTATAGCGAGATTACTTAGTCACCTAATCTAAGATTTCCTTCTTTTAATTTGAGTCGTAATTATCGCCACATCGCGATATCGCAACTCGGCATATCATTCTTCCAAAAGTTAGTCTTCAAATTCCTGAATCGCGATATGACGATTAGGTTAGTTATATAATTAAGAATGCGCCAAATCACAGTTATTATAAATTAAGGAAAAATCGGCACTCGCAACCTCGCGAGTTGAAGAGTCAAAATCTGAAAAGAAAATTCACGATACAGCGAAAGGCGAGAAAATGGTTAACGTTGTTAAATTTGAAATTTCAAAATTAAGTGAGATACGTCCTGCGTATTGAGGTTGGCACACTTCACGAGGAATTTACTTGCTCTCCATGACCCGATTGCCTGTCAAGTCGCCGAACATTGATGACATTAATGAAGAATTAGGGTAAATCCATGAGTAAATAAGATCGGATTTATACATTAAATTTGGTTTTATTTGCGATTTGACAGACTTATTTCAAAGGGTACAAAGTTTTCAAATATATACGAGAGTTTCATTCGTTTTAAAAACATTTCTCATAAGCGCACAGAGCTCACCTTGCTCCGAGGGAACTCATTTCCCCATGTATACACAGGTTTATTGCAGAAGAGCGAAAAAGCAAGCGTCAGCCATGGCCCCAAGGAGAGCAGCGAAAGCAAATGTCGAGGTTGCAGCGCAGGGTCCAGACAACGTCTCAGATACTTCACCACGGACTGGCGGCTCAGTACCCACCTGGTCGTTTATTTCAGACATTCTGCAATCCGAGTTGGTAAACTATTCAGAGTCGGATGACGATGACAATGATATTGTAAAGGATGACCTGAACACTAAGTATAAGACAATTGTTCAGTCGGGAATGCACCTGGTTGCAACCAGACCTCAGTTTCTCCCATACTACGACATGATCTGATGGGCATTGGATCACATCGACCTGCCCGCCAGAACTATCGTAAATGACCGACAGGTCATGGTCGGAACTTATAGACCAGAGCATATCCAATCTATGTATAAGCTCCCAGTAACTTCTGAATATACATATGGCAAAGAATTCTTGGAGGAATTCAAAAAGAAGGAATGCGAGGAATATGACAAAACCATGCTTGGTTTGATTAAAGATTGGGTCTCACGCTCTGCAACATTCAGAGCGAATGACAAAGGTGTGTATTCGATTTCTTCATTGGAGCCACAATATATGTATGTGGCGATGATGACTAGTCATCTTTTCGGATGGGAAGATACTGCGCATTTTTACATCCAGTGGGTACCTCTCATCTTTTGGGTAGCAGAAGGTTCCTCATTCAATTGGGCGAAAATGCTCTCCGACAGTCTTTTCAACAAGGTCACAGAGTACCGGGAGAAAAAACGCAGCCGGGAGACCATCCCGATTCTTCATGTCCGCGTATATCATGGACACAATATGCTCCATGACACCTTTTCCTTTGATGAATTGGGCTTGGAGTCCAACCCAAGAAAAAATTGTGCATGAGTACCACAACAAGCTGTGGGAAAATAATGCAAATAAGTTTATTTATGAGATTTTCAACTGGGTGATGGTGCCCCTGCACATCGTCATTTTTGGTCTTTCGCCACCCCGCATCTTGGATAGCATTGCTGCGAATCTAAGCAGTATCGTGGACTGGTACATAGAAGAAGAATTCTCCTATTTTAGAGTTTTCGGAGCTGTTGTCCCTCCTCTGGCGCTACCGCTGTTCATCCCCGACAAGCTGGCCTGTTGTGAGATTGCGCGACAAACAGTAATTGGCGGAGTGAGTAAAGAGCTCAAAGCGTCATCAAATAAGGTATGGTTGTTTTTCCCTGTTCGACTTAATTCCTATTCCTTATTAGATTTCGGACATGCTAAGGCTGAAGCTACAACCTTAGAAGACTTGATCCTAGTCTCTATTGAGTACAAAAAGCATGATCCGCAGAGAATTGTAAGCACCCATTTGGGGAATTGTGGATTAAAGAGGTTTGAACACGAGTGTTCACCCTCAGATGATGTTTTCCGAGGGGCGAGGTCCTATTCAGAATTGCAACTTCGAATCAGATCTCTAGCACCCGAAGATAGGGCCTCTGTTTTAAAATTTCAGGAACATAGGAAAAAATGTCTCCCCTTGGTGCTGGGAGGTTTAGGACTTTCCAAGGATAAAGAAAAGGAGGTCGAAAGTTCTGAAGGGAAAACTTCTAACCTCGAAAAACGTCAGGAAGGGGAGCAGGAGAAGAACCCCGAGCAGGAAAAGAATCCCGAGCAGGAAAAGAATCCCGAGCAGGAAAAGAGTCACGTGCAGGAAAAGAATCCCGAAACAGAAGAAGGGACTACTAACCCACCCAAGGAACATGGTCCAGAGATGGAAGTGAAAAACACCGACCCACCTGAAACTCAGAATCCAGAGACAGGGACAGATACGAAGACCTCCGATCCTCTGAAAGAGAAGGACTCACTCGTCACACCAGGAAAGGCGGCGAAGCAGATCGGACAACCCATCACCTCTATCACACCCTTGCAGTCGGCACAGTGAGACGTTAGCGAGGGATGTATATTTGGTGAAGAGTTGAGGCCTATAAGGGAAGAGGAACTCCCCCCTAATGAGTTCTTTTTTGACAAAAAGAGAAAAGTTGTAGTGAAGCGGGAATTTTATCAAGAGGGAGAGTCCACTGTTAAAAAATTCAAAGTAATGACAGATGGAAAAAACAATAAGAGTGATGAATTCGCCATAGAAATAGCAGGGATGCTAGGAGCGTATGCGTCAACAAACCAATTCTCGGTTGCGATGTTGAAAAATCAGCTCAAGAGAAATAATCGACTGATCAAGACTCTTGAAGCCCGAGTAGCTTCGGCTGCAGAAGACGCTAAGAGTCAAGCGAGTGGAGCAATAGAGCTGGCCCAACTGGCCGATAAGAAAGAAATCGAAGTCTTCAAAACCAAGCTGGAACAAGCAAATTCAGTGATCCGAGATGGTCGGGTGCAGTCGGGTCAACAGAGGGATACGATCACACAGCTACAAGCTCAATTAGAGGTCGCAGAAAGCAAGGTGATCGACATCGAGATTGCTAAATCCCCAGCAATCGACATTCGGAGCATGATCTCTTCTACTCAACAGAGTCTGCTAAACAAAGTAGGGGAGTTTCGAGAAGACTACCTGTTAATGCATCAGATTTCTGAGAATCTGATTGTCAAGGAAAGAAACACAGAAGCTGCTCGGATCGCCTTCCAAGAAGCAGTGATAGCCACCAACAACAGATTTTCAGCAGGGGCCCCCAGACTCACCATTGCCGAACAAACTAGGAGTAATATCTTGTTAAAAAATTGGGAACATGATATTACTTTAAGCAAGGAGCAGACTCAAAAAGTGACGAATTCACTAGAAGAAACTTTCAAAGCCATAAATGGTGAGCTGTTAGGGATGGAGAGTGGAGGTGACACAGAGACGCTAAGGCAGATGAATATAGAGCGGATCTCCCTCGACATGAAGGAGAAAAATGAGAGAAATTTGGCGGAGATCTCTAAGATGAACAGGGTAGACATGGCTCAAATTGATGAGCATTTGATTCAACCCAGCACACAACTCGGCGCCCTTGATACTGTTGATGCACATATGGGGAATAAACTTCCACAATTAGCCCGAGAGTGCTATTTTTCCGAAGCCATTCGTCAAGCAGAGCCGTCACAACTTGTATCCCAATTCATGGATAGATGTAGGATATGCACTGAGTCTATGCAAAGACAAGCACCTGGCCCTTTTTGAAAACAAAGTAGAAGAGATGGAGTGTTTTCGCTCCTCACAGCTGCCAAGCAGAACTTTCACAACTTGTATCTAGTTTATGGACAGATGTATAATATGCACTAAGTCACGTAAAGGCAGGCAGCTGGCACTTTTTTGAAAATAGGAGTAGGGAAGGGCAAATTTGTATAAATAGATCACCAAAAGAAGAACCAAAGGCTAGACTTTTTGTTAATGAATGTAATAGAGATTTTGCATTTGAGAAGTTAATACAAGCAATTTGAAGATTCCCGATTCCGTCAAGACTGTGTTACAAGTTTGTTTCATTATGTTTTTTTGTTTCTTTTCATTTTTCTCTACATAATTGATGTGTATCACTATAATTTAGTACGACCACTACTATAGTGAAGGGATTTTATTTTCTATGATTGTTTCTTGTCTTTCCTCTGCACCAGCTATCAGCAGGTGTAAGACCAATTCGCATTTACATAATTTTATATTTATTTACACTATGTCAATTATTCCTATGTCAATTTCTTCTTCTGTGTATGTGTGAGTTTTCTACTGATAGGAATCTTACGTTACCCACAGCTAAATGTCTTTTCTTTCATTCCACATCTTTTACTAAAAAATAATACAGTTACGGGAAAGGGCCTTCAGTTTGCATTTCTATTTTGTTCTTCATG
>ML802072.1:53868-101867 GCA_009831015.1 Picea engelmannii
ATAGTAAAAATATGGGATATCTAGTAAAAATAAAGGGTTTTTATTGGAAAGATGTATCGAGAGGGGGGTTCAACAAAAGGATTTTGGGAGGTATTTTTCAATATCTAGTGAAATTAGGGGTATCATTAATATCCCATGAACATAGGTGATATGTCACAGGTTCACTAAGTGAAGACCACATGCTCTAGATATACTGCAACCCCAAACTTTACATCCATATAAGATAACTGGAGTGACGAGAGTCTGAAAGAAGATTTATTTTTTTATTCCAAAACCAAAGGTTTGTTGATTTACAATTGTTTTCAAGCCCATAATAAGCTTTCAACCCTCCATTTATCCTCTTTTCAACATTATAGTTCCAACTTAGTTTGTGGTGAATATCAATTCCAAGATACTTGTACGAAGGCACTTCCTCCAAGCTATTGTTTTCATAAACAAAAGTATTGTAATTGATCATTTTGGATTTAATTATCCTAACCTTTGTTTTGTTAGTGTTCACAGTCATGCCCATGCTAGAGAAGAAGTCATTGAGTGTTATTAGTTTCTTACCTAGGTCATATAGACTCTTCACCATAAGAACAATATCATCAACATAAAGAAGGAGGATGATGACTATACTAGTGAGAGTTAGACCAACACAACCTGCATCCTCCAAACAATCTTCTAACTTATCAACTTGAATTGAATGTGTTCACAAAGAAAGAGTTTGGATCTTTATTGAAGTAACAAGACATGATTGAAATGTTGGCATTGCTTGAGGAAAAAATGTATAAGTGTTAAAGTTGTATGTTAAAGAAGAAATGTTTCAAGTCTTGAAGAAAGAAGAACTTATTGACATTGTTTGAATATGTTGCAGTTAATTAAATTTATGTAATCTATGATTGAATCAGAAGTTGTTGTGCATGCAAAATAGGATAAGCTTCAAAGTACCTAACATAATACAAATTTGATTGCACATTGATTAGAAAGAGTGGTGATAGGTCTAAGGTGGTAACATGCTTTCTTGGTGAAGAGCGAAGGATGAAGAGATGAAAGGAATTAACGGTGCATATTTGAAAATGTGACTATCATCTGCCTCCAAGTATCGAGAATCATTTTCGGTTCTTGAAGGATTTTCATTGTAGTTGTGATCACAAAACCATAAATCTTCGCTTCAACCTTTGGAAGAGATGGTGAGCCTATTGTAAAGCACATGTGGAGCATTGATTATAGAAGAAAGTGCATGTCGTTGAATGATGTTAGTAGGGTTTTGGTGACTTGGTGCATTGATAGTTTTCCTTGCAAGGGAAGTGATTAAATGTACTAGTAGTTTAAATTTTATTGTTCAAGAGATTTGTTGTGGGTGAACTTACCTGGTTGGATGGTTAGGCAAAAAGATTCACTTTTTCCTCCACCTTTTCTACTAACCAGGACCAATCCTTAATGCCATAATTATTGGGATTTATGTCATAACCTAAATACAAGATTCCCTCATCAATCTCTTTGAGTGAGAAAGGAAAAATATTGTTGAACAAGGTTCTCAACTTTTCACAAACAAAACGAAGATAGATGGAATATTTTCTATCATTTATGAGCATTCCTATTGTTGCGCTAAAATTATTAAGAATATCCTTTAAGGACTGGCAGTATGCAAGAGCACAATGAAAAAAAATTAATATGTCATCAACAAAAAGTAAATGGGTGAGAATTGTTTGAGTGCCGAAAGAGATTCCATGGAAGGCAAGAGTTCATCGAGCTTCAAGGCTAGGCTAAGACCTTCCATCACCAAGATAAAAAGATAGGGTGATAAGGGGAATTTTTGTCTCATCCCTCTACTAGAATTGAAGAAGGTGGTGCCAACTCCATTAATTAAAAGAGAAAAAGAAGCAATAGTGACAACCGCCATTATCCACTTAAAAAATGATGGTCTAGGTCGATCTGTAGTAACAATAGTATGAGAAATAACCAGGAAAACCTATCAAATTCTTTTGAAAGGTCAATGTATAAGACCAAAACATCTTTGTTTTTGGTTTTAATGGAGTGAAACCATTCCTTATACACTATGCCAATTGCCTCGTGTATTAAGTGACCATCTTTGAGGAAGCCAAATTGCTTAGGGGAAATGTAGTTGGATAGGAAGGGATTCAAACATAAGGCAATGAGTTTATAATGGATTTTATAAAGGATATTACAAAGAGAGATGGGACAAAAGTCATCAAAGGAGACAATGTAAGGTACCAGATCTATTATAATAGATAAAAACATAAATATTGTAGAGAATAACAGTGGAACAACACAATAGATGAAACCACAACACCAAAATAATACCTTTATTGATAGGAAACAATGTTTACTTGACACTTCGAGGGGGGAAGCTTCAGTAGAGAAACACTCTATTACAATAATTCTCAAGAAAAAACTTCTCATTCCCTCAAATCCTATTTACACTAAATCTATCTACCAAAATAAAAATCTAGAGGAAGATCTTCTAGAAGAAGAAGCTTTTATTATGTCTTCTTTCATTTGACTTATTTTTCCTTATTAATAGGCCTTATTAATATTGGCTTTTATTGCATAGAAAATATATTATTCTACCTACGTGAGGGGTTAGGGAGGTTAGGTCCCTAACATGGCCTCCCCTTTAAAAAGTAGCCTTGTCCACAAGGATTGAGATGAGGAAATTGTTGCAGAATGGTAGTTGGCTCCTAGGTGGCATCTACTGGAGTTGTGTCTTTCCACTACACTAACACTTCGTTGATGGTGCATTGATGGAGACGAGACTCAAGATGGTCCAAGATGGATTGTGGCTGCAACCAGATGGAGAATTCTTCATCCAAATCGGGAAGACTGGTTTGAGTTTGGCACTCAGTTCCAATAACCTTCTTTAAGAAGGAGACATGAAAAATAGGGTGGATCTTAGAATGATTGGGCAAAACTAACTAATAGGCCACATTTCCCACACGCCTGAGAACTGTATAAGGACCATAAAATTTGGGCTCTATTTTATGATAATGATCATCCTTGAGTGAATTCTTCTTATAAGGATGCAATCGAAGAAACATATGGTCCCCTTTAACAAATTGACGCTATGAGCGACCTTGATCTCCTTGTTGCCTCATGCAATTCTGAGCTATGACCAAGTTATCTTTGAGGGTAAGAAGAATATCCTCTCGAACTATAAGAGTTTGGTCAACTGTGAAATATCCCTTATCCAGTTGATCTGGATATCCACTACAAATATAGTGTTATGACTCACATATATGATACTCTGGGGGTTTCTGGATGCGTTTTATCTTCAAATCTGATACTCTGGGGGTTTCTGGATGCGTTTTAGTTATGTGTTTGAGATATTTTGTGGTTGTTGCATGTGCATGTTATACATTATGGTTTAAACAATCATATATATGATGCATTCATAAATAATGAACATCAACCAACCAATAATATGTATTATGAGATTCAAGCATGGAAATACAATGAAATACTGAAAATGTATAAGATAGTCACCAGTTAGATCTCATGGATCGTCACTGGAATAAAAGAAAATAACATAAAATGGTTGTGATCAAAAGATGAAGTCATATCTGATCCATGCATAGACAAATCGACAAAATCAACGGTTCCAGAGAAGCACGGTAACCACTACAAACTGGAAAACTCGTTCGAAAGGCTATACTCATCAGAATGAGCTGGAAATTGTCCCAATAGAAGAACCTTGGCCTCTAGAATGATCCTGGTGACTTTCAGATGGTAGATTTATCCTTTGATTCTCCAGATCTCATCCCCTGGGGGTTTGCGCACCTCCTGGGCTCTCTGGATGCGTCTAAATGATTCCACCAATAGAATCGACTGATATAGGACTCAAAACGTTTGCCTCGAAAAATGTGGAACTGGGTCGGAAGGGTTTCCCTAGATCTACTTTGATGTTATGTCTATAACCCCAACTTTCCTTCCAAAAGAGTTGTGCCCTATATGTTTGAATGATGCGCTCTAAAGGATTTCATCATCTGAATCCGATGGGAAGTGTCACAATCTATGTGCCCTGGTTGGATCGCAATTGGGTCGGAAGGAAACTGCAATCCAAGCTATGATCTCGTGCATCTACACAACCCCTCTATCTGACTTTGTGCCCTCACTAGTTGAGCTGCACAACACTGCAATTGGATACTCCTGAATAACACGATGAAATACCTGGATGGTATCTATGATGGTCTAGGGTGTGTCTCTCAACACCGAAACCTATCAATGGTGGAAGTTTCCTCTAGAAATCCACAAAAAAGTATAAGTCGAATCTCTTCCTCCTCTGGGAAATCTCAACATCAAATCATAGCAATGCATAATGAGGAATTAGGTCGAATTCCTCCCTTTATACTCTTCCCGATCTAATTCACCATTGACCTCGCTTAAGCTAGGCATTTTTCCTCCTAAGGTGAATAATTAATTAATTAAGTCCCCCTTTAGCACCTTTTCGTTCTAATTCTTCGTTGACTTAGGCTTAAGTGACTTTTCCTATGCTTTTTGGCTTATTCATCGTTTAGCCACAAATCACCCTTATTTCTCCATTTTGTTCCATGTTTGTGCCTGACTATAGTCTATGGGAACACATAGACTACTAAGTCACTTCTTGTTGGCCTACTCTTGGGAACGGGACATCACAGTCTTGGCTTCCCAAGATTGCTTGTCCTCAAGCAACATCAATCCTGGGTGTTGAAAAATATTCTCTCCCTCCCATGTGGAATCCTCCACTGGAAGACCCCTCCATCTAACCAAGACTCCCTGATGACCCTACTACTCAACCTACACTCTCTTTGCTCTAGTACCTCCTCTGGTACTAGCTCCAACTGGCCCTAGTCATCCAAGGGTGGCAGCTCCTTTGAAATACTAATCTGTTGTCCCATGGCCTTTTTAAAGCAAGAGACATGAAAGACGTTATGAATATTGCTACCCTCTGGTAGCTCTATCTTGTATGCCACCTTGCCTATCCTCTTGATGACTTTGTATGGCCCATAAAAATTCAACTTCCGCTTCTCTTCAAGGAGGACTGTTTGTATGGTTGTAATCGCGGAAAAACCAAATACCCTACCTCAAAACTGGGCTTGACTCTGTGTCAGTCTGCATAGATCTTCTGTTGGTTCTAGTCCATCTACAAGTTCTCCCTCACTGCCTGCAGAATCCTCTGACTCTCCTCCACCCAGTCTTTGGCCCCCATGACCCTACTGTCCCCAAACACAGTCTCCACAAAGTAGGGTGCATTGTATCCATACAATGCCTTGAACGGTGACATCTTGATAGACATATGGTAAGTTGTGTTGTAGCAATACTCACCCATGTGTAACCATCTCACCCATGTACGTTGCTGCCCTCCCACATAATTCCTTAGATACCCCTCCACCCATTTGTTGACGATCTTTGTCTTTCCATCTGTTTGTGGGTTGTAGCTGGTACTCGTAGCTAGCTCGGTGCCTGTCAACCTGAAAAGATCCTGCCAAAACACGTTGATGAAGTGCCCATCTCTATCACTGATATCTACCTGGGTAAACCATGCAACCAAAATACCTCCCTAAAAAACAACTTTTCTACTTGTATGGCCTTGTAGTCCATGGGTATGGAAATGAAATGTGAAAATTTGGTCAGCCTATCGACCACCACAAATATACAGTCCCTTCCCTACACTCAAGGAAGGCCTGTAATGAAATCCATAGAAATTCTCTCCCATTTCTACTCTGGAATGGGTAGAGGTTGTAGCAACCTTGTGGGGTGTGTCTGCTCGGACTTGTTCTGCCGACAAGTCATGCACTCCCAGTTGTTTTTCAACACATCATCCTTGAGACCCTTCCATGAGAATATCTCCCTGATCTGCCTATATGTTTTGAAGTACCCCTGATGCCTTGATGTAGGCGAATCATGACACACCTTCAGAATTTTCCCCTTCAAGGTAGATTTTGGAACCAAGTAGATCCGGTCCTTGTAGAAAATGACATTATCAAGAGCCCGATATCTATCATCAACCACATGTCCATCCATCACCTCACAAGCACATTTTTTTTTGGAGTACTCCACCAACAAGTGAGCTTTCCAATCTGTACAAATGTCCATCATCAAACATCCTACTAGCCTCATGGACAAGGCATATGCTATGATATTGCTTTTTCCCTTAACATACTCAATGTCAAAGTCAAAGGCTTGGATCTTTGAGACCCACTTCTATTGTCTGTCACTGAGTTCTTTCTGATCTAGGAAATACTTGAGACTGCTATGATCAGTCTTCACTACAAATCTGTTGCCTACTAGATACTGCCTGAATTTGGTTAAGGAATGCATGATCGCTAGCATTTCCTTGTCATAAATAGGATAGAGTCTCTTCAACTCATTGATATTTATGCTCTCAAACACAATGGGGTGACCCCCCTACATCAAAACTGCTCCAATCCGCACCCCTGATGCGTCGCACTCTAAGACAAATGACTGCGAGAAGTCTAGAAGGGATAGAACAAGGAATGTGCTCATAACGTCCTTCATTTTTTCAAATGTCTGTTATGACTCCTCTGTCCAATTAAAAGCACCCTTCTTGGACAAATCTGTGAGTGGTTATCCCAACTATGAAAAGCCATTGATGAATCGCCTGTAGTAACTGCATAACCCAAAGAATCCCTTCAACTCTGTGAGGTTCTTGGGTGTTGGCCAATCCAGAATGGCCCTAATCTTCTCCTCATGAACCTGTACTCCCTACTCACTAATGATATGCCCCAATTACAATAGTTCTCTCATGCCAAACTCACATTTGGATTCCTTGGCATATAATGAATGTGTCTGCATAATGCTCAAGACCTCCTCCAAATGTGCCAAATGTTCATCCCACATCCTGATGTATATCAATATATCATCCAAGAACACCAAAAGGTATTTCATCAACTTTCCTATGAAGATGTGGTTCATGCAAAACTGGAAAGTGGTTGGTGCATTGGTCAACCCAAATGGAATGACCAAGAACTCAAAATGTTTGAAGTGGAATCTGAATGCGGTCTTCTCTATGTCCTGTTCCCTGATGCTGATTTGATGATACCTGGATTGCAGATCGATCTTGGTTAAGAAAACTTCCCCATGCAACTCGTCCATCAACTCATCTATGTGCAGAATGGGGTACCTATTCTTTATCGTTTTCTTGTTGAGAGATCTCTAATCAATGAACATCCACAATGTGCCATCCTTCTTCAGTACCAGAATGACTGAAGAGGCAAAAGGACTTGTGTTGTGTCTAATGTGCCCCATCACAAGAAACTCTTTGATTGCTTTCTCAATCTTGTCCTTGAACCTCTTGGGATGCCTATAAGGTGCAGTGATCACTGGTGTATCCCCTACCTCCAACTCGATCGTGTGATCAAATCCTCTATATGGTTGTCTCCCTGGTGGTCTCAGCCCAAACACTGGCTCATACTGGCTCAGAAGCTCTCTGATCTATCGATGGAGCTGTTCTCTACCCTCTGAATGCTTTCATGTGGTGATTAAACACTCTGTTGCATAGGCCATATCACCGTGATGGAAGATCCTCTCCATCTGTTTTGTCTATACTTCTCATGGTGCTCCTGTAGACATGCCTCTCAGTACCACTCTCGATCCACTAACGTCTCTGAAGCTCATGGTCAATGTCTGATAGTTGAACCCAATCTCCCCTAATGAATATAACCACTGTACCCCCAATACTGCATCTGTATCTGTCAGGTCAACTACATAGAAAGTGTTTGTCAAGGTGTAGTTGCCTAGTTTGACCTCTAGGTCTGGTATCATGTCCAAACATGTCATCGTGTATCCATATGCCACTGCTACG
The DNA here is from genome assembly GCA_009831015.1 of Picea engelmannii. NCBI lineage: Eukaryota > Viridiplantae > Streptophyta > Pinopsida > Pinales > Pinaceae > Picea > Picea engelmannii. Next base: position 61,673 of record ML802072.1, read on the forward strand.
TGGAATCACTCAAACTCCTCAGTGCGTAACCCCCTCTTGGCTACTAAGGACGCATCTATGAAGTTGTGGGTGGCCCCACCATCAACTAAAGTGCTCATGCACTACCCCTGTACAAGGCCCTTGAGCCTGAGAGTGTTGTACCTAGATACTCCTGAAAAGGTTTCTATGGTTCCCCCTTTCACCTCTCTACGAGGTTTTGTCTCCTCCTTGGGTTGTGCCCCTACCGGTATCTGAGGTTTCTTCGACTTCTTCTCTGGCTCATGAGTGGTCTCATCCTATGAATCATTGTCTTTTCGTGCTGTGATATTCTCATCGTCCTCCTCATTGAATGATTCCACTTCAATGTAGTGGATCTGTCCCTTTCCAATGCATCTATGCCCTGGGACCCAAGGGTCTCTGTGAGAGAATCAAAGCTTCTTCCTCATAAACTCCCATATCATGTCATAATCTAGCTTGGGCTTACCCTTCCATTCCCTTTGAGGATTCTTTTGGTCCTTATCTCTCTGTGGTACAAAGGGTTTGGTAAAGGGTTTAGTTTTTGGCACGGAGTCCACCAAATATCTAGTGCGTAGGATGGAATTATGCAAGGTGTGAGGCCGGTATGCCTTCACCCATCCTCTAAAGGGTTCTATGAGACCTTATGTGAATAACATGATCAACCGAGGCTCATATATAACTACCACTGCCACTGCTACGCACTGAAACTCTGAGGTGAATTCCTCTACACTGCCAGTTTGTCTCAACTAGTCTAGATCTCTGAAATGGATCTCTGGATCCCTCCTGTCAAATATGTCCATGAGTATCTTAATGAACACTCTATAGGAGGTGATGCGACTATGGCCCAATGTCACCAATCCATGATACCACCACTTGTGTGCCTCATCCTCCAAGTGTAAGGTAGCAAAACTGATGGCCTCTGTCTCGATCATCTGGTTGAGCTTGTAGTAGGTGTCTAGCTTATGTACCCAAGCTCTAGCGGTTATTTTGGACGATCCGTTGAAAGAAGGTATGGTGATTTTACCAACTTTTTGGATGAAATCAATGTTTTTCCCCTACTGTTGTTGTGACCCTCCTCTCTGTGGCTCTTTGGGGCGATTCATGAGTCTGAGTCCACAATACTCGACTAGCGTCATGTCCTGATGGAAGTCATGGCCCAACGCTGCATACTCCCTCCGATACTATGTAGTGTCCTATGCATGAGTGGGAGGTCTTTGTGCTATCATCATCTGTGCTTCTACTAGGGGTTACCTCTAGAAACTGAGAAAGAAAGGTCAGGATATCCTACTCACAGAGGTGTATGTGTGAGTGGGTGACTGGGGTCTAATGCTTGCCCCTGAGTTCCCCTATGTTTCATGTGGGGCTTGTGTGCTCAATATTCCCACCATAGCCAATCTATCAGCCACCTGAGCCAAGGACTGAGACATGGTCTGCTGAATAGCTAACATATCACTGATAACTTGCATGAAGGTTGCCTCTAGTTCCATGGGGGCCTAGAATATTTGTCTCCTAGAATCCTCTCTGCCTTGCGCTCAGCCTCATGCTCTACTCTTCTCTTTGCTTCTCTGTGTGCCTCTTCCTCTTCCTCTGAACTTGGAGGGAAAGGAGAAAAGTCAAGCCTAGGCCTTCTTTCCTTGCACCCGTTGTAAGTGACATATTCGTCACCTACGTGCTCACGACCATCTGGGTATTTTGTGGTACTCATTGTCTTTAGTCACAGGCTGGCAAGACTAAAGTTCTGATACCATTGAAATATCCCTGATCCAGCTGATCTGGATATCTACTATGGATCTAGTGTTCTGACTCACATATCTAATACTCTAGGGGTTTCTGGATGCGTTTTATCTTCATATCTGATACTTTGGGGGTTTCTGGATGCATTTTAGTTATGTGCTTGAGAATTTTTGTGTTTTTTGCATGTGCATGTTATACATTATGTTTTAAACAGTCATATATATGATGCATGCGGAAATAATGAACATCAACTACCCAATAATATGTATTATGAGATTCAAGCATGTAAATACAATGAACTACTGAAAATGTAGAAGATAATCATCAATTAGATCTCATGGATCATCACTGGAATACAAGAAAATAACATAAAATACCCTTGAACAAAATATGAAGGAATATATGATGCATGCACAGATAGATCGACAAAATCGACGGTTCTGGAGAAGCACGGTAACCGCTACAAACTGTAAAACTCATCCGGAAGGCTATACCTGTCGGAATGAGTTGGAAACTGTCCCAATAGAAGCGCCTTGGCCTCTAGACTGATCTTGGTGACTTTAAGATGGAAGATCTTCCCTCTGATGCTCGAGATCTCATCCCCTAGGGGTATGCACACCTCCTAGGCTCTCTGGATGTGTCTAAATGATTCCACCAATGGAATCAGATGATATAGGAATCAAAACGTTCACCTCGACAAATGAAAAACTCGGTCGCAAGGGTTTCCCTAGATCTACTCTGATGCTCCGTCTATAATAACCCCAACTGTCCTTCCAAAAGAGTTTCACCCTAGATGGATGAATGATGCACTCTAAAGGATTCCACCATCCAAATCTGATGGGAAGTGTCACAATCTATGCACCCTAGATGGATCTAAAATGGGTCGGAAGGAAACTGCAATCCGAGCTCTGATCTCATGCAGATACACAACCCCTCTATCTGACCTTGCGCCTTCACTGGTTGAGTTGTGCAATACTGCAACTGGTCTCCTAAATAGAACAGTGATATAATTGGATAGTATCTCTGATGGTCTAGGGTGTGTATCTCAATATCGAAACCTATCAATGGTGGTCATTTCCTCCAGAAATCCACAAAACAATAGAAGTTGAATCTCTTCCTCCTCAGGGAACTCTCAACATCAAATCATAACAATGCATGCTGAGGAATTAGATTGAATTCCTCCCTTTATACTCTTCCCGATCTAACTCACCATTGACCTCACTTAAGCTAGGCGCTTTTCCTCCTAAGGTGAATAATTAATTAATTAAGTCCCCCTTTAGCACCTTTTCGTTCTAATTCTCCGTTGACTTAGGCTTAAGTTAATTTTCCTATGATCTTTGGATTAATTCATCATTTAGCCACCAAATCACCCTTATTTGTCCCTTTTATTCCTTGTTTGTGCCTGACTATAGTCTACGAGAACACATAGACTAGTAAGTCACTCTGTGATGGCCTACTCTTGGGAACGGGACATCACAAACCACTTAGAACTTTGAGACGTCAGGCATGTATGAGAGAACTGAAGGTGGATTTTTTCCATATACGGCTTCAAAAGGAGTCATGTGAGTAGCTATATCGTAAGAGGTGTTGTACCACCATTCATCTAGGGTTAACCATTGAGCCCATTGATTTTTCCTTTGAGAGGAAAAACACCTCAAATATGTTTCCAAACACTTGTTGACAACTTTTGTTTGACCATCAGTCTGGGGATGATAGGTTGTGATGAGATGCAATTGGGTGCCCTATAGCCTGAACAATTATTGCCAAAAATTGTTGGTGAAAGTGGGATCTCTTTCAGAAACAACAAAATGAAGCATGCCATGAATCTTGAAGATATGATCCATGAAAAGTTAAGCCACGGTGGAGGCGGTAAATGGGTGTTGAAGAGCACTGAAATGAGCATACTTGGAAAGGAGTTCAACTACCACCATGATAACTGACTTATTGCCCGATTTAGGTAATCCAACAATGAAATCCATAGAGATATCTATCCAAATAGAGGTTTTAATAGGAATCAATTGTAGTGTGTCTGGGGCTTTGACTTTTCTCCCTGGTTGCATTGAAAGACATCAGATTCTGCCACAAAAGTGTGAATTTCTTGTTTCATACCATTCCAAAAAAAGAACATTTGAACCTATCATAGGTTTTGGTAAACCCTAAGTGCCCAACTGTGGGTGTAGTATGAAGCTTAGGAGTCAGAAAGCACCATGGATTTAATTTGTGACTGTTTACTTAAATATACACGAACTTTGTAGTGAATCTCATCATTGCACCAAGAGTACCTTGGGGAAACTGGAGAATTGTCTAGATTTGCAATTGTTGGATCAAATGCGAAATTTTGGGATCTTCCAGCCACTCCTAATGAACAACTTGGATGCAATCTAGTACAATGAAGGAGATGGAAAGAAGGGACACTTCATCTTCATATTTTATTGAAAGAGCATGAGAAACCACATTGTCTTTGCCTTTCTTGTAGATGATCTCATAATCATATCAAAATAGCTTAGTCACCCATTTTTGTTGCTTCAGGGATGAAAGACATTGCTCCAGAAAATACTTGAGGCTCTGATGATCTGTCTTAATTTAGAAGTGTTGCCCCAATATATAAGGGTGCCATAGATCAATAGCATGCATAATAGACAAAATTTCCTTTTCATAGATTGATTATCCCAAATGTCGCTCAGACAATTGTTTGTTGGTAAAGGCTAAAGGCCGACCATCTTGCATAAGGAATGCTCCAATTCCTCTCCCAAAAACATCACATTCTAGGAAAAAGGTCTTTGTAAATTTAGGAAGGGTCAAGATAGGAGTGGTGCACATAGTCGCCTTCAAGACATGAAAGGAATGATTAGCTGCTGGAGTCAAAGTGAAATAATTCTTTTTAAGGAGAGCAGTGAGAGATGTCACAATCTTTCCATAATTATTAAAAAACTTACAATAATAGCCTATTAAACCCAGAAAACCACACAAGATTTTGAGAGTCTTAGGGTGAGCCAAATACTGAATAGCTTCAATCTTCTTAGGATCCACCCTGACACTCACCTTTCTAACAATATGACCCAAGTACTTGACTTTCGAGGCTCCAAAGGCACATTTATATTGTTTGAGGAAAATTTGGTGCTGAGAGAGTAGATGAAGAACTTGATCCACATGAGGAAGATGGGTTGTCCAGGTTTTACTATAGACACAAATATCATCAAATAAAACTAAGAAAAAATGATGGAATACATTATTCATGAGGCTTTGGAAAGTAGAGGGAGCATTACAAAAGCCAAAGGGCATGACCAAGAACTCATAGTGGCCCTCATGAGTTTGAAATGCAGTCTTAGGATTGTCTCCCTCTTTCATACATATCTAGTGGTAGCCAAAATGGATATCAATTTTAGTAAAGAACTAGGCACCACTTAATTCATCCAAGATATCATCAATGAAAGGAATGGGAAATTTGTCTTTGATGGTGAGTTTTTTGAGGGTGCAAAAGTCGGGACATATGCGCCAAGATCCTTATTTATTAAGTACCATGACCATAGGATAATAATAGGGGCTAGTAATAGGATGGATAACTCCTACGGCGAGCAATTCTTGAACAATTTTCTCAATTTCATTTTTTTGGGTAGAGGGATCACGATAGGGACGAACATTGGGAGGAGGGCTGCCAAAGATGAGGGGAATGGAATGATCATGAACACCACGTGATGGAGGAATTACCTGGGAAGTTGAGAAAATAACTTGATGTTGGGAGAGGATGGATTGGAGGTTAGGAGGCACAAAGGGTGTCTCAGTGGAGTGAATGGAATGGAGTTGTGCAATAATTTCAGAATGACATTTTTTAGGATATTTTCCATGTGATGGGAACTAATGATCTCAGGGGAACCTCCTGTGATTCCTTGGAACTTATGTTGTTGGCCCTCCCGATTGAATTTCATGGTTAATTCCTTAAAATCCATGAGAATGGGGCCCAGAGTCCTTAACCATTAGAAACTCAACACAATGTCACAACCATCCATGTCGATAGAAAACATATGAGATTTCATGTGGTACTGACCAATTTGAAGACATATTTTCACAACGCCCCCTACATTTCATGGACCCACCATTGGCAATCATGATTTGAAAGTTGTTGACTGCTCAAATATAGAAATTAGTTTCTTGGGAAATGCAACGATGAATAAAATTATGGTTATTTCCACTATCAACGAGGGTAATAACCTTCCGATGCTTAATGTAACCAATTAGCTTGAGGGTTTGGGGAGCGGAGAATCCAGTGAGAGAATTCAGGGAAATGATTGGTTCAGCTTCCAGGGGGTCTGAGGGTGGAATAATGTCAGTGGGTTCAGATGACTCAACCAAAAGGGATCCTTGACCTCTTCTTCATAAACATCCTCAGATATGGCCATAAAACTCATTTTTTTCTATACACTTGTGCCCAAGAAAATATTTGTCATCACAATTATAACAAAGGCCCTTGAGTTGGTGTTCAACCATTTCTACCTGGGTAAATTTCTGGATCTTTAGTGGAGTGGAAGGAGGAGTGGGAGTGACTGGTTTAGGGAAAGGAATAAAGGAGGGTTTTTTGGTTTGAGAAGAGACAACCTATTATGCTTCCTTATTTATTTTAGTATCTTCCACCGAAATCTAGGGGAAATCCACGAGGACATGGGCACAAATATCATATTTGAGTCCACTAATGAAGCATTCTCAGAAAAAAGCATCAGACATTCCCTCTGTGCAGAAATCCAATCGCTCAAAAGAAGCTATAAATTATTCCATTGTGCGAGATTGTTTCAACTTTGTTAAACATCCTAAATGGTGGGTGTCAGTGTCAAAGTGTTCATAAATCTCTGCAAAAAATTGTGTCCAAAATGCATACCCGTGGATGACATTTTTTCTCCATTTCCACCATTTCCAATGTTCTTGATCTATATGGAGAAAACCATACTGTAGTTTGGTAAACTCATCCCTAATATCGTACAAAGAGAAATAGTGTTCCACTTGAGTTACCCAGCCGGTGGGATCCGAGCCATCAAATTTTTTCACATCCACTCATGGAAGACATAGGTCACACTGAAAGTGATGGGGTTGAAAATTCTAGGAATTGGAGGAATTTTCACCTTCAGGGTCCAAAGGTGGGTCATAGGAGGAAAGATATCAAGTGATATTCAACTTGGCACATATCTTTCCAATGAAGGATTCAATCCGGTTAGAGAGGTCATGTTTCAGGGTTTCCAATTTTGTTTCATAATTCATTTTGTTATTGATGGTGGTAATATTGACATTGAGTTGCCACGTTTCCTTTTGGGCTATGTAAAATTAGAGGACAAGGTATTGAGGTGAGCTTCAAGGTCTTGGCTACAGGTGTGGACCATTGTGAAGGGGGGAATTAGAAAGGGGCGGGTGGGACCACACATAAAAGGTGTTATGTGTGAAGGGTATCACAATGATTAGGGAAATGAGGGGAATCCAATGGGGTAAGTCTCAAATAAGGGGATCAGAAGGGGGTTGGGTCCACATAATTTTTTTTGTTGTTGAAAAATGATAGGTATGATCGCGATTAGGGAGAAGAGAGGAATCCATTGGGATAGGGCTCAAATAATGGTGCAGTCGATATCCATACTTTTGTTTTTACTCCTGTGAAGGTTACTCTGATATGAAGAATATTGCAGTGTTGAAAGGCCCAAATTCTTAACAGGAAAAAAGTTGGTAGTAATTTTGCAACCAGAATGAAGGAGGTAAAGTTTCACAACAATAGATATTGTCCATTCTGTGTTTTCTTTTGTCCCAAGGGTTAGGGTATTCATGGTTTTACAGACAAGGGTTTTCTCTATTCTATATCTATTTGATATATGTGCAAGGTCCAACAATAGTGCTCAACTCAATATCTCAAGGAACCGACTAAGGAGGTTAGATCGTGCCATTATCCATACTACCCAACTACCCAGGTATTAGAGAGTATCTTCCGGAGTGTAGTTCTCACTGGAACTATAACAATCAAGTGGTCGATCAGTTTATCTATTAAGGGCTTCAAGACATCTAGGTCAATCCGTATACAAGTGTCGTCTGATGCGCTACCACTCAAAGGGGTACCAACAAGGGTTACAAGGGTGGCCAACAATGTGCACTTAAGTACCACTTGTAGTTCATGCATGTATGCTCCCCCGACCATGGGTTTATGTGTTGAACGATGGATATTTGTAGCTTTAATATGTGTTGGAATACGTCTCTACCCTGAAAAAAATAACCCACAGTTTTATGCCAAGGAAAGTGCTATGATACCACTTGTAAGGTACCAGATCTATTATAATAGCTGAAAACATAAATATTGTAGAGAATAACAGTGGAACAACACAATATATGAAACTAAAACACCAAAATAATACCTTTATTGATAGGAAACAATTTCACTTGAATCTTCGAGGAGGAAAGCTCCAACAGAGCAACGCTCTATTACAATAATTCTCAAGAAAAAACTTCTCATGCCCTCGACTCCTATTTATACTAAATGTATCTACCAAAAGACTAATCTAGAGGAACATCTTCTTGAAGCATAAGCTTCTATTAGGTATTCTTACATTTGACTTGTTCTTCCTTATTACTAGGCCTTATTTTTATTGGCCTTTATTACATGGAAAATATATTATTCTACCTACATGAAGGATTAGGGAGGTTAGGTTCATAACAAACGAGAAGATCAAATTTAGGAATCAAGGCCATGAATGTAGTGTGAAAATCTAGTTTAAGTTTATCCCCCTTCCCGATCTCTTCCAAACCAAGAACTAGATCCTTTCCCACTAGATCAAAGAATTCCTTAAAGAAGTCTATAGTCCAGCCATCTGGGTTGAGACTTTTGTCTTTTTTGAATTTGTCTAGGAATTGACAAAGCTCTTCTAGTGTTATTTATTTGAAAAAATATTTGTTTTCTTCCTGGTCATGCATCTGTTGGAAGAGTCTTATATATGCAACATGTACTTAATAGATTCATTCTCTTTTTCTGCAAAGAGTGCTTTGAAATGTGAGACCCCCAAGTCTGCAAGGTAAAAAAATCCCCTTTTCTTGTTACCATGTTGGTCCTTCAATTACCAAATAGTGTATCAATTATTCTTGTGATTAACACATTTTTGGAAGTAATTAATGTTATGATCACCAACCTCTAACCAAAGAGCATGAATCTTGAGTCACCACATATACTCTTTTTCAATTAGAAGGGAATGGAACTTGTCTTCCAATTGTTTAAAATGATCCCTTATCTCTACATCGAATGACAGATTTCCAAGTGCTTGAGCATACAGAGCCTCCAATTTTTGTTCAATAGAAATGAGGTCCTTCCCAAGCACATGCCTATGGGCTTTGGCCCAAGTTGAGGCTATCTTTTTCAAATTCTGAAGATTCTTAAAGAGTTGGTCGTTAGTTGACAGATTCCTTGCCATAGAGAGGGGGAGACATATGGAGTGGACCAATTTCTTAAAATCATCGATAACAGATCAACTAGAGTTGTACTTGAAGGGAGAGCCTGATTTGATGTATGTCTTGCCAAGTTCCAAGTAAATGGGCCAATGGTATGAACAATGGATCATTCCTACCCAGGAAGGGTAATTATTGATGGAATGTAGGATTCCTTATTTGACTAGAAAGCAGTTGAGCCATTTGTGGATACCTTCAACCCCTTTGCAATTATTAAACCAATTAGGTTTCAAAGTCACTGGTTCCACATCAACTAAAATACACTCTTCAAATTTCTTAGAAAAGAAGTTTGAGAGTTTATCCTCCTGACCCTGTATTCCCCATATCTCATATTTATTTATAGTAAATTTTAAATCGCCACTGAGGAAGAGAATTTCATCCTGAGCTAAATTATAGCCAAGAGTTTTGGTCCAAAAGGTTTCCTTGTCGTCATATGGTCCATAAAGATTGATAACTTTGAAGTGGCGATTTAGCTCAAAACTATAAATATCATAGAAAAGGCCAGATTCAATAGAGTAGGAATTAAGAAGTGAAATCCTAGGGGATAGTCTAGTAATTAAGCCACCAAATAATCATGCAAAGTCTTTCCCAATGAACTACCATCAGGAAAAATTTGCTTAAGATAAAAATAAATAAAGGAATCGAAGATGCCCATGGTTTCCTGGGGAATAATACTATTAGGCTTAAAAATATCACATAAACTGCGAAGGGGCAAATTTTTGTATTTCCCTCCTAATCCCTTGATTTTTACATATAAATGATCATTGGGTAACCTTATGCGAGGTCATCCTTTCTCTAAGGACCCCAATAATTAATTTTTTCTTTCCTTGGCAGACTTCACAATTCTCTCTTTCTTGTGCATGCTTAGTTACAGATTTGTGTCAAGATTTCAGAGGGACCAATTCTTTTGTAGAGTCGAGACCTAATCCTCCCAAAAAATTGATTCCAAGTCCCCTTAGTCGTAGAAAATATGGATCTCTTCCTAATGAAAATTAGTTTGGTTATGAGAAAGAATGCCCCAACCTGAGGCAGGGAATGTGGGGGGTTGACGAGATGTTAGCAGGTGGAAATCTAGGGGGGAAATAATTAGAGGAGTGTGTGGGAGAAGATAGAAGGGGATCATTTTGTTGGTTTGGTTATATTTTTTGCAGTGAAAGTCTAGTCGAGGTGAATCGACATAGATAGTTGAAGTCGAGGTAGATCGACAACAAGTCGAAGGTCGAGGAAGTCAACCAGGTAAAGTCAAAGTCAAAGATATCAACGACAAGTCAATAGATAAGAGGTTGAAGTGTGGGCGTGAGACGAATGAATAGAGACTGAATGGAGGCCGACTGGTATTCGATTGGTAAACCCGACTTGGGGTCGACTGTAACAGAATATCAATATTTGAAGGATTTGTAGCCAATGAATATGCATGGATCTGTAGCCATTTTTGGGTGCCAATATTTAGGGTTTTCCTGTTGTAAAGCCTATAAAGAGGTGTGTTGTAAGGCCATAAAGGTTGTTGTTGTAGGTGATCATAGAATACACTTTTGCAGGTTAATGTATGTGTAATTGTAGGTTGTTGGTCATGCATATGTAAGTTGAATTGGCTACATGGTTGTTCTTACTTGTGAAAGAAGGTATGATGTCGATTGTGTCTTAGGTGTGGACCAAGGTTAGACATGTAACCTTTTATTATGAATGAATAAGACAAAAACAAAGAAAAACACTCAAAAGAATGTTGGTTTTCCTAGTTAAGGGTTTCTAGGGTAAAATCTCGGTGTACTGTGTGATTTCTTGTGTCATTTGCTTTCTTGATTAAATTCTTCTTCTCTTATGCTAGAATTAGTGTGGAAATGTCCTGCATTTCCTGAAATGTGGTATCAGAGCTTAGGTCTACCCTGGAAAGTGAGTTATCAAGGAGGTGTAATGTTTTTACGAGTATATCAGATCTTGATCTACAAATATTGAATATGAGAACTAAACCCTAGGTACAGTAAGAGTTGTAAGTCATAATTTTTTTTAAATATCACGGTAAAGAATGTCGAGCAGTTCCAGAATAAAGATAGAAATATTCAATGGCCATAATTTTGAGCTTTGGAATCTTAAAATGGAATATCTTCTTGTAGATCGATAACAATAAACAACGGTCTATCTAGGTACCCAACCGAAAGGCATGTCGACGGAAGAATGGGAGAAAATCGAAAGAAAAAAAAGAAATACAATATGGATTTGTCTTGCAGATTCGGTGCTGCTGAATGTCTAGGGTGAATATTTGACCAATAAACTATGGGACAAGTTGGGAAGCTTATACCAGTCGAAATCTATGGTAAATAAGTTGTTTCTTAGAAAGAAATTGTATCTTCTGAGGATGATTGATGGTAGTTCGGTGAATGAGCATTTAAATTCATTTAACACCATGTTAAGCTAGGTATCATGTATGAATATAAACATCACTGATGAGGATAAATGTATCAGCCTATTATGTTCTTTTCCAGAATCCTAGGATAGCTTAGTTATGGTTATTGGGAGTAATACAACCACACTATCACTAGAGGATGTGGTTGCTTCTCTGATGTAAAAAGAAATGAGAATACAGAACATTGAAGGATCAACCAAATATGCTATGGTACTGAGAGGTTGACTGGTAGACAGAGATAAAGGCATATCCTCCGGTAGAAATTTCAAGTCGAAGGGTAGATCTAAATCCCCGGCTCATTCGACGTGAAGATGATGATAATGCGATAAAGCTGGGAATTATAAAAAGGAATACAAGTCGAAGGCAACAGATGACAATGCTGGATTCAACGAGAAGCAATCGACCGAGAGAAAGATGATCTCGGATAAGGGAGGTGATGTGTACCTGGCGTCGACCAGTACACAGTCGGATCAATATGTTTGGTTGATCGACTTAGGAGCATCCTATCATATGACACCACATAAAGAATGGTTCTATGAATATGAACAATATGGTGGGGGTGATGTGTTCTTGGGGGATGAATCAAAAACTAGAATTATCAGACGGAGAAGAGTCCGACCGATACTGAAATATGGGAGAAAAATAGCCCTTCCAGGTGTGCTACACATTCCAGGTTTGGAAAGACACTTGATAGTTGTCAGTAAAATGAGTGATGCATGTGTGCATACTCTGTTTCAAAAGGATTCATGTAATATGGTCAGAGGTGTGATGGTCTTAATTAGAGGAGTCTGGATTGGTACCCTATACAAGTTGTTAGGTAATGTTAACTTGAAAGGATGAAACAACATCATTGCTCTTGAAATTGACTCGAATGCGACTCTACTCGACTCGATGTCGACATAAATTGACTTGACTTGAGCTAAGTCGGTTCAAACCGACTCAACAAGACATGATGAACTCGACCCGACCAGGTTATGGCATGAGAGGATGGGACACATTAGATAAAAAGGACTCTGAGCTATGCAAAGAAAAGGTCAAATGTTTTCCTGGATGTGGTTTAGAAGTCAAATTTTGTGACCATTTCACATATGGGAAACAAATTTGGGTGAGGTTTCCTTCTAGAGCGACAAGGGAAAATGGGATTATAGAACTGGTGCATAGTGATGTGTTTGGCCCAGTTACAGTGCCTTCACTTGGTGGATCCATATATTATGTCTCCTTCATATATGATTTTTCTAGGAAGACATGGATATATTTACCGAGGAAGAAATCAAAGGTTTAATAGAGATTTAAAGAGTTTAAATCTCTTGTGGAAAACCATATAGAGAAGAGGATTAAAGTGTTGAGGACTGACAATGGTGGTGAATTCTGTGGAAAGGAATTTGATCAGTTCTGTAAGCAGTGTGGCATAGCATGCTAAAATACCACACCATATACCACACAACAAAATGGAGTTTCCAAGAGAATGAACATAACGTTGATGGACAAGGAAAGGAGCATGCTTAGTGGTGTTGGGCTCACACAAGAATTTTGGGCAAAGGCAATCGATACTGCAAGGTATCTGGTGAATATATCTCCTTCGTCGGAGCTAGTCGACATGAATCCAAATGAAGTATGGTCATGTAAGAATCCTTCAGTGTCACATATCAAAGTGTTTGTTTGTTATGCATTTGTGCATGTTCCCAAGGAAAAGAGGACCAAGCTGGACAAGAAGGCAGTCAAATGTGTTTTCATCGGATACAAAGAAGGGATGAATGGATATAAGCTCTAGGATCCTGCATCAAGGATAACAATGTACATTCGAGATGTGGTCTTCAGAGAAGTAGGAGGTAAATATGAGCCTGAGGAATTTTTTTAGACCGAGAATAATCCTGATATAATGTGGTTTGAACTAAGGGACAAAGTGGATGATCCAGATGAGTCGATTGAATATGAGGAAGAGTTGGAACAATTGAATCTGGTGGTAAGGAGGTCAGAAAGAGTAAGAAAACCAGTCGAAATGTATATTCCGCCCGACTTATGTTCCACATTCATGCTAACTTCCATCGATGACGATACCAAGTCGTTCGGTGAGGCAATCGACTCGACCGAGGGTGAACAATGGAAGGATGCCATGGTAGAAGAGATGGAATCCATGTACAAGAACGAGACATGGGATTTAGTTAAGTTACCTAGTGGAAGGAGGTATGTCTGTAGCAAGTGGGTGTTCAAGAAGAAGATGAATGCCACAGGACAAGTCAAGAAGTTCAAATCTCAACTGGTAGTGAAAGGATATTCCCAAGTCGAGGTAGTCTACTTCGGTGAGATTTTTTCCCCTGTTGAAAAACTAACTTCCATTAGAGTACTAATGTCTCTGGATGCAACATTTGATTTGGAGATAGAACATATGGATGTGAATACAACATTCCTACATGGGGAGCTAGAAGAAGAAATATACATGAAACAACCTGAAGGATTTGTAGTAAAGGGAAAGCAAGAGTTGGTGTTCAAACTCAAAAGATCCCTTTATGGTATAAATAAATCACCAAGTATGTGGTACAATAAGTTTGACACTTACATCCTTAGTTTGGGATTTGTGAGAAAAAAATATGATCATTGCATATATTTCAAAGAAGAAGGTGGGCGTTTCATATATGTAGCTTTATATGTCGATGACATGTTGTTGATTGGAAACATCATGGATGCAATAAAGGAGGTGAAGAAGAAGCTATCCTCCAATTTTGACATGAAGGATCTCAGTGTAGCTAACTTCATTTTGGGAATGGATATTACGAGAGATCGAGCCTCTAGAAAGATCTGTTTGAATCAAACGAAGTATATTCAAACAATTATGAAACGATTTAACATGTAGGATTGCAAACTGGTGAAGGTGCCAATTCCATTGGGAGCAAGGCTTGCTAATGAACAGTGTCCAAATACTCAGGAAGAGATAGAGGACATGGCACATGTTTCCTATGCAAGTGATGTTGGTAGTTTGATGCATGTGATGGTAAGCACTCGACCAAATATTTCCCATGTAGTGGGAGTGTTGAGCAGGTACATGTCAACACCTGGAAAGGAGCACTGGACAACTTTCAAGAGAGTATTCAAGTATTTGTGTTGCACAAAGGACTTGCTATATGCTACCAAGGAAAACCTAGAGGTGATAGTGTTAAATTAGATGTACATGGCTTTGTCGACATTGACTAGGATGGAGATATGGATCGACGGAGGTCGACCATCGGACATTTATTTAAGATGTTCGGTGGAGCAATAAGATGGATGATAAAGCGACATGCGTTAGTAGCCTTGTCAATAATAGAATATGAATACATGACAACCACTCATGGAAGCAAATAATTGATATGGATTCAAAGGTTGTGTTCAGGAATCTAGTTTGGGCAGAGAGCTATGAAGGTGAATTGTGATAGTCAAAGCGCAATATTTCTGGCAAAGAACCATTCTTATCATTCAAAGACTAAGCACATTGATGTACAATACCATTTCATAAGAGATATGGTGGAAAGTAACAAGGTTCTACTGGAGAAAATAAACACATTGTAAAACATAGCAGACTCGTTGACCAAGTCTATGAGTGTTGTGAAGTTCTCTTGGTGAAGAGAGGCAATGGGTATTGTTGCCCTGGGTCTGTGAGAGAAATTTCAAGAATATCCAATTTCAGTAAAGAAGACAACAAGTGGGAGAAGGTTGGGTTGTTATATTCTTTGCATTGAAAG
This sequence comes from Picea engelmannii, assembly GCA_009831015.1. Taxonomy (NCBI): domain Eukaryota; kingdom Viridiplantae; phylum Streptophyta; class Pinopsida; order Pinales; family Pinaceae; genus Picea; species Picea engelmannii. The sequence continues at coordinate 76,979 of ML802072.1, forward strand.
TCTAGTCGAGGTGAATCGACACTGACGGTCGAAGTTGAGGTAGATCGACAACAAGTTGAAGTTCGAGGAAGTCGACCAGGTAAAGTCAAATTCGAAGATATCAATGAAAAGTAAACCGACAAGAGGTTGAAGTGAAGGTGTGACATGACCAACTAGAGACTGAATGGAGGTTGACTGGTAAACCCAACTTGGGGTCGACTATAACAGAATGCCTGGATTTGTGAGATTTGTAGCCAATGATATGTATGGATCTGTAACCATTTTTGGGCACCAATATTTAGGGTTTTACCTATTGTAAAACCTATAAAGAGGCGTGTTGTAAGGCCATAAAGGTTGTTGTTGTAGGTGATCATAGAATACACTTTTGCAGATTAATGCATGTGTAAGTGTAGCTTGTCTATCATGCAAATGTAAGCCAAATTGGCTACAAGGTTGTTCTTGCCTATGAGAGAAGGTATGATGTTGATTGTGTCTTAGGTGTGGACCAAGGTTAGACATGTAACCTTTTATTCTAAATGAATAAGACAACAAGAGAGCATAACGCTAAAAGGAATGTTGGTTTTCTCGGTTAAGGGTTTCCAGGGTAAAATCTCCGTGTACTATGTGATTGCTTATGTCATTTGCTTTCTTGATTAAATTATTCTTCTCTCTGCTAGGATTAGTGTGGAAGTGTCCTTCATTTCCTAACATCTTTGTGCTAGGGAGAGTCTCAATCCTCACCCGTGATATTACAGTAGAATAAAGAACTAGTAAGGTAAACCATGGATCAACGATAAGAAAGTTAGGAAAGGAAAACTTACCAACACCTTGGAGAGGAGGAAGAATCACATTCCAAAGGGAAGATTTTTTTTTTCACTAGGCATCTGATGGCTCTAGGTCTCCAGTTAACTTTTCCAACTCCGAGGTCATCCCCGCCTTTTGTAATGTGTCACAGGACAAAGGATTTGCATGCTGGGAAGGAGAATATTCCATAAGATCCAAAGCTTTATCTTCAATGGGTTTGGAGTCCATGAATTTGGAGGAAACAAAAGAGGATGAACCAACTTTTTTGTCTGATGGAGTCTTGTACTGTGGTGACTGAGAAGTTCCCCGAGTAGGGGTCTAGCCAAACTTTCAAAAACCCAACTCACAATCTACATGCAGATGTCCTACATGGTGGCAATGAGCACATCTAAATGGAACATGAAGACAATCTATTTTTTGTGTATAAATTTTATCCCCAAGCACAATATCCATCAATTCAAAAAGACCCTTTCTAGGATTGATATCCACCACAATTTGGGCTACTGAGAGGTAATTTGAGGATTTATAATGCTTATCTGCAGTGATAAAATTTCCCAAGACCTCACCAATGGCTCGAAGCCCCTCATCCTACCATAATCCTATTGGTAAATTTAGAAGTTTGATCCATATTGGAAGACTGGTGAGGCTCTCCTCTCAAGTGCTGAAAAGCGGATGTTATAGTTTAGAGTAGAAAAGGTGGGCGTAGCTCTTCATTAGTTTCAGTCTTCAAGTCTAGTGGATGGTCGTCTGCAAAAGAGTTTTCCTGTAACCTTTTCTTTTTAGCATAAAGTTTCACATCCTTTGAAATCGAATGCAATTTGGTGGGTGATGAATGTCTGGGTAAGGGAGAAGTAACAACCTTAGAACCATTACACGAAACACCTTGACAGTAGTTGTGGGTATTGAAGTCCTTAGGGATCGAGTGGGTCTCTATAGTACCTAACAAAATGTGTTGTCTGACTAGCAATGGACTCGCCTGTCAATGATATAACATAGGTAACTTAGAGACCCTATCCAACTCATGAGAGGCATCGTCTCGAGCATGTGAGGCAGTCGAGGGATTGACTTTGGGAGAAGAGAATATCTCTGATTCTGACAATAGGTTGTTAGAATAATCAACTAGCGGATCATAGCCTTTCATTTTTCATGGGGTCTGCCCCATGCAAGGAGGCTTGGATCTAATTAATCCATCGATATTAGAGAAACCAACTCTAGTAAGTTGTCATTGTTAGGTTTTTTTCTCCTCAACGAAATGAAATTTTACTTAATCGAGGTTAAATTTGTTTTGATGCTAAAACCAACTTATCATTCGTAAAGTCACACAACAATGTCTTCACATAGGAGCAGGGAATTAATGTTGTGAATTAATTTAATGTCAATAATGTCTCCACATAAGAGTCGAGGAATTAATTTAATGTCGATAATGTCTCCACATAGGAGTCAAGGAATTAATTTAGATAGTTTGAGTTATGAAGTAATTGTTTTTTTCCAAAAAAAATCTCATGGGAAAATACAAGAGATGTTTCTCCACATTCACAAATGGCATTAAAGGGAATTTTTTTAACGTAAGCTAATGCTCCTAACCCCAAAAGATTTGAACTTAACACTTTCTAACATAGAACTAACCAAATACCCAACAACATTGACAACGATTATTTAAACTAACCCCTTAAAATATTTATCAAATTAATATTACAATCAAATAACTTGAAAATACAATTTCTAACTTTCCTTTAAATTTTATGAATATTTTATAATTCTTAAATTATAAAATTTAATTTAATATTTGTAAATCATACCTCTCATTCAAAGATTGAAAAATTAATAATTATCTAAGAAAAATAAAACGACTCAATGCTCTCACATATGTATGATATTTTTTATTTGATGGACAAAAACGTACAAATATATGACTCTCTTATAATTATTAATAGCTGATAATGTTCTCTCAACAAGTCTCTTTCATTTGAAACTCAAGATTAAGACGACTACAACGATATCTTGTAAATTTTTCACTTTAGATTTTCTTAATTTTCTTAATTAGTTTTTCTATAGTTAAAATATTAGGAGTTACTTTAGGGAAACATGTCTTAATCAAGTCAATTGTAGTTGTAATGTCAATTATTGTAATGGACACCATCCCTAAGTTCACAACTAATCCTAAATTCTTAAACAAAATTTTTATCATTTATACAAATAAACAGTATTCATTTAATTTAAAGTTTTCTCCTTTATACAAATAAAGAATATTTATTTCTATTTAATGAAAAAATTGCATTATACTTGATTTTTGCATTACACTTAATTTGATGAGCACATTCAAAATATTATTTTAAAATAAGAATATTAAACATATCTATTTTTTTAATTTATATAAAAATTTTAATTTTTTTATTATACATTATCAAAATCTAAGTTTTAGAATTAGACATATTATTTGACATTATGTTTTTGGTGGTAAAATTGAGAGTATATATATTTTTAATAATGGTAAAATGTTCACTTTAAATAGTGTGCATCAAAGTTTTTAATTTACTTTATAAGTATAAATTAAGTATAAATTATTTGAAGTGTTTTACATTTAAAAAAAAATATTAAGTAGATAATAAATAATGGGGGAAATGTTTTTTTTGTTTGTTTGTTAGTTTGTCTGTGACATGTGGGACTAATCTGTGGCTAAGAAACCGTGACTCAAGAGCATCTAAGTCGTCAAAATCATCCGGGGATCACACCCGACCTGAGCCACACCAACCCTTAACATGACTGGATTTTTTGTCCCCGCGGGTTTCAAATCGATGACTTTAAAAACATGGAGCGCCTTAACAACACACTCCGTTACCGACTGCCCTACACCTCGGGGTAATAATGGGGAAGATGTTGTCACTTAAAAAACTATGAAATAAAGCATAAATAACTACATGTATGTATCTGACAACATCTAAAAATTAAACCAACTTAGATTTATCTTAAACTTGTAGTTATCAAGAGGGATTGAATTTCTTAAGGTGTAATTTTTTTTATCATATAATATAAATGAATTAATACATGACATGGAATCAAATGATAAAGTTTAAGATGAATCTACTCTCGTAAATAACAAATATGATAATTGATATTATAATAAGGTGAATATTTCAACAATACTTTTATATTATATATATAAATATCTATAATAAATTAAAGTTGAAACTTCTTTATTTATATATGTTTTTATTTTTTCTTTATTAGTTGTAGTTGTAAATTTTTTCATTCTTTAATTTTATATGAGTTTATTTGGACTTGAAACTTCTCATAATATTGGACTTGAAACTTTTCATAATAAGGATATATGGTTAGGATATTTTGTATGCTTATTTCTCACCTAATAAAGAGTTAGAGTAATGTAGATATTATGATTTAAGTCTTAATAAAGAGTTATAGTAATCTAGATGTTATGATTTAATTTTTGAGTTAGTATTTATAACTGGAATGGAATGTATTCACAAAGAAAGAGTTTGGAGCTTTAAAGCAATAAGAAATGTTTGAAATGTTAATATTGTTTGAAGAATAAATGTTTAAGTATTAAAGTTGTATATCAAATGATAAATCTTTTAAGTGTTGAAACAAGAAGAATTTATTGATATTGTTTGAATGTGTTGGAGGTAATTAAATTTATGTAATTCATAATTGAGTTAGAAGTTGTGGTATATGTAAATGCAAAAATATTTGGATAAGTTTTGAAGTACCCAACATAATACAAATTTTATCGCACATTGATCATACAAAGTGGTGACAAATCTAAGGTGATAACATGTTTTTTTTTTGGTGAAGATCAAAGGATGAAGAGATGAAAGGAATTGACGACACACTGAAGAGATGAAAGGAATTGACGACACACATTACACATTTGGAAATGTGGCTAAGGTTTGTTGGAAATGTGACTATGGTTTGCCTCCCACTATCAAGAATCATTTTAGGTGCTTTGAAGGTTTTTCATTGTAATTGTGAACACAAAACCATAATTTTTTGTTTTAATCTTTGGAAGAAATGACGAGCCTATTGTAAAGCAAACAGGTGGGTTATTGATTAGATAAGCAAGTGCATGTGCTTGAATGATGTTAGTAAGGTTAGTTTTCATTGCGAACGAAGTGATTAAATGCACTAAAAATTTAAAATTTTATTATTAAGAAGATTTGTTGTAGGTGAATTTATTTGGTTAGATGGTTAAGCATAAATAATGTTAAAATAGTATAATTGGACATCCAATTAGTTGACAATTACTTTTAATTTGTTTGCAAATAAAAAATATATAGCTATTAACTTTTCATGGATAAACATGCAACAATCTCTTCATGGTATATTGTTTTAAAGTCAATTATTAATTATTAAAATTGTCTACTAATTCTATACCAACAAATATTTAATTCAAATTTTTTTAAATAAAAACACTATCAACAAATTTATTAAAAATATAGCTCATAATGTGGGAAGCATTGAATTTCCCTACAAAATTTTCTTTTAAAAATATATAACTTTTTACAATAAAATATCACCTTTAAATAAAAACACTATTAACAAATTTATTAAAAGCCCATAATGCGGGAGTATCAACAGATTTATTAAAAATATAACCCATAATGTGGGAAGCATTGAATTTCCCTACAAAATTTTCTTTTAAAAATATATAAATCTTTACAATAAAATATCACTTTTAAAATGTGTCATTGATTATACAGCATGAGTGGGCCTAATGGTTAAGAACATGTGTTTCCTCTTAAGAGGTCACAGGTTCAAATCCAGAGGGGGGTAGGGTATGTATACCTTCGTAGACTTTACCAGTCAAATCGTTGGGCGGAGGGGGGTCCCTTGTCCCATAAACAAGGGGGTCTCATACACCAATTTGGTGTGCTGGCTTGGCCGCGACCTTAAAAATAGATTATTATTATTATTATTATTATTATTAATAAAAGAAAATCATTTGAGCATCAAATTTCCGGAGAACATTTAGAAGCAACATCAGTATTAACTAAACGATCCAAGAATAAAAAATGTTTTATAATAATTATATGGTCAATCGAATTTGGACAAGAATCCAAAACCGGCCATTTTAGAATATTTTATTACGGTTTCTACTGGAGAGGTTTGGGGAGGCTTTCTTTGGGACAACTTGTTGGATTCTTCAAATCACTTTTTCAAGCTCATAAACTTATAGATGTCCATCTTGTTAAGTTAGCCCCGATTTGACGTAATGGGCGCTCAGGTACAGATTCGATCTCCAAGAGACTGGATAGGTTTCTGGTTTCAGAGGATATGCTCATGAATGTTGTACTGTATAGATCTTGGGTGTAATTTCCCTATGTATCGGATCATGTGCCAATACTTTTGCAGCTGGAGAATAATACTCTTCCAAAATCTTACCCTTTCAAATTCAATTCATAGTGGTTATTAGACAAAGTTTTCAATAGTATGGTACATAACATTTGGACTGATCAGAAATACTTACTGGAAGAAGATTGCAAACGTATTTTTATATGGAAGTTAAAGGACCTAAAAACTATTACAAAAATATGGGCAAAACAATCAAGGGATCGGGATGTAAAATTATGGAGAACTTGGAAGAAAATATTAAAAAACATTTGCAATTGTTAGCAAAGGGTTCTATTCATTTGGTGGTGGAGTCTAATCTCATAAAACTAGAATTAGAAAGGAATAAGCTTCTTAAATCACAGGAGGACCTTTGGCGACTTCAGAGTCAGGCTATATGGGTCAAAAGCAGAGATCAAAATACCAAGTTCTTTCATCAGTATGCTAATCACAAGAGAAATAACAAACATATATGGGAGATCTGAGATGACTCGGGGAATATTCATATAGTCCAAAAAGTGATAGTCGTCGAGGCAGAGAATTACTTCAAGAGTTTCTTTAAAACAAAAGACAGTGCTTCAACAATAGATCAGGTTGGGGTGGTGGGTCTCTTTACAAGAATGATAAGCGAGGATGAAGCGAGAGACCTCTATTTTCCAGTCTCTATAAAGGAATTAAAATCAGTTTTATCTCTGTTGAAAAAAGAAAAAAGTCCAGGGCATGATGGTTGGACGATGGAATTTTTCTTACACTTCTTTGATTTAGTGAGTGAGGACCTTCTAGTGATGGTGGAGGCAACTATGTTCAGTGGGTGCATTACAGGAAGCATAAATTCAACTTTTTTTTATCTTCGATCCCCAAAATCAATAAACCACAAAACTATGGGGATTACAGACCTATTTCATTATGCAACCTGGTTTATAAAGTCATTTCCAAAGTAATAAAAAATAGGATAAAACCGATTCCATCAAAGGCTCCATCGACAGAGAAAATGGGCTTCCTAGAGGGGCGCCAGATCCATGATGCAATTGGAACAACACATGAGTCCATTCACAGTATCAAAAAGAAAAATATAAAAGATCTCATTCTAAAGCTATACCTTCTGGAATCTTACAATTACATTAATTGGGATTTTCTTAGATTGCTTTTAATTCAAGTGGGGTTTGGAACACAATTGACAAACCGAATTATGGCTTGTGTGAATTCTGTGTCCTTTGCAGTTTTAATTAATGGGGAGGCCACCGATTTTTTCAGAAGTGGTAGAGGACTTCGACAAGTGTGCCCTCTGTCATCTTGACTGATTATTTTGGTGATGGAGAGTCTGAGCCTATTATTAAAAATAAGCCAAAGGGAAGGAATCATAACAGGAATCAAATTTTCCAAACTTACAAAAATTCTACACCTTTTATTTGTTGATGATGTTTTACCTCTGACGAATGCTTCAGTGTAGGAATGGAAGGAGATCGAAAGACTCGTTCAAAAGTTTTGTTTGGTTTTGGGTTTAAAGATAAATTAATCAAAATCGACAGTGCATTATCCAGGACTCTCAGAGACAAAACTTTCATCTTTCAAGCTGATCTTCCCATACAATTTATCATATCTCTTTGTGGGATTAAAATATCTTGGATACTTCTTAAAGGCAGGATTACAGAAAACAAAAGACTGGTTTTGGATTTTAACCAAAGAAAAAAAGAAGATTAGCCATTGGAGCTACAGGTGGCTGTCACTGGGTGGCCGATATACACTCTGCAAAGCTGTTATGGAAAGTCATCTCATTTATTGGTTATCTCTTGCTTCAGTTTTGATATCCATTCTTCGCAAGTTAAGGAAATTACTCTATAATTTTCTTTGGAATGGGATTGGTGATACAAAACACTATCATCTTTGTCATTGGGAGACTCTAGCTAGACCAAAACATTATGGTGGCTGTGGATTTCATAATATCTTTTCATTCAGCAAAGCATTGGAAGCAACGACTCTTTGGTGAGTTATAACAAAGGAAGGACTATGGAAAAAGGTATTAAAGGAGAAGCATCTCCTCTTTATCACGGTAAAAAATTGTCTCAGATCAACCACTTTTCACCAACTTTCGGCTTCAAAAATATGGAACAACATTTTAAATTTTGTACATTTGATTACAAATTGGCTAAGCTGGAAGCCTGGCATGGGTCATCATGTGGCTCTAGGAAGGGATAGAATTCTGGGGATGGTAAATACATCCTTCCTTTCTCTTTCACTCCTCGTTGTTCTTAGACAAACATATTGTGGTACTAGCTCAGGCTTGGAGACCTCTTGAACATTATTCTTTATTATCTTGTTGGATTAGTAGTTCGGACCTGGATTTCTCAGGTGATTTGGCAGTGGAGTGGGATCGATTCCGACGATCTCTTCAAGCCTCAGGAGTTTCATTATTTGATAATGAAGATGAGCTATTATGGATTGGGGGTGAATCATCAGGTTCCCTTTCGACAAAAAATATTTATGTGGCCATAATATCTACACTAAACTTGCCGACTATTACAGGTTGGCGAAAAATCCTTTGGAAGTGGGACATTCAACAAAAAATTAAGCTCTTTTTGTGGCTGGCAGTGGAGAACAAAATTCTGACATGGAATAATTTACAACTGAGAGGGTGGATGGGCCCTGGTCATTGTCAGTTATGCAAAGGGGATATTGAAGACAATGATCACTTGTTCATACATTGTTCATTCACTAAACTTATTTGGATGAAAATTAAATATATCAAAAATCTCAATCAGGATTGGAGTGGGATTGATTTAGATGTTTGTCTTTCAAACTAGACAACGAATAAGATTGTACCAAAAAGTCTTGCTCCTCATATTTGTTGGTTCATATGGTTAGAAAGGAATGCAACTGTCTTTGAAGGAAAGGAACCTTCAATTCAATCGGTTGTTATAAGGACACTTGGATCCCTACATAAACCTATGGCCAAATATATTACTCCTGCTTTTCGCTCCTGTTGGATAGATCATATACATGAGTACCTTGTGGCTTGTTTTGATGGAGAAGCCTAGGAAAATGGACTGTGCAATGGGGTCGGGGGTACTATAAAACTTTCAGCTACATTATTTTATAAGTGGTACTTGAATTGTGAAGTAGGAACTAATACGAAGGTAGAACTAATGGGAGTATGGGCAACACTTTTTATATCAAATCATTTGTCCATTCACGAGCTTTAGATTCTGGGAGACTCCAAAGTAATCATAGACTAGTTAAATAACAAGAGTGATCTACGAGTTAGCTCCATCAAAGGCTGGAAAAAAAGAATCAAGATGTTAAGAAGTAAGTTTTTGACCACCATCTTTTATCACATTTATTGTGAATTCAACAAGGAGGCGGATGAGCTATCTAAGAAAGAATTACTGGAACCTGAAGGATATATCTCGCTCCACAAATGGTCTGGTGGCATGGAGGGCCATCGATGTCATATCAACATCTATTAGTTGTTCCATTACTATCCCTCCAGTTTTGGAAAGTGTATAACAATTTTGAGTGTAGTCGGGATATGAATTTTCCACTTTTTTCTAGACTAGTGGTTTTTAAATTAAGGTTTCAAGTCTATTTATAAATTTCAAAGAGTTTTGGTCCTATATGGATCTCTATTTGGATGTATATTGAATGTTCCTTAGGTTATTCTGTTCAGCGGTCGTTTATATGCCATGACATTAAAGATAGATATGGTCTTGCGGATGTAAAAATTATATTTACTTAATATAATTCTGCTAATTTTCCATTGGAAAAAGGTGCTCTACATTTGAAATTTTTTTTTAGGTAAATAGTAAATAATGGGGGAGATGTTGTCATGTAAAAAAATATGAAATAAAACATAAATAACTACATACATGTACCTACAACATCTAAAAAATTAAACCAACTTAGATCTATCTTAAACTTGTAGCTATCAAGCACTTAGAGGGATCAAATTTCTTAAGGTGTAATTTTTTTATCATGTAATATTGTCACATGCCCACTACGAAATTCAATTTTTTTTGGCTTTTTCCTTCTTTTCACTGAGGAATAGAATTCTCGATTACCTATGGGGCCTGATATAGACCCTGCCATTCCTTACCTGTACTCCTATGATCAGCAACTATGACCACCGACCTTATCGGTGGGGTGCTCGTCGGCTTTCGCGATTCGAGAAATCACGATACATGTATTTCCTTTTCCCTCTTGTCTCTCAAAGTGCCGAAATCCGAAGGGAACCAATAGTTTGTCATAACTAGAAATGCCTCGGATTAAAACATTTCCTAACACTTTTCGGGGTTTTACTCCATCGGGATTTCAGTATGTGCGATGACAGGAGGTCTCACACCTGGGTTTCCCGGGAGCTGAAACTCCGAAAACACCAAGATCTAACATGCTTCACTAGTTCGGGGTTTCCTCCATCGGGATTTCGGGATGTGCGACGACATGAGGTCTCGCACCTGGGTTTCCTGAGAGCCAAAACTCCGAAAATCCAAACTCTAACATGCTTCACTATTTCGGGAATCCATCCATTGGGATTTCACGAGTCGGGGGTTTCGAGACTGGCGAGCACGTGGGGCCTGCACTTAGGTGCCTCGTGTTCCGAAATACTGAAATATGATAACTTTTCCACACTCCATCTTTCGAGATATCGCAAGTTGGGATTTCGGGACTTGCGAGTACAAGGGACTTCGCCCTTGGATATTCCAGATGCCGAAACACCGAAATATCAAGATTCAAATCCATGTTAGACCATTTCGGGATTTCGCTAATCAGGATTTCGGGATGGGCGAATACAAGGGAATTTACCCTTAGGTGTCCCGAGTACCGAAACGCTGAAACATCACAACTCATCCATGCTAGTTCATTTCGGGATTTCGCAAGTCGATGTTTCGGGACTTGTGAGTACAAGGGAATACACCCTTGAGTATTCCGATTTCTAAAATACCGAAATATCGTAACATGTCCATGTATTGTCCTTTCAGGATTTCACCCATCCGGATTTATGGACTGGCCTGTACAAGGGACTTGCCTCTAGGCATTCCGGGTACTGAAACTCTGAAAACTCATAACTTACCCACACACTAGTATTTCGGTATTTCATATGTCGGGACTTCGCAAGTCGTGAGGACAAGGGTTCTTACCCTTTGATCTCCTAGGTGCCGAAAAGCCGAAACGCTTACCAGCCGCCACGTGTACTCGACAACTGGACGGTCCAGGTACTCCTATGGGTCTTGGAATCGACGGAACCGATTTCTTCGCTACTTACGAAGGTTAAAAAAAAGAGTCGAGGCATGAACGCCTGCGTTCCTTCATCCAATCTAACGATCGTAACAGACCCTAGATCCTCCGAAAGGATCTTGTTCATGCATTTAGCAAGAGGAGGGGTATCCTAGGTACCGAACCTCCGAAACATCACAACTCATCCATGCTAGTTCATTTCGGGGTTTCTCTAATCGGGATTTCGGGACTGGTGAGTACAAGGGAACTTATCCTTATGTGTCCCAGGTACCGAAATGCCAAAACATTGCCACAAATCATGCTATACTCATTTCGGGGTTTCGCACGTCGGGATTTCGCGCCTGGCGAATACAAGAAAAACTGACCCTTGGGTTTCCCAGTTGCCGAAACATTGAAATACCGAGCTCTAAGAGACCCACTCTCTCTCATGCAGGGTTTTCAAACTTAGGCCTTAAGGTCCTTCATCGGGTTCCTGAGCAGCATGAGAGGAAATTAAGGGGAGCAAATCTCCTGAGAACAGACTTGAAAGATGACTTCGTTCAAATACATACATACATACATATATATATATATAAACCGAATGTGGTTATTCTAACATAAGCATGCAACCACCATTTTCGATCAAAACACCATGCAAACATTTCTACACAGAAACCATTCATAAGTGTTCAAAACATGAGCATATATTCTAAGATATTCAATGCAAGACACAAGATATAAAACACTTATCAGAAAAAACACTGGGCTTGATGCAACTACTGAGAGGGGTGCTCGTTTCCACCCAACTGTAGGCTCAACGACTCCGAATGGATTTACCACTAGCCACCCCCGAGCTAGACCACGATGCTTGAGACTCTCTGTCTCTGTTCTTCAGTGACTGAGAACGAAGGTTACTCTCCTTCTTCTTTGCTATCACTCCCTCTGTAATTTGTTCCAGAGTTCTTCCGATCTTTTTCCTGCGATCTCTCCCTTGCATCCCCTCCCACACATTTTACCTGCCTTTTCTTTCTCAGTGAGGTTGCGTGTGGCATGAATTCCCCCGCGGTGGTAAGGTCTGAGGCCTCCACAGATGGGCGGTTCACCCCCATCCCTCATTAACTCATGAGGATCCTCTTCACCTACCATCCTGGTGAGTAATTCATTTCGGGGCCAGCGAGCCGCTCTTGGTTCTTTGGGCCAGTGAAGACCAAATACGGTTTGGCTCGGTGGAAGTTAACACCACCATTCCAGGTGCCTTCCACCACCTTTCTTCAGTCATCGCGGTCTCTTTGTCAGCACATCCCCCCTCTCAGCAGTCCTGCAATATATATGTATATATTCATAATGTCAATTTACATTCGTTGACCTTGTATACTAAGGTCCATTCAAAATCACACATTCACATATTTGAGTTTGCCACAGTTCTTGGCCAGCATAATTATTTTTACAGACTGGGGGAAACAGGGTGTTTCAATTCCCTCCCCCTTAAAGGAACATTTTCCTCGATGTTCTATCTATCATCATGACATGTATGTACAGAGGTAAACAAAATTGGATATGCATGTTTCATGGCATCCTCCATTTCCCATGTAGCCTCATCTGGGCCAAAATGTCTCCACTGCACCTTGACCTGTGCAATGGTTCGGTTTCAGAGTGGGGTTTCCTTTCTGTCCAGTATGCATTGAGGTTCTGGTAGGAATTCTCCCTCCGGTTCCACCTGGATCACAAACCAGTCAATTATATGATTAAAATCATGTACATATTTCTTCAATAATGAAACATGGAAAACATTATGTGCTTTTACTGTGGGAGGAAGTGCTAGCCTATAGGCTATAGGTCCCACTCTATATATAACTTCAAAGGGTCTTCAATACCGAGGTGCCAACTTAGCACAAGCTCCCATTTTCAAAGAACTCTTCCTGGGCCTAACTCTGAGATATACATGGTCTCCCGTCTTGAACTCTCTTAGAGTTCTCTTTTGGTCGGCTTAACTTTTCTGTCAATTATGAGCGACATTCAAGTTTTGTTTTATCTGAGTCACTTGTTGTTCCATTTCTTCCAACATGTTGGGTCCAAAAGAAATTATGTTTACGGTATTACTCCAACTGACAGGAGTGTTGCATGGCCTACCATATAGGACTTCGAAGGGGCTCATCTTTAAGGATTCTTGGTAGCTGTTGTTGTAGGCGAATTCCACCAGTGGCGGGAAATATTCCCACCTCTTGGGTTGATGCATTACATGCACTCTTAGCATGTATTCTAGTATTTGGTTCACTCTTTCCATCTGTCCGTCGGTTTGAGGGTGATAGGCGGTGCTAAACAACAAATTGGTCTCTAAACCAGCCATTAGTGACTTCCAAAAGTTGGAAGTGAATTTCGTGTCTCTATCAGACATGATATCTTTCGGCATACCATGCAGTTTGAATATCTCCTTCATGAATACTTGGGTGATGTCTATTGCCTTGCAAGTTGACTTGATGGGGATAAAGTGAGCAGAATTGCTCAATTTATCCACCACTACCATGATGGTGTCATTCTGTTTGGTCGAGGTTGGTAATCTGGTGATGAAATCCATGGAGATGGTTTCCCATTTCCATTCTGGGATTGGTAGAGGTTGTAATAATCCTGTTGGGTGTCAGTGTTATACTTTTACCTGTTGGCATTCTATGCATTTGGCTAGGTACTCAGCTATGTCTTTCTTCAATCCAGGCCAATAGAATTGTTTCCTGGTGGCCGTGATCATATTCTGGTATCCTGGATGACCAGTATAGGATATTTTATGTAGCTCATCCAGTATGAACCTCTTCAAGTCATCACAATCTGGGATATACAATCTGCTTCGATAAGTGAGCATACCTCCTTCCATCATCTGTTAGCCTCCATACATTATCCCTATGGGTTCTTGCTGTAGGTACGAGGTCATGGTCTGGACAAAGGGATCTGTTTCTTGTGCCTTTCTGACTCTTTCCTTGACATCCGTCTTACAGGTGCTCACCGTTGCCAGGTGAATTTTTTTCATACTTCTTCTAAGGGCATCAACCACCCTATTTTCCTTTCCTTTAATGTGTTTGATTTCGAAATCAAACTCGCTAAGGAGGGCCATCCACCTAGCTTGTCTAGCATTGAGCTTTGGTTGGCCAAATAGATATCGCAATCCACAGTGATCTATCATAAGTACAAATTTTCTTCCCAAGAGGTAATGCCTCCACATTTTCAAGCATGAACTATGGCGGCCAACTCTAGATCATGGGTCACATAGTTGACTTCGTGCTCGTTCAATTTTTGGGATTCATAGTAGACCACACTTCCTCCTTGCATAAGTACTCCTCCGAGCCCTTCCTTACAGGCATCTATGCACACGAGGAAGTCGGCTTCGGGATCGACGATCTTCAACACGGGTGCATGGGTCAATAGATGTTTCAGGGTTTGAAATCTTTCTTGACATTTCTGTGTCCACATGAATTTTATCCCCTTCTTCTGGAGGGTAGTGATTGGACAACCAATCTTGGAGAATCCTTTTATAAATCTCCTATAGTATCTTGCTAATCCCATAAAGGATCTGATATCTGAAACATCCTTTGGAGTAGGCCGTTCCATGATAGACCTGATTTTGTCAGGGTCTACTGCTACTCTTTCTTCGGATAGAACATGGCCTAAGTAATGTATTTGCTTCTGGAAGAATTCACATTTGTTGAATTTGGCATAGAGTTGTTGTTCTCTTAGCACTTGCAGCACAAGCCTAAGATGCTCTTCATGCTCTTCTCTATTCTTGGAGTAAATTAATATATCGTCAATAAAAAAAAACACAAATTTGTCTAGGAATTTGTTGAGTACATTGTTCATAAAGCACATGAAAGTGGCAGGGGCATTGGTTAACCCAAATGGCACTACCACAAATTCATAGTGACCATACCTCGTCTAGAAGGCAGTTTTATGGATGTCTTCACCCTTAATTCGGACTTGATGGTATCCCGACCTCAAGTCAATCTTTGAGAAAATAGATGCACCCCCCAATCGATCGAACAGGTCATCGATCCTGGGAAAGGGGTACTTGTTATTTATGGTTACCTTATTAAGTTGTCTATAATCTATACACAGTCTAAGGGTACCGTCCTTCTTTTTCACAAACAGGACTGGTGCTCCCCATGGAGACACACTGGGCCGAATATAGCCCTTATCCATCGTTTCTCTTAATTGCAATTTGAGTTCAACTAACTCAGGTGTGCTCATCCGGTAGGGTGTCCTAGACACTGGCACCGCTCCCAGTGAAAGTTCTATCAAGAAGTCTATGTCTCTTCTCAGAGGTAGGCCCAATACCTCTTCCGGAAACACATCTATGTATTCTCTCAGGGTAGGGTGGTCTTCGAGGCTTGGTTTGTCATCTTCAATAGTTTTCAAAACCTGTATTGCATATAGGGGACATCCTTTTCGACAATACTTTCTCATTTGCAGAGCTGATATTTGTCTCACCAAGACAGGTTTTTGGATCCCTTGAAGGGTTATCCTTTCTCCTTCTTTACTTACACATTCTAAGGTTTTATGGTAACAGTCCAATCTGGCTTTATGGGTGGCTAGCTAGTCCATACCAATCAACAGATCATACGCTCCTCAGGGTAATATGTTAATGGTTTCTTGGGTGGGGAATTCACCCAACATTAATTGGCAGGTTGGTATGACCTCTGCTACCCTTCTTTTGGTGCCAGTAGCTAACTGTACCAACCATGGCTTGGTAGGTTTATTTGGCTATAGTTTACACTTATCCACAGTATTAGGGGCTATATAACTCAAATTTGAACCAGGGTCAATCAAAATAGACACTAGATGGTTGGAAATCATACCTTCTATTTCCACCCCGAATCTTGGTGGTCAACTTGGTTATTATCCAAGGCTGCATAAATTTGTGGCACACTCCTAGCCACATCATTGACGGTGGTAGCTTCCTGGATGTTGTAATTTCTCCGACTATTCTGTTGTCGGTGTGGACAATCTCTCAGTAGATGTTCTTCTCCGCAATCCCAACATTTCAAAGGTTCTCTCTTTGGGTTATCAATCTTTACTGGGGCAGATCCAGAAAGTTTATTTCCGCTCAAGGAGGGAAAGTTATGCTAGTGTACACTTTGGGCTGGGAAGCTCATCCTTGAGTTCCTTTTATAGTCCTTAAATATTGGGGATTTAAACCCCTTTTTCTGGAATCCCGAACTATTCTTCGGTTTCCAGTCTTCACGCGGTTTTGTTCGATGCCCAAGTTGTTCATGACAATAGGTTGTCTTTTGGATAGTGCCTTCTAGGGTCTTTGGCTCATCAAATTCAATTCTGTTCTGATAGTCCTTAGGTAGTCCGTTGATGAAGCATTGCACCTTTGCCTTTTCTGCTTTTATATAAGGTACATACCTCAACAAATCGAGGAATTTGTTGACATATTCTTCTATAGTGAGTTGCCCCAGTTTGAGTTCATAAAACTCTTTAGTCTTCTCGTCGAAATATTTTTCCGACAAATACTTCTTCTGGAAGTATTTCTCAAATTGCTCCCAAGACAGGTCCTCTTCGCAAAGCCCTTTCACATTCTTAAGGTCTTCCCACCAAATGGAAGCCTTTCCGTTCAAGTTGAAGGTGGCCACTCGGGCCTTCAAATTTTCTGAGAAGTCATGGACTCTGAAATACTTCTTTAGTCCAAGCAACCAGGCCTCTGCTTCCTCTCCTTTCTTTATTTCACCGTCGAAGGAGGGTGGTTTGGCCTTCCTGAATTCTTCGAATTTATGACCCTTGGAAAGTTTCTGCTTCTTTCGTTTTCCTCGGGAATGAGAACTAGTTCTACTGCTAGAAGAGCCCTCCGAACCGCCAGCTTCCTTCCCAGAGGAATCGTCCGCCACTTGTCCTTTACCTCTGGGATGGACCTTTTTTGAGGTGCTCCTCTCAGTGTGGACACTGATATGACCATGTTTCTGTGTCTCAGGTTAATGTTGCATTTGTCTTTGTAAGTTGGATCAGCTCTGCAGTAAAACTGCATTAATTTCTGTTTGTTTCTCTTGTTCTTTCATCATCCTCTCATTGTCAACCTTGCAGCTTTGTAATTCGACCATGAGGCTCCTCACAGTCTCGGCTAGATCTGGAGGGGTCCCTACTGTCCTCCTTTTGTCAGACTCTTCATCTCTATTGTGGGAGCCTTCCCCCACTCCATGGTGAGTCATCATTCTATACATCGATAATTTCCCGTGGTTGATCTTTCCCTTGTGTGCAAAAGGAAAAACGTTGGTTGTTAGTCAATGTTCATATTCATTTATAACCAGTACATAATTCATATTTTTCTCATGCACACACACAATAGGAGTTTTCATTCTTAACTTCAACTTTTTAATTGAGGGGGTCAAGATAAGGAGTTACTCCTTTTAACAGTACTCCGAATGGAGTCTCTGCGCAACCCGTTCATGAGCCCAAGTAGACCAAGTGTTGTAACCATGCTCTGATACCAATTTGTCACATACCCACTATGAAATTCAAAATTTTTCGTCTTTTTCCTTCTTTTCACCGAGGAATAGAATTCCCGATTACCTATGGGGCCTGATATAGACCCTACCATTCCTTACCCGTACTCCTATGATTGACGACTATGACCACCGGACTTATCGGAGGGGTGATCGTCGGCTTTCGCGATTCAGGAAATCGCGATACATGTATTTCCTTTTCCCTCTTGTCTCTCGAAGTGCCGAAATCCGAAGGGAACCAATAGTTTGTCATAACTAGAAATGCCTCGGATTAAAACATTTCCTTCCACCTTTCGGGGTTTTACTCCATCGTTATTTCGGGATGTGCGACGACAGGAGGTCTTGCACCTGGGTTTCCTGGGAGATGAAACTCCGAACACACCAAACTCTAACATGCTTCACTAGTTCGGGGTTTCCTCCATTGGGATTTTGGGATGTGCGACGTCAGGAGGTCTCGCACCTGGGTTTCCCGGGAGCCGAAACTCTGAAAAACCAAACTCTAACATGCTTCACTATTTCGGGAATCCATCCATCGAGATTTCGCGAGTCGGGGGTTTCGAGACTGGCGAGCATGTGGGGCCCGCACTTAGGTGCCCCGGGTGTCGAAATACCGAAATATGATAAATTTTCCACACTCCATCTTTCGGAATATCACAAGTCGGGATTCCGGGACTTGCAAGTACAAGGGACTTTGCCCTTGGATATTCTAGATGCGAAAACACTGAAATATCGGGATTCAAATCCATGTTAGACCATTTTGGGATTTCGCTAATCGGGATTTCAGGACGGGCAAATACAAGGGAATTTACCCTTAGGTGTCCTGAGTATCGAAATGTTGAAACATCACAACTCATCCATGCTAGTTCATTTCGAGATTTCGTAAGTCGGGGTTTTGGGACTTGTGAGTACGAGGGAATACACCCTTTAGTATTCCGATTTTTGAAATATCGAAATATCGTAACATGTCCGCGTATTGTCCTTTCGGGATTTCACCCATTGGGATTTCAGGACTAGCGTGTACAAGGGACTTGCCTCTAGGCATTCCGGGTACCGAAACTCTGAAAACTCATAACTTACCCACACACTAGTATTTCGGGACTTCGCGAGTTGTGAGGACAAGGGTTCTTACCCTCTGATCTCCCGGGTGTCGAAAAGCCAAAATGCTTATTGGCCGCCACATGTACTCGACAACTGGACGGTCCAGGTACTCCTATGGGTCTTGGAATCGACGGTCCCGATTTCTTCGCTACTTACGAAGGTTAAAAAAAGAGTCGAGGCATGAACACCTATGTTCCTTCATCCAATCTAACGGTCGTAACAGACCCTAGATCCTTTGAAAGGATCTCGTTCGTGCATTTAGCAAGAGGAGGGGTATCCTAGGTACCGAACCTCCGAAACATCACAACTCATCCATGCTAGTTCATTTCGGGGTTTCGCTAATCGGGATTTCGGGACTGGTGAGTACAAGGGAACTTATCCTTATGTGTCCCAGGTACCGAAACACCGAAACATTTCCATGAATCATGCTATACTCATTTTGGGGTTTCGCACATCGGGATTTCGCGCCTGGCGAATACAAGAAAAAATGACCCTTGGGTTTCTTGGTTTCCGAAAAACCGAAATATCGAGCTCTAAGAGACCCACTCTCTCTCATGCAGGGTTTTCAAACTTAGGCCTTAAGTTCCTTCATTGGGTTCTTGGGCAGCATGAGAGGAAATTAAGGGGAACAAATCTCCCGAGAACAGACTTTGTTCAAATACATATACATACATACATACATACATACATACATACATACATACATACATATATATATATATATATATATATATATATATATATATATATATATATATATATATATATAAACTGAATGTGGTCATTCTAACATAAGCATGCAACCACCATTTCCGATCAAAACACCATGCAGACATTTCTACACAGAAACCATTCATAAGTGTTCAAAACATGAGCATATATTCCAAGATATTCAGTGCAAGACACAAGATATAAAACACTTATCAGAAAAAACACCGGGTTTGATGCAACTGCTGAGAGGGGTGCTCGTTTCCACCCAACCGTAGGCTCAATGACTTCGAATGGATTTACCATTAGCCACCCCCGAGCTAGACCACGATGCTTGAGACTCTGTGTCTCTATTCTTCAGTGACCGAGAACGAAGGTTACTTTCCTTCTTCTCTGCTATCACTCCCTCTGTAATTTGTTCCAGAGTTCTTCTGATCATTTTCCTGCGATCTCTCCCTCGCGTCCCCTCCCTCACCCTTTACCTGCCTTTTCTTTCCCGGCGAGGTTGTGTGTGGCAGGAATTCCCCCGCGGTGGTCAGGTATGAGGCCTCCATGGATGGGCAGTTCACCCCCATCCATCATTAACTCATGAGGATCCTCTTCACCTACCATCCCGGTGAGTAATTCATTTCAGGGCCAGCGAGCCGGTCTTGGTTCTCTGGGCCAGTGAAGACCAAATATGGTTTGGTTCGATGGAAGTTAACGCCACCATTCCAGGTGCCTTCCACCACCTTTATTCAACCATCGTGGTCTCTTTGTCAACACATCCCCCCTCTCAACAGTCTTACAATATCTATCTATCTATCTATCTATCTATCTATCTATCTATCTATCTATATATATATTCATAATGTCAATTTACATTCGTTGACCTTGTATACTAAGGTCCATTCAAAATCACACATTCACATCTTTGAGTTTGCCACAGTTCTTGGCCAGCATAATTATTTTTACAAACTGGGGGAAACAGGGTGTTACAAATATAAAGGAATTAATATATGACATGGAATTAAATGATAAGGTTTAAAATGAATCTACTCTTGTAAATAATAAATATGATGATTGATATTATATGATAAGGTGAATATTTCAACAATACTTTCATTTTATATATAAGTATCTATAATGAATAATAATGAATAATAAAGTTGAGACTTCCAAATTTATTTGTATATGTTTTTATTTTTATTTTTATTTTTTCTTTATTGGTTGTAATCTTAATTTTTTTCATTCTTTAATTTGATATGAGTTTATGTGTACTTGAAAATTCTCATAATATTGGACTTGAAACTTCTCATAATAAGGATATATGGTTAGGATATTTTGTATGCTTATTTCTCACCTAATAAAGAGTTAGAGTAATCTAGATATTATGATTTAATTCTTAATAAAGAGTTATAGTAATCTAGATGTTATGATTTAATTTCTGAGTAAGTATTTATAATTTGAATTGAACGTATTCACACGGAAAGAGTTTGGAGCTTTAAAACAATAAGAAATGTTTGAATTGTTAATATTGCTTGAAGAATAAATGTTTAAGTATTAAATTTGTATATCAAATGATAAACCTTTTAAGTGTTGAAGCAAGAAGAATTTATTGATATTGTTTTCCACAATTTTTTTTATATTATATTCATAAAAATATAATCTGTTCTTAAAGGCAATTGTTACATCATGATATTGTTTTTTTCATGGATTGAACCAAAAAAAGAATCATTCTTACTATACAAAAAAGTTCCAAGATTCTTAACAAAATGACATCTTCGCCAAAGCTACCATGGGACTATTATCAAAACCAAAAAGTGTCTTACCTACCAAAGAGAGAACTGTTGCAATTGGAACCTGCAAAAATAAACATTGAAACACAAAAGTTGATCCCCCTGAAGATCAAAACATATTTAAAAAAAGAGTAGGGCCCTCATGGCCACCTTCCCAGTGCTTGTAGGCAATTCTCCCTAGACGATTTTTAGTGCCCTTTTTGATTGTCTGTCAGCTTATTGATTCTTTTCCCTGTATATATGTGCATAAGAGATAGATCTGAAGTGAGTGAGAAGTTTAGTTATTCTATCCTTCCATCCATCTAAAGTTACAACTTGAAGAGTTCCTTTCCGATTGATCCAATCAATGACTATTTTAGAGTCCCCTAGTACATCTATGTATGAAACTGATAGCCTAGATGTCAGAGTTAGAGTAGCCCAACCTCCCAAGAGTTCTTCCCTGGAATTTGTTCCACTGCCACAATTTAATGTCCATCTATACTTCGTATGCTCATTGATATTTAAGACTCCGCTTGCCCCACTTAATTCACCATTCTGCTATGTTTCCCCATCGAACCACGCAATAACTTTATCTTCAGGAAATTTAGAAGATGAAAATCTAGGGGCTGAATTTTTTTTATTTTTCTAATGAGTGCCCATATCCCCTAGAGATAGATACACTATCCTATGAATAGAAGGAGTACTAGACTCGAATATAGACTTGTTTCTATCAAGCCAAAGATACCAACATATATAAGCTGGAAGAGTTGGGAAATTATAGTTATGTTTTGCCTAGTTTTCGAAGCATTCATTCACCGAATTGCTAATCCAACCAATTGTGAGTTTTAGAGCAAATTTCACTTTTTCCCAAACTACTAACATAAAAGGACAATTTACAAAAAGATGTTTACCTGATTCCCTCATTCCTTTACACAGATAGCACATTCATGGCCTCTTCCAACCTCTTTTTTGCAGATTTTTCCATGTTAAAGTTTTATTTTCAGCTAACAGCCAAGCAAATAGCTTGATCTTCAGTGGACAATCCCATTTCCATAATTCTCTCCTCCAGCCCCTAGTTTTGAATTTCCACAGTTTTTTGGAAAGAACTCTGTATACATTCTTGACATAAATTTGTCCTGAAGAATCACCACCAGTCCACTTTAATTTGTCTAGCCTCTCCACAAGTTTGATGCATGATCTAATCAAGTTCTTCCTGTACCTTTCCCATTCCGCTATTGATTCTCCAACTAGCCCCAGTTCAATACTGTCTATCCAAATTGAGCTTATCGAACCCTGAGGCAAAACAGGACTCACTTGATACAAGAGATGAACATTTTTTTGATTAAGAATGTGCACCAACTCCAGAGATAAAATGGAGTCCTGCCCCATGCCCAAAATTTCTTCCTTCCCAATTAAAATAGAGTGTCCTGAGCCCGGGTTCCAAGTCATCCACTGTAAGATCACTAGTAAAGTATTAAGAAGGTTTTTCCAGGTCTGGGATCCATAGGATGTGACTGAAGAGACCAATCTTAACTAGGTCAACACCGACCCATAGGGTAAGTACTTTTCTTTGATCACCCTTTTCCAGATGCCAATAATCATCAAAGCTCTACATAATGTGTTTTTCGCCAACGCCCCGTAGAAAATGAAAATGTTCCTCAACCCCCAACCTCCATAGAGTTTTGGTTTTGAGATTGACTCCCAATTGCTTACGTGGTAACTATGTTTGTTCTTGTTTCCCGAATAGAGGAAGGAAATCATCAATTTGTGGATCCTATGGAGAACATAAATAAAATATGAGCAAGAGCCATCCAATAGACTGGCTGGATCTCTAAGACCACTTTTATTAGCACAAATCAACCACCCAGGGAGAGCCATCTATTACACTAGTGATTAATCCGGGATTCAAACTTTTCAAAAAGCCAATGCCAATCCTCCACCTTATAATTATCTAGTTTCATAAAATACCCTAGGTATTTGAATCCTACAGATATCTTTTTCAAGGAAGAATTAAATAAGTCTTTTAAAACTGTGAGAGTTTTCAGAGGAACTCTGAAATGAAGGAAAGTAGAATTTTGTTCATTAATCACCAAACCTGATGCTCGACAAAAAACACAGAGAATATTTTAGATTTTCTCCCATTGTGCAATTGATGCTTTCAACATTATAATAATGCCATCCACAAAAAGTAAGTGGATTACCTTTATCAATATGGAAACCTTTATCACCATGAGAGCTCCATCTACTTGAGCTTTCTTTAAAGAAAGGTTGAGACCTTCCATCACCAGAAATAATAGAAGAGGCGACAACAAACATCCTTGTCTAAGTCCTCTAATGCTCTGAAAAAAATTGGTTGCCTCTCCATTTATCAAAATGGCATATGTTGTAGATGTTACACAACCCATAATCCAATTTGTTGTTGACAGACCAAAACCACATTGGAGAAGTATTAACCTCAAAAAATCCCAGTTGGTACAATCATAGGCCTTTTTTAAGTGAAGCTTCAGGATAATAGCTTGGAGATTTTTTGTTTTAATGTTGTGAATACACTCCTGAGTAGTACCAATGGAATCTAAAATTTGTCTTCCTTTGAGAAAACCCAATTGTTCTTCTGACAATGATATGGATAGAATTGGCATGATTCTCCTTGCTATAACTTTAGCAATGGTCTTGTAACATAAGTTACAAAGTGCAATTGGGCATAAATCACAGAAAGAACTGGGGCTATTGACTTTTGGAATCAATGCAAGGAAGGTTGAGTTGATCGGTCTAATTACCTCTCCTCTGAGTCTTGTTTCCTCAACCATATCGATCAAGTCCTGTCCAATCAACTCGAAGAAAACTAGGAAAAATCTATAGTCGAGCCATCCGGCCCTAGACTTTTGTCCTTTGCAAATCCCCTTAGTACCTCAAGGACTTCATCCCTCGTACAAGAATTTTCTAAAATTTGAACATCTTCCTCACTCACATAATTAGGAAACAACCTAACTGTAGTGATCTAATCCCCAATGTTGTTATGACCTGTATCACTAAAGAAAGATTTGAAGAAAATGTTTACTTCTTCCTTTAAAGCCTCTTAACCTGTATGGATCCCACCTGCTTCATCCTTTATCTCCCAGGTGAACTTATTATTTCTCTTATAGCTTGCAAAGCGATGGAAATATTTGGTATTTTTATCTCCACATTTTATCCAGATCCCCCTACTCTTTTGTCGCCAACTTTCTTCCTCATCCAGTAGAAGTTTCTTGCGCTCAGCCTCAAGAGTAAGCATAATACGATCAGAATCATCACTGTGTGTACCATGTGTCTTTTGTATGTAAATATTAGTTAGAGCCTCTTCAATATTACCTAGTTCTATATGTTATTGATATTGTTTGAATGTCTTGTAGGTAATTAAATTTAGGTAATTCATAATTGAATTAGACGTTGTGGTATATGTAAATGCAAAAATATTTGGATAAGTTTCAAAGTACCTAACATAATACAAATTTTATTGCACATTGATCATAC